>BSYR01000075.1:1200000-1800000 GCA_030270665.1 Hibiscus trionum | reverse complement strand
TCGAGTCGAGTCGAGTTATTCAATTTTTTCGAGTCGAGTCGAGTTTTGCTCACCCCTAATCATCACCGTTCTTTCTTGTTGATTGAATTTTCATCGTCTTCTCCATTAGTATATAGCTTTTCTAATGGCCGTTCAAGCTCAATACCCTTCTAATGTTCTTGGGTTAAACAGGTTCATTTTGGCTTCCCCCTTTCTCTTTTCTCGTTTCTTCGTTTGTCTGGGTTTTTTTTTTTCTGGGCTAAATCTAATTAGTGTTCTTATATTTGCAGAAGTGGACAAGAGGGAAATGAGTTTCCACTGCCGCAACAAGCAGGAGGAGTTTTTCTTGATCAACCCCATGTGTTTTTGAATAATACTAACAGGAAAAGAGGGAGAGAAGTTGCGGGGGCGGCGGTAACAATGGCGCCGATGAATTCGTTTTCTTTGCAGACGCAGCCCACTCAGTTGATCGGTGTTTCTCAGCTCCACCATCCGAATGTAGTCTCCACCGGCCTCCGATTATCTTCCGGCGACCGACAACAGAAGTTACAGCAAAATCAAAATCTTGTTTCGGATTCTTCTGCTTTTATGGGTTCTGATGATTTGGCAACACAAATCAAACGCCAGAGAGATGAATTGGATCATTTTCTTCAAGCTCAGGTACCGTTTTCTACTTTTCTGTCTTTTTTTAATGGATTTTGGTCAATTTTTAGTTTTGGGGAAAATGTAAAATTGTATACTACTCCTATTGTTTTTGTTAGGGAGATGAATTGCGGCGTACTTTAGCGGAGAAAAGGCAGAGGCACTATCGTGAGCTATTGGAGGCGGCGGAGGAATCGGTGGCGAGGAGGTTAAGAGAGAAGGAAGCGGAAGTGGAGAAGGCAAAGCAACGGAACGTTGGGTTAGAGGCACGGGTGGCGCAACTTAGTGCGGAGGCGCAGCTGTGGCAAGCGAAAGCCAGGACACAGGTGGCGATGGCGGCTTCGTTACAAGCGCAGCTCCAACAGGCTATAATGAGTGGTGGAGGAGCTGTCGTGACGCGGGATAACATGAGAGGGGAGGAGGGGCAGAAGTGCGGCGGCGGAGGATTGGAGGCGCAGGCAGAGGACGCCGAGTCGGCTTACGTGGACCCGGAATGCATGGTTGCTTCAACTCCGTCGTGCAAGGCGTGTAGGACGCGCGTCGCAGCGGTGCTGCTGCTACCGTGCCGGCATCTTTGCTTGTGTGCAGAGTGTGACCGAGTGGCTCAAGCCTGCCCGGTTTGCCTCACATTCAGAAATTCTAGCGTCGAGGTTTTTCTTTCTTGAAAAACAATTAAATTAAAAAAAATATAATGTTTTGGTAAAATAATAAAATTACAGTTCTCTCAATATTTTTTTTTTGGAGGTAATGTATATGGCCACTTGGGCAGTGGCCTTGTTTTTCATTTCTCTTTATACTTCTCTTTTATTTAATTAATATATAAAATTCTTTTATTTATAAATCTTTTTTTATCTTAATTAATTATCTTTTCGTTTTACTTTTACATTGGTAAATAGGAAGAATTCAATTTGCTGTTAAATAAATCATTATTAGAAAATGATTTTTTTGTTTTAATGAATAAAAAGTTTTCTTTCTTAACCGTTAAGTTTAGCTCGGTTAAAATATCGTTAATACAATATAAAAGTGGACGTAGAATTGAGTATATTTAAGCACTTAATATTCTTTTTATTTTTTGAACAATTTTTACTTAGGGGAAGAGAGATTGTTCCTACTAGGATTAGAACCCACGACTTAGAGGAAGGGATTGAATGTCAATATGAATCTTTAACAACTTGCTCCAAATTGTGTTGACTACTTAATATTTTTAATTTATAAGTAGAGAGGGTCTGAATAGTCCGAACTAGGGGTGTTCAAACGGTCGGTTAAACTGAATTAACGGACCAAACCGAACTAATTCGGTTAAACGATCGGCCACCGAACTTTGTTCGAGTGGTTAATTTTTTTGAAAGTTCGGTTAACGGTTAATTCGGTTCGAAACAAATTAATTAACTGAATTACTCGAAATATAATAATTTCAACTTTTCCAGATTTTGATTTCTGAGATTTGAAATAAATGGAACTCATGATTTGA
This sequence comes from Hibiscus trionum, assembly GCA_030270665.1. Classification (NCBI taxonomy): domain Eukaryota; kingdom Viridiplantae; phylum Streptophyta; class Magnoliopsida; order Malvales; family Malvaceae; genus Hibiscus; species Hibiscus trionum. The sequence continues at coordinate 1,797,908 of BSYR01000075.1, read as the reverse complement.
AGAAAGAAAAAAATAGAAATTGAAAGAAAGGTCACTTACACCGGTGTAAGTCACTTTTTTAATTTACTAAACAATCAATACTGTCTTACACCGGTGTAAGTCAGTTCTTTAATTTACTAAACAATCAACATTGTCTTACACCGGTGTAAATCAATTCTTTAATTTACTAAATAATCAACGTTGTCTTATACTGATTTATTCATTTTTAATGATTTTTATTGTGTAATAATTTTGATTAAGAAAACTAATAAATTTCGGTTAATTCGAAAATCGACCGAATTAACTGGAATTTATTCGGTTCGGTTAATATATTTCGAAAAAAGTCTGGTTCGGTTAACGGTTAAAGATTTAAAAAGTTTAATTAATTTAGTTTTGGATATTTCGGTTCGACCACCAACCAAATTAACGGTTTGAACACCCCTAATCCGAACACCGTATCAGATTGTATGCTCAAAAAACTTGTTTCTTATTTGATCCCTTAGGTCATTTCTCTTTTAGCTAGTGTAGGGTATATCGAGAATTTCTGTGAATTAACCAATAACCAATTGGTCTATTGTCAATAGAGTAATAAATTGGTTTGAATTAATAAGTTAATGAATTAAATACCATTGATTATATTAGAAAATTTTGTAAATTTATTAAAAAAATTGCTAATAATTCGGGAAATAATAGGAGAAACCTAGAAGTTGTTTGCTTAATACTTGAAACACAAATTAACAAGGCAAAATGACAAAAGATGCCCCCAACGTTTGCATGTTTTGTCATTTAGCCCCCTATTCTTTTTTCTGGTCCAAATATGCCCTCAACGTTTGCTTGTTTAGTCATTTGACCCCCTATTCTTTCTTTTGGTCCAAATATGCCCCCAACGTTTCATTCATAGTCCAAATATGCCCCTGTTGGATGTAAACTGTCAATCAACTGACGGTCAACGGCTTATAAAAAAATTTTGATGTGACATCAGCATATCTTAATACGTGGCAAGTCCAGTCAGCATCAGCTGTTGAACGTCAGTTGACTGACAGTTTCCATCTAACGGGGGCATATTTGGACCAAATTGAAACGTTGGGGGCATATTTGGACTACAAATGAAACGTTGGGGCATATTTGGACCAAAAGAAAGAATAGGGGGTTAAATGACAAAAAAAGTAAACGTTGGGGGGCATATTTGGACAAAAAAAAAGAATAGGAGGCCAAATGACAAAACATGCAAACGTTGGGGGCATCTTTTGTCATTTTGCCAATTAACAAGGTCTAATTCTTGAAATTTAATCTCGATAATACTATTAATTGATTTCATTAATCTCTATCCGATGCAATCAATTGATTTTTATTAAATTTGAGTGTGTGTAATAATCGGAGTTTATTTTTTTATTTTAAAAAATAACGGGCCTTGTTAAAAACTCCTCTAAATCTAGGGTAAGGGGAAAAGAGAATCGGAGTTTAATTCTTTAAATAAAATGTTTTAATATCAAATATTTATTGATTAGAATTTGTTCGATTGGTATTATAATCGGTCAAATTTCAAGGGCAAAGAGGATACACGAATAGGCAGCAATCAAATTGTGGTGAAAGCAAAAAATCTGACGAACAATTTGATGAGAACAGTGAAAGTAAATAATTCGACATAAGGTCGAGCGTTCGATCGAGTCGAGTCAAAAAATTTCGAGTTATTCGAGCTAACACATCATATTTTACAACTCAAACTTTATTTGAAAAATTTTCGATTCGAGTTTTTGAGTTTCTATACAAATTTAATTGTAATTATTTATCATGTTATAGTACAATTTATTCTAATTTAAATGACTTTCTCTAATCATATAAGATATGCATACATATTACTTCATATGTGGCATATATTTCTTCATATTTTTTTATATCGTTATATATATATATATATATATATATACTAAAAATTTTAAGTTATTCGAATTTCTATTTTCCAATTCAAACTTTATTTAAAAAAAATCGAGTCGAGATTATGCAATTTCGAATCGAGTTGATACGAATAGAATTTTTCGCCTCGAGTCGAGTTGAAAATTCAATTTTTTTCGAGTCGAGCTTTGCTTACCCTATAAATCGACATCCGAATGAGGTAAACACGAGGATTTATTCTTTGAATATAATAAGGTGTTTTGTTGGAGATTGGATCCACAATTCACAGGCATTATTTATGCAACTTTTAACTCTTCCTTTAAATTTGATTCCGATCTATAATATCATCACATGCCCAACACATTGCATTGTCCTTTGCACCTGCCTCTATTATTACCATACATTTCTATTTTAGATCACAAAAGTATTGTCATTCACAGTTTCATCATCTTTTTCCATCGTCGATATTTTACAATATCATTCTAATTTTGTTAACGTACTTTGGTTCGGTTCGTAGATAATCAACAGAACCGAACCAAAGCACGTTAGAATGGGAGTACCATGAAAGATCCAATCCATTGTTACTTTTGGTATCATTTATATTCGGTGTTTATAAGTATTCATTCTAATAATATCGCTTTTAAAGTTCGAATCTGTGTTCTCTTTTCAATAATGCAATGAGGCTTTGACAACACGGGGACATGAGGGATCGTAGGGTGCAAGGCTTTTGAGTACAGAATTTGGCCTTTTCTTTGGTTCATTCATGAATGAGTTTTGGGCAAGATTCATGGGTTTTTGAGACTTCGAGTTCGAGTTCGAGTGCATGTGTTTTCTCTGCTAAAATGTCGAGAAAGAGCTATGGAGTTTTAGTGGGTCATTGCTTCTTCCCCCTTTGGATGTATCGAAAAAGTATGGAAAAAAGTTCAGTTTCCACCCAATACTGTGAATTGTGATGGGTGCTAGTGTATGGTTGAGTTCATGGTTGCATTCGCTGCCCATTCCTAGCTTTCTAGTAGCCCGTCGTTATTGCGGTGTCGTGGTCGAATGAGTAAGGACACAAGGATTGAACGAACTTTTAAGGACGGACGCAAAATTTTATGTTAAAATATACAAAACTTTAATACTTAGTAAAACTATAGCACGAGGTTAGAGTGCCTCGACATAGAGTGCAGTGGCTTATTGCTTGGGGCTCTCTATTGATGGTTGTTGCAACATGTGTGGGAATGGCTTGGAGACCAGAAATTAGGTTTAGGGTTTAAGGTTAAGATTTAGGAAATTTAGAGTATGAAGTATTTTTTACAATATAAGGTATATGGTTTAGAATTTAAAATTTAAGGTTATGACTTGAAATTTAATTTTTTTAGTGTTGGAGCATGAAAAGGAGCACCGAAAAAGGTAAATTATTTTTATCCCCTATCAATTGAAGATTTGATCTAAAAGTGGTTCAATTGACAAATAAATTTCATGTAATTAGTAATCATTTTTTATTGTATTTTCACTAAAAAAATGTACATTAAAGTGAATGACATTATACCATGTGATATGGTACGAGAGGGCCTAACTAATGTTGCAAAAGGTTGTAGCATAACATTAAAGTTAATCAATGTTCCACTTTCTTTCTCTTTTTTCTTTTTAAGTTTTGAATTAAAATATATGGAGATTATCGATTCAAATTGGGATCTAAAGTTTCATTTCGTGACCCATTTAAAGTTCACCGTTAAATTTTTCGTTAAATGACATGTGTCATCTCCTGAAAATTCCAAAAATTATATTAAAAATAAATAAAATCAATAAAACAAAACAAAAATAAAAATATATCCTAAAATTTTCAAATAGTCCACAAATTCCTAAACCCCCAAATCCGACCACTCCCTCCGGCGTTGGCCGCATTGCCGGCGACGAAATGAAGCGGCCTCCCCTCACCGAACAACCCAACGCCATTCACCGCCTCTCCGGCCGCCGTTCGTCGCGAATCGTTCGAAAGAATCATTCGTCAATTTCGGCGATTCACACGGCATCGGTCTATTTTTGGCGATGGGGTGGTGGGGAAAATGGTTGTAATTATCCAGCGACCGATATGATGGGCGGAGGCGTGACAATCGGCGGCGGAGTCTGCCCAATTCGGTATTTAAGTTTTGGGGAGTTAGAAATTTTAGAACTTGGGGTTGTTTTATGAAATCTGTAAAACTTAGAGAATTTCTGAAAATTAAGTAATTTTATTTATTTTTAATATAATTTTTGAAAATTTTAAGAGATGACACGTGTGACGTGTCCTTTAACGGTAGAAATTAACGGCGAACCTTAAATGAGTCACAAAATAAAATTTTAGACTCCAATTTGACTTGAAAAATAATTTAGGCAGCTAATTATAAAAAAATATAGTTTGAACCCGTATTTGACGGTTAAGCCTTACAAAATAATAACCGTGTCAAATATGAATCTAGAAATACACAAATATTACACGGAGTCCATGCACCCGGACAAATCTTGACCCGATTCATTCCCCGGTCACGGATTCTTCAAACCCGCCGTTATTTGTAATCAACAAAGAACAAATCCCCTATAAAAATCTAACCTTGATTTCTTCACCCCCACTCATCTTAATTCCCTTCGAAAATGGAATCTTTAGTTCCTTTGAGGAACCGCTGTTTGGTTGAATGTAATAACGGAACAGATTCACTTGCAGACATGGAAGCTGGATATTTAAGCAGCAGCCATAGCCAGAATCATAAGCAACAAAACAACTTCTTCTCCAGATTTCTCTGTTACACAAGGAATAGTGGCGAAAACGGCAGCTCCAGGAACCTATGTTCGAGGTCTCGAATTCGATTTTACGAGAGTCGATTCGAACAACATGAACCCCATTTCTTGGATGCTTGTTTCCTCTGCAGGAAGCCTCTAGGGAACAATCAAGACATCTTCATGTATAGGTTGGTAACTTGGTATCGAATTTTATGATTTTGATAAATACTAAGCTATTGTCTTGTTCGAATGTCGGTCCGATTCGGATGCCGATCGGTAATTCGGTTTCGTGTTTATGTGCAGAGGGGACGTGCCATTCTGTAGTGAAGAATGTAGATACAAACAGATTGTGGTAGATGAAGTTAATGAAAAAAGATTGAAGCTTTCTGCAACACTGAAAGCTCTGAGGAACAAAGAACAGAGCAAATCTACATCTGCTGCCAATGCTGATGCGTACAATTTGCACACAGGAACTGTTACAGCGGCCTGAGTTGTTTTTTTCTTTGTTTTTTTTAGTACATTTTTGGTTTAGTTTTTAACAGTGAATGTTTGATGCTGTAAAAACAGCTTGGATCTACACTATGATGCAATTGATCATGTGGATCTTTTTTTTGGATAATTAGATTGGATTTTTTCTTTTTATATTAACAAATGTGTAATGCATCAGTGTAATGGTGAGATGGGAAACCTTATCTGTCTATTTCTGTGTTGATTTTTTCCCCAGAAAACGAGAATCGCATGAACGAAGTTAACGTTTTCTTCAGTTTGATTCCAATTTCATTTTAAACTTTTTTTTTTGTTGCCCTTCCGATTTTCAAGGATTTCACCCTGACTGATCCGATCGACCCGCGTCGAACACTTAGCTTTGATGGGTGAATCTCTCAACAGAGATTTTCTGCATACACAACTCTTCAAATCCAAAACTTTACTTAAGCGATACCAAACTACTTACCACTTGGACCAACCCCATTGGTATTTCATTTTAAACTTATTGTTACTGTGTTTTTCGCGGAAAGTGTGAGATTGTACACTAAGATAAAACATTTTGGTACTTGATTCAATATTATTGTAAGGATTTATATCCAATACACTGGCGGTCCATAAACGCCTTAGTTTTAAGGTTTAGGGACTTAGTTTATGGTATAGGGTTTAGGGGTTTGGGTGTAGGGGTTTAGAATTTAGGGGCAGTGTTAGAATTTAGGGGTTATGGTTAGGATTTAGGGTTTAAAGGTTTAGGTTTAGGTTTTAGTATAATATGTTGAGGGTTTAGGTTTTAACGTATAAACCCTAAATTCTAACCCTAAACCCTAAATTATATTCACAATCTTTAAATTCTAAACTACTAAACCTAAACCCCTAAACCCTACACCCTAAATTGAGTCCCTAAACCCTAAAATTAAGGAGCTTGTGGAAACTTTTAGTTTCCACACCGCCTGTGTATAGGATAATAATCCTTATTGTAATATAGATAATTTAAATGACTTTTTGAATCTATTTAAATTAAATTCATAAATAATTCAAAAGCTTATATATTGTAAAATCTCTTCTTCATCATATAATAATTATTCGAATTGTATAAAATGTATTTAAATTAAAAAATTAAAGAAGAATTAAAGAAGAATAAATTCTACACAATTTGGAAACATGTTGCTTATTAAAAAAAACCTAATGTTTTTAAAAAAGGTAAACAACACAATTGGTAACTAAAATATTCTTGATTTTTTGTTTTGGTCATCAAATTGTTATTTTTGGCAAAACCGTCACTAACGTTATGTTTTTTTCTTTTTTTTACCATTTGTCGGTAAAAAAATCACAGAAAAATAATAGTTTGGTGACCAAAACAGGAAGAAGAAAAAAGTAGCATAAGTTACCAAAATAGGAAAAAAAAAACGTAATAATAGTGACAGTTTTGTCAAAAATAATTATTTGGTGACCAAAACAGAAAAGTATAAATAGTTTAGTGATCAATTGTGTTGTTTACCCTTTTTAATATAATTGGTGTAATTAATTTCAACTCTTAACTTAGTCTGAAACTTTTCGATTCTATTTAAACAAAACTTTCAATATAAAATATAAATATTGTCAACGTTAAACAAACGTTTAATAGAGTCCGGTGATAAAAGCGTGGGATGCATTTTGAGAAGGATTTGGGTTTGATTTTTCGAGTTTGAGACTTTAATTTTATTTTAAACTAACACTCAAATCAATGAGGCAGTGACATGTGTCATCACATGTAATACATAAATTTTTCATATAAAACTAATAATTTAAATGTGTTATATAAAATTTTTAAAGAGGTAAATTACTGGCAAGTCAATCATTTTTTAAAAATAAGAAATTAACCATTCTTAGCCCTAAATCAAGGTATCCCATGCATAAGATAGCTTTTATAGATTATGACAGATTTTATATAGGCTAAAAGGGTTATTTTACCTTTGAGTTCGACGGTTCGACCTAAATTAGCAATATTGTTCTTCGGGCGAAAATGCGTTCAATTAAGTCTTTCAGTTCACACATTATAGTAAATTAGCCCATTAACTAACGTTGATTGACGGAACCGTTAGTTTGGCCGTTAAATTTTAATGCGTCAGCCGTCTACGCCACATGATATACCATGTCAGCGTTGAAAAGTCAAAATGATGACGTGGCATAGGTGCTGACGTGGCAAAAATAAAAATGACATTTTTAGCCTTTTTATATATAATTGTTTTCTAATTTAAATTGACAAAGATTACAATAGATTTTTGTTCAAGATTGACATGGATTACATTAGATTTTTGTTTAAGATTGTCATGGTGGATTACAGTAGTTTTATTAATGTAAGATTTGTGTCACTTACTCATTAAGATAGCATTTTACTCCTTAAAGACAAGAATTAGAAATCCAAAGTTACCTTAATCAGGAATCTAACGCCAGTTAAATACACAAACATTACACACACTCACCAAGCCTATAAAAATCTACCCTCTCATCTTGAAGGCTTGTTTCCTTTGCGAGAAGCCTCTTGGGGGCAACAAAGACATCTTCATGTACAGGTTCAGATCGTGTTTGTGTTTTGTATCGGTCAGAACGGACGCAGAACTTTATATTATGGGTCAACTTATAAAATTTTAAAGGACGAAAATTTATTCAATAAAAAATATATAAAATATTTCTAAATAAAATTTAAATCATATATAAATTTTAAATTTTGGTCGCGCCCCTTCATCCCCTTTGTTTATCCCTCCTAGCCCAAACCCATTAAGTTTGGTCTTTCCATTAGTTCTTAAGGCTGGCCTGTTGGAACATAAATTTTGTTCACATGGAGGAATTGACATGTGAAAATAACAGGTACAGAGAACTCTGAATTAAATATTCTGTATCATAATATATATATATATATATATATATATATATATAATATTTATATCATATACGTTGGCGGTGGAAATTTTTAGTTTTCACAAGCGTCTTAATTTTAGGGTCTTAGTTTAGGGTATAAGGCTTAGGGGGTTTAGACTTTAGGGTTTATGTTTAGAATTTAGGGTTTAGAGGTTGAGGTTTTGTTTTTAGGGTAATATGATTAGGATTTAGGTTTTAACTTATAAATCCTAATTTATAACCCTAAACTCTAAATTCTAACCACTATCCCTAAATTCTAAATCCTTATACCTAAACCCTTAAACCCTAAACCCTAAACTAAGACCTTAAGCCCTAAAACTAAAATGCTTGTGGAAAGTTCCAATTTCCATTGCTAGTATATAGCATAATAATCCATATATATATATATATATATATATATACTTTTCCATTGTCAAATGGTAGTGGAAAATATCTATTCAAGGTTCAATCAGATATTTGTAAAAGAAAATGATTCACCCTCTATGTAATCCAACTCATCTAATCAAGCGGGAAAAGATTAAGAAATCAAATATGTTATGTATTGTGCAGTTGAATACTTGATTATAATCTACTATTATATGTTTTGAAAACCCTTTCTTAAGAAAAAAAATTCTACAACGGGCGACGAACATTGCTAAACACCGCTAACGATAAAACACCGATGAACATCATTAATTTTTTTTAAAATTTTAAAAATTTAAAAGACTAAAATTATAATTAAAATTATCTCTTAAAAATAAAAATCAAATTTAATAGTTACTTTAATATTTTTTAATAGGTTAGAATCAAATATACACAATTCTCCTAAACCCTAACAAAATCAATCTCTTAAAAAATAGAAATCAGTTTATAATTTTTTAATAGATTAGAATCAAATATACCCAATTTTCTTAAACCTAAACCCTAACAAATTCAAGGTCCATTGTCATCCATTTCATTATGCAAATAAGTCTCCAAGGTTTCCTCGACACTCCCATTCACATTATCTGAAATACCATCGCCATACTCGTCCCCCAAAACCCGAAATTGCGGATAAACACCATTTTGATCGGCAACCTCAAGCCCACCCGCAGACAATAGATTATCCGAATCCATCACACACCGTAACATGAACAAAGCAACCTAATGGGGCAAGACTAGTTACAGAGGTTGAATTTGTTAGGGTTTAGGTTTAGGAGAGTTGGGTATATTTGATTTTAATTTATTAAACAATTATAAACTGATTTCTATTTTTTTAAGAGATTGATTTTGTTAGGGTTTAGGAGAATTGAGTATATTTGATTCTAACCTATTAAAAATATTATAAAGTAACTATTAAATTTTATTTTTATTTTTTAAGAGATAATTTTAATTATAATTTTAGTCATTTAGATTTTTAAAATTTTTAAAAAAAATAATGGTGTTTATCCTTAGTGGTATTCAACAATGTTCGTCGCTCGTGGTAGACTCATCTTTTTTTAGAATATCTGTTTTATGACCAGGGACGGAGCCAGGATTGAACCATGAGGGGGGGCAAGTTAATTAAATTCGAAAAAAATAGGGTTCTAAAAAGTAATTAAATCATAAAAAGTAAGGGAATTAAGGTTTAATTTCACTAATTTTAAAATTGAAGGGTCTTAAAAAGTGATTAAACCAGAAAAATGAGGGGTCATGGCTTAATTTTATTAATTTTAACTTAAAGGGTCTTAAAAATAATAAACCAAAATTTTTTGGGAAGGGCAAGGACTTAATTGCAAAAGTTTTTAAAATATCAATGGCTTAAAAATAATTAAACCATTCAAAGTTAGGGGGGGCAATTGCCCCTCCCACCCTCCCTTTAGCTCCGTCCCTGTTTATGACAGTAACTATGTTCTTATCATAAATGGTATTATATTTTTCCAGTTTTCCATGATTATATTGTCTGCTTACCATATTTTGACACCAAGATTATCCACCATAGATAAACATGCAAATGAAAGGGCAGTGAGGGTATTATTATTATTATTATTATTATTATTATTATTATTATTATTATTATTATTATTATTATTATTATGTGGATATTGAAATGGAAACGTTTCAGCAATGGAGAACCACTAGGCAAATGGGGTTAGGGCTTTTGTTTTTGTTTGAAGCCCTATGGTGTTAAGTAACTCTATGGATTTCCATAATATCTAAAGTCGAATCTATTGAATCAGATTTTTTTAACATAGGTAAAATTAATTCCATCCATAGAATTCAAGTCTAAACCATTATTTAAAAAACATCAAACTCTTTATAACTCGATTCAATAATGTTTCGTGTACGTAAACTCTTTATAACTCACCATTTTTTCTAATTTCCAAGTTTGCCCCTACTGGATTGTTGTTTGTTGGTGAGAGAAAGATGTAATTTGGTCCACAAAAATTATGTAATGGTGGTGACTGGTGAGAGTGAGAAGTACCTTAAATTCATTTGGAATTTATTATTCCCGTTTGGAAAATGACACTTCTGTCACCTCAATTTTTTCGATTATATTCCAACGTTTATTCTTCACCATCGACAAATTAACAACTAATTACCCTTCTATCATCAATAGCAAATAGGGGTGGGAATTGGGTGGAGAATATTCAAAAACCGTGTGGATCCGAACCGAAGGGGATGGTAAATAACCGAAGTCTTCACTTACGGGGATGGGGATGGGGAAGTTTTATCACCGAAAATCAAATAGGGATGGGGACGAAAATTGCTATATCCGAACCGTAGGGATAATCGAATCGTAACTGTATAAATAACCGTGGGATCCCCGAAAAATATCTGCAAGGATCCCGATATTTTACAAATTATTTATATATATATATATAAGTAACTCTCATTTATATGTATATCTACCTATTTTATTATCAATATTTCAATCCATCAAGATATTTGTGTCTTTTGTTTAAACCTTATTAAGTTTTAGTGACCTCTCTAGTAGTTTACCCTTTTTTGTTAATTAAGAATATATAATCTATTTATCTCCGAATTTACCTCATTCCTCTTTGAATCTTGATCACATTTTTAAGTGTATAGAATATATGACTTGTAAATTAAAATTGATCATATATTTTGGTTAGTAAAATAGTAAATTTTGTTTGATTTTGTTCGGTATGGGGATTCCCTGAAAACTATGGGGATTCGATGGGTATGGGGATGGGGACGAAAAAATCCCCGAAGCATGTATCGGGATTCTCCAAAACCGTTATCGCAAGTGTTGAGGACGAAGTGGGGAATACAAAACCGTCCCTGCACCGCCCGACTCCCACCCCTAATAGCAAATCTATTTGTTGGTGTAAATATTGTCTACTTTAAAAGGGGAATGTGATTCGAACTAAAATCTTTTGTTCGGTTTTTGTGTCTCTATTCATGCCCCAACTCTAAAAAATTAAATCTTAAGCTTTAACTCTAATTTTTAAATCCTAAACTTCAGAGCTTAAACTCTAAACATAAACCATAGCTTATTTTTTTAACGTGGAACATAAATTGGGACATAAGATTGTTGTTCATGCGATTCATGTGACATATAATTGTAGTTCAATTGTTGATTAGTAGATGTAGAGTTATTTTGTTCCTCAACACTCATCTTATTGTATCCGAAAATCTTTGCATCAATTATAATATTGTTTATAGAAATTCATATCCTTCTCACATTTGAAAAATATAGCCCGCACACTCATTTTAAGGAGAAACAATCTTACATTGACCTGTTAACAGGGACGAATCTACATGGATGGGAGGGGCAATCGCCCCCCACGCTCGGTTTTTTTTTACCTTTGTCTTTTTATTTAAATTTTTTTAAAAAATAGTTTATTTATGAATTTTCCTCCCTCACTTTTAAATATTTATAGTTTGCCCCTCCCAACTCCAAATTCTGGCTCCGTCCCTGCCTGTTAAATTTTGAATTGTGACTATACATCACGAGGATTATCTTTCTTTTATTGATTCCCCCTCCCCAAAATCGTGAGTATAATTTTCATTTTTGAAGTGAGAATTACTTCGTTATAAACAACTCTTTACGAATAGAATTATAAAATTCGATTGATTTATCGATATTATTGAAAAATGAGAGAGCCTAGGTGTAAATGACATGGAAAACTTTTGATCCTATCTATTGTGCAAGAAATGCATGGTACCAATGAGGTAAACAATGTTTGATGGAACTACTTGATTAAACATGTTTCATAACTAATATAATACCAAATCAAGGGAACAAAAATTCAACCAATGAGGAAAGAAATGGCTTAATTACATCCACATATTTATTTCCACCCATTCAAAGTAGGCTCCAATTTTCTTATCCAAAACCCACCCAAACCGACCATTATTGAGTTCCAATCTCAATCACTTATCAGCCACATAAATCGAATATGCAGTACACAACATACACCACGAGCAAAACTCGACTTGACTCGAAAAAATTCAATAACTCGACTCGAGGCGAAAATACTCGACTTGTCTTGATTCAACTCTATATTTCATAAACTCGAATGACTCGAAGAAATTTAAAATAAAATTTGAGTTGTAAAATGAAAATTCGAATAACTCGAATAACCCGAAATTTTTAGTAATTAGTGGATTTATTTTTAAGTTCGAGACGAGTCTCTCAATTTTTATGATATATACATACTAATATATAAAAATATGAAGAAATATTGTCACATGTGAAAAAATATGAAGAAATATATATATATATATATATATATATATATATATATGTGCATATCTTATATGATTAGAGAAAACGTTTAAATTACAATCAACCCGTACTATAACATGATAAATAATTACAATTAAATTTTTATAGGAACTCGAAAACTCGACTCGACTAGACTCGGATTTCTTAAACTCGACTCGAATCGGAAAAATTTCAAATAAAGTTTGAGTTGTAAAATATGACGTGTCAACTCGAATAACTCGAAATTTTTTAACTCGACTCTTTCGAACGCTCACCCCTATACACCAGCCTATTGCACTTACGTTATTTCAAAATTCGTGTTCGATGTATATATAGGGTTAAATCTGTGTTTGGTCATTGGATTTACCGATTTCTATCATTTCGGCCATTGAATTTTATTTTATTTTATCACTTTACTCATTGAGCTTTCAAATTATTACCTTTACCTATGTCTGTTTAATTTTTTTAACAGAAATAGATGGTGTATTAACTATTAACGGTGTTAATAAGTTGTAAGTCTAATGTCTAAACTGAGGGACGAAGTCATGATTCAACCATGAGAGAGATATGATGTTTAACTTCGAGATAAATAGAGACTTAAAAGTAATTAATTTAAAAAATAGAAAACACGACTTAATTTCATTAACTTTAAAATTAACAAGGTCGTAAAAAAATTAATTAAACCAAAAATTTTAAGATGATAAAAGACTTACTTACAATAGTTTCAAAACTATGGAGTAATTGCTACTCCCATGTCAAATGCGCATACGTCCCTGCATAAAATGATTAAAAAAATCAAAGGCCGAAATAATTTAAATGAATAAGTTTAGTGATCAAATATGTATTTAACTAATATTTATATAAATTTTTAATTCTTAAAACAATTAAATATATCTATAACGGATATCTCTAGTCTCTACTTGAAGATTTATCAGAACTCTGACTAAAAGTTAGGATTATCTATATACATTATCAAATGAATAACGTTTAAATTTTATTTATTTTAATTATATCCAAAGTTGAATAAAATTAATATCAAAATCATTATCATTCGATCTAATAGATAGAATAAAAAGAATAGAAATTTTAGTCTTTTTTTGTGCTCCTATTTATCTCCAGTGTCTCACACTAAATAGTTAAGTTTAAGGTTTAGGGTTAGGGTTTTAGGGTTAGAATTTAACGAATTATGTGTTGCACTTTTAAGATTTAAAACTTAAAATTTAAAATTTAAAATTTAATTATTTTATGTTCGTAACCCATCTCAATCTAGGGTTTCTATTCACTCTCTTATCCAAGTGAGGAACCCTAAAATTTACCTTAATTTCGTGTATTGTTATGGCAGAATTAGAGCCCCCATTTGCAGCTGGAATAGGCCTTGAAGCAAAGGAATGAGGTTTTATGGAGCAAAGATGTCGACTGAATATTATTTTTATTTTTGTAATTTTAAAAAAATAAATAATAATAATAACGTCACATGTCTCATTCTGATTTCCTAAACTCTAATATTAAATTTTAAATCTTAAATTTATTTTTTTAAGTGGGGCGCGAAAAAGAACTAGTTTGGGGCAGATCATTTTTATCCGAGCTTGGAATATTGTGCCGACTGGTTTTTAACTTTTGCACTTTTCACTCCCTTCAAAGCTGAGCCCACTCTATTTGTCTCCTTCAAAAACTTAACCCTAAGCTTTCAATTCCTTCATTATAAATGAAAGCAAAACCATTCTCCATTGAATCCCACATCGTCTCCATTTCTCTAAACTACAAAAACATGGCCTTAACCTTACGTTCATCCACTTCCTTCATCAATCCAAAAGAAGCCAAAACCTTCAAATCTCCCGACGATTTCTTAGGCACCGCCGTTTGCTTCTCTCGAACAAAGCCATCGTGCCGTCTCCGAGCCAAGAATTCGGTGTCGATGCAGCAGGTTTCGCACGGCAAAATCTCGACATCAGACGAGAAACTACACGGTTTAACGATTCCCCACGCCGAGAACAACTCGAAGGTGCCCGTTTACGTGATGTTACCGCTCGACACGGTGAACCACGGCGGTAACTTGAACAAGCCGAAGGCGATGAGCGCGAGTTTAATGGCGCTGAAGAGCGCCGGAGTCGAAGGTGTCATGGTGGACGCTTGGTGGGGTTTGGTCGAGAAAGATGGACCGTTGAAGTACAATTGGGAAGGGTATGCCGAGCTTGTCCGAATGGTCGAAAAACATGGCCTGAAGCTCCAAGTTGTCATGTCGTTTCATCAGTGCGGTGGCAATGTCGGAGACTCTTGCAGGTATTGTTATTTCTCATCTCCTTCAACTGTCAAAGATTGTTAGATTATGGTTTTTGGAACATGGACTGATGTTTTCTTTGTTGTGTTTGAATGTTTTAGTATTCCGTTGCCGCCGTGGGTGCTCGAAGAAATCAGCAAGGACCCGGACCTCGTTTACACCGATCGGTCGGGCCGGAGGAACCCCGAGTACATCTCGCTGGGATGTGATTCGGTACCGGTTCTCAGAGGACGAACGCCGATTCAGGCCTATACCGATTACATGAGGAGCTTCCGTGAGAGGTTCAGAGATTACTTGGGACGAGTTATCGTTGTAAGTAATTATCTTAATAGCATTCGTTACGTCTGTAATTACGTTATTCGAATTATTCGAATCGTATGGATATAAAGAGCTAGTCTAAAAATGGATAAGAGATGAAAAATGGAATTTGATAACAAAAGGAACTAAACAAAGTTGTCAGCATCAACAAATCAATTCAAATGACGGACCACCGGGCCCTAAACTAGCATTATGTTTGAAATATCAGACATTAATAATATCATGTTTTATGCACTTTTTTCATTATTTTGGAAATTTGTAGGGGTCTAAATGCAAATTTCATTACAGGAAATACAAGTGGGGATGGGCCCTTGTGGGGAACTGAGATACCCATCTTATCCAGAAAGCAATGGAACATGGAAATTTCCTGGAATTGGGGAGTTCCAGTGCTATGACAAGGTAAATAACATGTTGTAAAATGATGTCTGAAATTTACATAATCAAACTTAGATTGATATTGTTAAATGTTGAAACACAGTATATGAGAGCTTCACTTGAAGCAGCAGCAGCCAATGGGAAGAAAGAATGGGGAACAAGTGGACCACATGATTCCGGCCATTACAAGCAATTTCCCGAAGAAACCGGGTTTTTCCGGCATGACGGAACGTGGAGCACCGAGTACGGACAGTTCTTCCTCGAGTGGTATTCGGGGAAGCTACTTGATCATGGAGATAAACTACTTTCTGCTGCTAAAGGAACATTCCATGGAACCGGAGCTAAACTATCGGGCAAGATTGCTGGAATTCACTGGCATTACAATACAAGGTCCCATGCTGCTGAACTAACAGCGGGGTACTATAATACTCGGCATCGAGATGGTTACCTCCCGGTAGCTCGAATGTTGAGCAAACATGGAGTCGTTTTCAACTTCACCTGCATGGAAATGAGAGACGGGGATCAACCTCAGCATGCAAACTGTTCGCCAGAAGGGTTGGTCCGGCAAGTAAAGACGGCAACGAAGACGGCCCGAGTCGAACTTGCTGGTGAAAATGCATTGGAGAGGTACGATGGCGGTGCGTATGCGCAAGTTTTGGCAACAAGTAGATCAGATTCAGGCAACGGATTGTGTGCGTTCACGTATTTAAGAATGAACAAAAGGTTGTTCGAAGGGGACAATTGGAGGCACTTGGTCGAGTTTGTGAAAAACATGTCCGAAGGAGGTAGGAAAATTCCGGACATCGACTCCCGAGGATCGAATCTTTACATCGGGTTTATCAGAGAGAAGAATGTTGAGAAATTGAAGGAGGCTGCTCTTGCATAGAACATTTGTACAGAGTCTAAGAACAACAATTATATATACATATATAAGGTAGAAAACCAGAAAAAAGAACTAAAAAGAGCAAAGACTACAGTCCTGCAAATTCGAGTTGAATTCTTTTGAACTCACCATTGGATTGAAGAATTATAGCTGAATACATATTCATAGCTCAAACTTGTCCAAGAACAGACACAAGACAGCTTTAGTCACTAATACAAGGTTGTCTTGTTGGCTCCGCTAAAAGATCAGAAATAATATAAACCAAACCTAATTCGATCTTCGCCTGCCTGTTCTAGTTGACGATGTAACAGCCGATTTTTTGTCCCCATTGCTTCCTTCTTGTGATTCTTGTATTGCTTGCTTCAAGCTCTCCACAACTTGACTCATTGTTGGTCTTTCCTTGGCATTTTTCTTTAGGCAGCTTTGAGCCAGCTTTCCAACATTTTGAGCAGCGCTGAAAGAATAATTGTTCCGAAGCCGAGGATCGATTATCACGCTGAACCGTTTACTATCTGGAGGGAAATGTTTCACCCACTCTAGAAGCTTCTGCTCCGATGTCGGCCGGTTCCGTTCCACCGTTCGCCTCCCCGTGATGATCTCGTAAAGTACAACCCCGAAAGTCCATACATCACTTTGGACTGTGAGATGGCCTGTATCAATATATTCTGGTGCTGCATATCCATATGTTCCAACCACCTTTAACAAAATCAAAGGAAACAACACTGTCAACAAACTTAATCAAAAGAAACACAGCAAACTCTGTTCTCGAATGACTGATATCAACTCACCGTTGTGGATACATGAGTACGATCTCCGGTCGGTCCTTCCCTTGCAAGCCCGAAGTCCGAAAGCTTCGGCCTAAAACTTTCATCCAAGAGCACATTCGAGGACTTGAAATCTCGATATATCACCTATTCAAACAACCCATTATAAGGAATCATTGAATGAAGTTTTTTGCTCCATTTTCAAGAATCCATTAGCCATACAAATAAAAAGAAGATTGTACCTTAACTTCCAAACCCTCGTGCAAATAAGCCAGTCCTTGAGCTGCACCAACCATAATCTCCAATCTTGTGTTCCAAGGCAAAGTGGATGTTTTATTAAAAAGATGATCTTCTAAGCTACGATTAGGCATGAATTCGTAGACCAACAGCCTTTGGATCCCCCGTTCTCCATCTGCACTACAATATCCTAAAAGTTTCACTAGGTTCGGATGATCGACGACACCGAGAAACTGAACCTCGGCAAGCCATTCCTTATGACCCTATGAGTTTAGCAACAAACATCATAAAAACCAGATATTCATTCTCAAAATAAACTGCAAATATCTCAGCTAGGAATTTTCACAAACACTAAGTAGACAAAGAACAGAAACAAAGAAGTTACCTGCGAACCCTGTGCGTTGAGCTTCTTGATAGCCACAACCAAAAGATCGCCTCGACCATCGACTGGCCTAATCGTTCCTTTATAAACACACCCAAAACCACCCTCGCCGATCTTCAACGTCCGATCGAAACCATTCGTCGCGTCCTTCAACTCTTCCAAAGAGAAGACCCTCAAATTCTGCTGCTTTTCTTTGTACAACTCCGGGATAGTCCTGGAAGACGAGAAAGATTTCGATGTCTGGCTGGAATCCGAATTCCCATGCGACTTGCTTTGGTTCCTTGACTCGGGAACAGAGCTTGACCCCCTGTTCTTGTTCTTTGATTTGTGTTTGATGAAGATGGAGAAACACTTCATTTTCTGCTGCGATTAAAGCTAGGAATCTGTGTTCCTCACATCCAAAAGAATTCGTCTTGTTATATAGTATGTAAGTGTGAAAAAGACAGGGGAAGAAATGGGAAAGGAAGACTGTGTTTTGACTATGGAAAAAGTTAGGCGCCGGAGAAATTCGGTCGGATTCTATCAAAGAAGATGATGCATTTGCTTGCTATTTATAGTTTTCTCGCTTCAAATTTAACGTTCTTTGAATGAATAAAGACGGCAGCAATAAATACGACAAATAATTCCGAAAATGATATTGAAAAATTTTAGGGTAAACTACATCACGTACCATTTAACTATGGTCATTGACTCGAAAATATCATCGGACTTTAAAAAGTTTAAAACTAACATTGAACTTTAATTTATAACTCGAAAATATCAGTTCATTGTTAACTCTTAACACCTTGTTAAGTAAAAACGACGTCATTTTGGTGCGGCTATTTTGAAGCCTAATTTAACCTAAAACGACGTCATTTTGTTAGAAGAAAAATATTATAACAATGTGCTTAGAAGGGTTTGAACCCAAAACCTTCAAATAAAAAGGCTAAACATTTAACCACGGAACGAACATAAAATTATTATATATCCCATAGTTTAGTGATATGTGGTGTAGTTTACCCAAAATTTTAATTTAAAATAATTTTGACACTAAATTTTTTAAATAATTTGAATTAATTAAATAGATGGCCCTATTTTATATGTTAATGAGAATTTGCATGAAACAATGAAATTTAGAATAAAAATCTTCTGACTCCTAACCATGTCTCTTTATATGTCCCCTACTAAAAAATACCTAAAATTTAAATTCTAAGCTCTAACCCTAATTTTCATATCCTAAACCCTAAACCCTAAAAATACACCATATCCCTAATTCCCTATATTTTAACCCTAAATCCCAATCTTAAACTTTAAACTTTAAACTCACTATTTAAAAATAAAGACACCAATAAAAACATAGTTAGAGGTATACGATTTTCTTCGTACATTTAACCTCGCAATTTACAAAAAGTCCCCACCTCAGTCAAAGAAACGGATAGGAAGAGAGGGGCAAATGGGTTCAATTGGTTGACATTTGACTTGAAAAAGAAAAGCACAACACAATTTCCATTGAACTTCCCCATTTGACTTTCTTCCTTCAAACACGACATAACAGCACACTAGGACTAGATGCGGTCTCTTTAGGTTTTTGAAGTTCGGTCCCTGTGATTTTAATTTCTAGATTTTAATTTTTTTATTTGATTTGATTTTAAAAATATAATTTAAATAATAATATTAAGATAAATATCCTATACACCGGCGGTGGAAACTAAAAGTTTTCACAAGCGCCTTAGTTTTAGGGTATATGAAGTTAGTTTAGAGTATAGGTTTAGGGGTTTAGGTGTAGGTGTTTAGAATTTAGGAATAGTTGTTTTAATTTAAGGTTTAGGGTTATAATTTAGAGTTTATAGGTTAAAACTTAAATCCTCACCATATTATCCTAAAAAGCTTAAATTATAACTCTAAACCTTAAATTGAAACGATTATCTCTAAATTCTAACTCTCTACACTTAAACCATATACCATAAACTAACTCTCTATACCCTAAAACTAAGTTGCTTGTGTAAACTTTCAATTTTCACCGCATGTGTATAGAATATTTATCCATAATATTATTATTATCTATTGTCCTTTGTTAAATTCTATTACGTTATTAATTATTAAATTTTAAACTAGACATATAAAAGGACTAAAATTTGAATAATACCTCGACTCGAGACATAACGAACCCGGCAAAATACTTGTGCAATCTTTTCAACAACACGGCGTTGCGTTTATGGTTTGCAATGTCTGTCATGTTGGGCGACAGCCAACGGGGCAAATCGAGCATTGTCTTTACAAAGACTTGGGCGTGTTGATTTGATTCCTTCAATTTATTTTATAGTGATAAGTTAGAAGACTGAAGACCTCATCCCACTCGGTCGAGATGGAGTCAAGATTTAAGGTTAGAGGCGGATAAATGCTTAATTATTCTATTTTTTAAAATATATATATATATATATGAATAAACAAGGATAAATGCTCGGTTCGGGTCATTTCAGTTCCAATTATTTCAGGTCTGATATCATTAGGTACAAATTCGATTTCGGTTCAGTTTTAATTCGAGTTTATTGTAATTCGAGTCATTTCGGGCCAATTAATATCAGTTCGGGTCAATTTCAATTCAATGAGAGATCGCTCAGTCTTAATCAAGTTTTTAAGTCGTTGAATTTTTTATACCCTTTATATGGCTATATAAAGTCAATATATTTGACTTTTTTTTGTAAATTGTGCGGTTGTTCATACCTTATCTTTTTTTATTTATATTCATATCTTTTTCTTTATTTCGGGTTGTCTTCAGTTCGTGTTCATTCGGTTCAGTTGAAAATTAATCGGGTTCATTTCTATTCAATTCTAGGTCAGTTTCGATTTAGTTTATTTCGGATTTCGGATCAAATTTTGGGTTATCGTGTTCGGGTCAATTTCGGGTCTCGGGTCGAGCTTGCCAGGTCTAGAAGTGCTTGAAGAAAGTGTTCAAGAAATTTTTAACCGAAACCAATTTTTCGAGTATTAATCTTTAGCGAAACCCTCCCAAGTACACCATTGAACAGGTCTAGTCGAGTAGAGGCATCGGCAAATGGCAATTCAACATTGGTTGCATCATAGTTCATAGAAAAGTTGCAAATAAGCACAAAAAGTAAGCTCATTACAGCACATTGATTTGGAACTGTTGAGACTAGGGGTGTAAACGAGCCAAGTCGAACTCAAGTAGTGCTAAGCTCGACTCGGCTCGTTAAGAATTCGAGCCGAGTTCGAGTATTAATCGAGCTTTGACCGAGTCGAGCTCGAGTAGCTCGCGATCTGTATCATTTTATTTACAAAAGAAATATTTTTATGTGACTCATTAAAAACCCCTAATCCTAGTAAGAGAAAAAAAGTACACATGAAAACATAAAGAAAGTTAAACTAAAAATTAAACTAGCATAACATAACAACCAAAAGCATCAAACCTACATTTTAGTTCACTTTAATTTTAAAAATTTAAAAATAGTTTATTATACTTTCGAGTAGCTCGCGAGCTTTTCAAGTCGGGTATCAAGTAGCTCAGCTCGACTCGTTAAGAACTCGAGCCGAGTTCGAGCTCGAGTCGAGCCTAATCGAGTCGAGTGTTGACCGAGCTTTGACCGAGTCGAGTAGCTCACGATCGGTCTCGTCTCATTTACAGACCTAGTTGAGACCATACTCAAGGATAAGAAAACAAGATAATCATATGAAAAAGTTAAATCAAGGGGAGAAATCTTTAGAAAGGCAAGCAAATTGATTCAAAAAGAAACATTCCATGAAAATGTATATGAGATAATTCACCCACTAGTGAACTCTTTCTTATAAACGATACCAGATATAATATACCACGAGTACAAGGCAATACGCAGAGCGGATTCTCTGAAATAGTCGATGAAGTACAATGGAGGGTGAAGCTAAAAAGAAATTCGGACGACGACGACGGGAAAGGCTGATAAAATTGAAAATTAATACTTGCTGATTGCAGATATGCTTTTATGGTAATTCATTGAAAACATATGAAAAAGGACCTAAAACATGGTTACCTGAAAGACTACCGCACTATACCTGATTTTCCGATAGCACTACCTAATTATGGTTTGTGGAGCTTGAACCCAAATACTCTTGGAACATAGCTTTGAGTTGCCTTTTGTGGCTTCAGTTGGGCATATGTCATCAAGAACAGGTGAGGAAACGTGGTCCCGAAATAAGCTCCATCGATGTCTAGATAGAATTAAGGTAACGCGTTGCACCGAGACAGAAAAGTTGGAAATATGAACAATGATCATATGGCAATATCTCAGAACATTTGCATTACCCCTACCAAGATGCATTGGCTGATAGCAGCCACATCGGTTCACACGACTATCATAAATGCACCGAACTAATAGAAAGGAAAGCCTTATTCATGACATGCATGCATGCAACAAGTAGCGAATAATTTCAGTGGCCAAAAGGATACTACCTTGATACTTGGACCGAGGGTAGTAAATATCTTCGCATCTAGGGCAGTATACTTTTACGGTGCTTGACCGAGGGAAATCTGATTGACCAACTGGAAGACATGGTTGTCCGCAGCAGTAAACTCGTGGGCATCTTCCGAAATCGTAGTTCTTGTACTTGTCTAGCTGTAAAAGTTTCAAAGACATTGTTGTAATGTGTTATATATTAATATGTAAAAATGAAACTATAACGTTGAATATCGTGGTGAGCTTCTCACCATAGCAGCCATTCCTTTACTTGTCAATATGAATCGGGCATGAATCAGACCATAAAGCATTTCAGCTGCAGATTCAACTAATTCATTTTGCTCCTCTGTAAACATATCTCCTATCAATGTCAGCCCAATCAAGAACATTAATGCAGAAAATTTGAAAAAACGTTCCGTCTTTGATATTTAAAAGCAGTCGAATTAGAATGAAACCAATCATGAAACTAGATGTTTCAAAGAACATAAATGAGACTAATGTTGACACACTCAAAAACTAATAACAGGATGGCACTCAAATTCTTCAACAAAAACAAGAACAATCGAACTTTCACACACCCTAAACAACTTGACTTGAGAAGAAAACATACTGTATACTTACCGTGCGAAGATTCAATATCCAAAATCAAATCAAGTGCATAATCATAATAAGGAACTTGGCTG
The DNA here is from genome assembly GCA_030270665.1 of Hibiscus trionum. Lineage (NCBI taxonomy): Eukaryota > Viridiplantae > Streptophyta > Magnoliopsida > Malvales > Malvaceae > Hibiscus > Hibiscus trionum. The sequence goes on along the minus strand of BSYR01000075.1, from coordinate 1,774,894 downwards.
CTTAGCCCACAAAGGTTAAAATCATCTTGTATATAGTCGTCGTCAACTTCACAAAAGAATTCGTTTCCTCGTAGATTGCAAAACCATGAGATCCAAGACGTGTCATCCCCATCGGAACCACTAACATCTGACTCCTCAGTGTTGGTTTCAGATTCATCTGCGACTAATGCAATCAAAATTTATATCAACAACAACCGAAATAAGAAAGCAATGTCACCCAAAAAAACTAAATGTTACCAACCCTCATATTGAAAACATGGTTCAGAAAGAACAAGAAAAATAGAAGCGAAGAATCTACCGACTGCATAATCATTACATAACGAAAGTACAATCTTAAAAACTTAAAATATGGAGGTTCATAAAACAAATATGCATTTCGTTTGATTTTGGAAACTGTATGCTCCCTCTAAAAGGGGAAAAAAAGCTAAAAGCAACTTAGTTTCAATGCTGACACTGCATTGGAGCTATAAACACAAATTTTTCGAAGTCATCTTATTCATTCAAATATGGGGTTTGGCCAATATATATATATATATATATGAGTTAGGATCAACTTACACAATGTAAAACTCTTTAAGTTTTACACATTTTCTGGATCGTTAGATAGGGGAATGGATGGCTCAGATTAACTCCTTCTCTCTTTTTTTTCAAGTGATAATCTTCACATATTTACAGTTAATCTCATTCATTCGTTTCACTCATTCAACGGTCCAAAAAAAAATGTAAAACTTAAAGAGTTTTACACTGTGTAAACGGATCCTATCTCTCTCTCTCTCTATATATATATATATATATATTTCATCAAAGCAAACAATGTGACAACATATCAAGAACAATTTTTTAGCCTTCTCATATTTTCACACCCTCTCAAAAATACAGGCATAAAATGTAATGTTACTAATTTATTTTCCAACAACGTTAATGATATTAATAACAATAAGAATTCACAATTCCATTTACAACAGCTCAAATTACATAAATTCCAAACCTTTTGGCAAACTTAATTTCATTAGAATCAAACAAACAGCAAAAAATATGAAGAATTCATACAATCTTAACTATAAAATTAAATAAAGGTTACAGAAAATTCAATTCTTCGTATTTTATCATATGGAAATGACCAAAAAAATCCATTTTTCCCTCAAAACATTTTATAACTTAATCACTGCAAGAGGGAGATGAGATTAATAATCATACCATTTGAGTCGTTGGCTTTGGGTAGAGAACCGGAGCGAGAGTCGCGATGATGATCAGGTGGATGCTTCCCCATGAGAAGGGAGTGTCCGGACTTATCCTTGCCGTTGGTCGCCCTCGAAGTGGACGGCGACGATCGTTCCAGCTGCTTATCAAGCGCCTCGTTGATCCGTTTCCGATCCACAGACCCCACCTCTCCCTTGGACCCACCGGCCGCTCTCTCTCCTCTGTACATCTTTATTATCTCTTCTTCTTCTACTTGTTATTTGCCGGTGATATTAATCGCTACGGTTATCGCCGATTCGTAGCGGTAAAATGACGCAAATGACCCCTACGTGCCCTCAAAATCTAGGGTTTTTTCCCGTTCTCGTTCTCCTTTTTTTTGGTTACAATTTATAAACTTTAATCTTTCTAATTTCATAAAGAAAAGGAGCTGTAAGCTCTAAAGCTAAAGCTAAAGCTAGCTAATCCATTTCTGTTTTTATTATAGTATTTTTTTAAAAAAATCTCTCTAGATTTTATTGTATTTTATCGAGAACTGGATTGGTCTAGAATGGCTGATTCGAGAATTAATCCATCGGTTTTAGGGGTGGAAATCGGGTGGGCGGGGACAGTTTTACATTCTACATTTCGTTCTCAACACTTACGGTTACGGTTTTGGATAATTTTATTAAGGATAAATATTCTATACAGGCAGTAGAAACTGAAAGTTTCCACAAGCGCCTTAGTTTTAGGGTACAAGGAGTTAGTTTAGGGTAGAGGGTTTAGGGGTTTAGGTGTAGAGGGTTAGAATTTAGGGATACTTGTTTCAATTTAAGGTTTAGGATTATATTTTAACCAATAAACCCTAAAATATAGTGGGGATTTAAGTTTTAACCAATAAACCCCTATTCCTTATCGGGACAGATTCCTACAGTTCGACATAGCAATTCTCGTCCCTATTCCCATTTGAACTTCGATGATAAAACTCCATTCGTCCTCGTAGGTGAAGATTTTACTTATTCCTTATCGGTTCAGATTCCCACAGTTTTTAGATATTTCCTGTCCAATTTTTCACCCCTAATCGGTTGATTGAATAAATAAGTAAACAAAAACTAATGTAAAATATAATGAATTACTAAAACAATTAGAAAATTGAGGAAAAAATTAAAGTTACGTACATAGCAGATATTATTTAAATTCGGATAATCTAATAAAACACACCATCTTTTAAAGGGTATGATCTGAATGTGACTTATAATTTTTTAGATTCGAGTATTATGAATTTTAAAAAAAATAACATAGGGAAATTATATTCTATTTAAAGATCTAATTCGATTTGATTTTAGACCCATATGTCATGTGAATATTATACGCAAAAAAGATGTTTTAATATTAATTTAGGATTTAAATGAACTATAATAATTTCTTTTATTGAATCTGATTCAATTTTTAACATGAGTACTGGTTGAATTTTTTATTTAATTTTCAATGCGAAAATGAAAAAGTGATAATTATTTTAAACCGAGTTTAATTACATTTTCTTCTAGCCATGCAATACCTAATTTCTTAAAGCGCCATTTTCTTGAGAAACCTTTCCAAATTAACACAAAAAATTAAGGCAAAATAACAAAAGATACCCAACGTTTGCATGTTTTGTCAATTGCCCTTCTAGTTTTTTTTTATCCAAATATGCCCCCAACATTTACTTGTTTTGTCATTTGGCCCCCTATTCTTTTTTTTGATCCAAATATGCCCTCAACGTTTCATTCATAGTCCAAATATGCCCCCAACATTTCATTCATAGTCTAAATATGCCCCCAACAGATATAAATTGTCAATCAACTGACGGTCAACGACTTATAAAAAAATTTTGACGTGACATCAGCAGATCTCAATACGTGGCAAATTCAGTCAGCATCAGCTGTTGAACGTCAGTTGACTAACAGTTTCCATCTAACAAGGACATATTTGAACCAAATTGAAACGTTGGGGGCATATTTGGTCTACGAATGAAACGTTGGGGGCATATTTAGACCAAAAGAAAGAATAAGGGCCCAAATGACAAAACAAGCAAACGTTTGGGGGCATATTTGGATAAAAAAAAAGAATAAGGGGCCAAATGACAAAACATGCAAACGTTGGGGGCATCTTTTGTCATTTTGCCAAAAATTAAACCTAAACATATATATGAACTCAAGACAAAACAAATGATTAGAAGAAAAAAAATAAAGAAAACTTGAAAAGATGAATTACAATAATGCCCTACACGATCAACTAACAATGCTAATCATGTTTAGTTGGCTATCTTCTTGCATGCTGTGATAGCTTCAGCCTCATAACATCATCTAAACCTACTTTCTTCACACAAATCATGCAGAAAAATGCATCAATACCCCAACAATCACGTGGCGACCTCGTCAACTTCGGAATGAAAAATAAAGCTCGGAAACGTTGTCGTTATATCCCTGCATGATCGATATTATACGAAGGATGAGTTCCCCTGAGAGATTCTTCGGTCTCCACCTAAACCGGATAGTTGTTGGTAGAAAACATACCTCAGGTATGGAAGGGTCATGATTTTCAACAGTGATGGGTTCCGTGATACGAAGTTTTTCCATTCAGATATATCGATCTTTCCATCCTGATTCATGTCGGCGTCCAAGAATGTCTGCTCCCAAGTTGCCATGGGTCAGTAAATACTTGCAAAACAAGTAAAATCCGTCGAAAGACTCGAATGGACAGTCGCACAAAGTCCTCTGTCCTCTTAGAGGTACTCGGTTTAAAAAGATTGCCAGACATGGACGGCATATTTTCAACAGTATAATAAACCGCTGCAAGCTCTCACCTTATCGAGAATTGCCTCTATGGTTTCATCAGCCAACTTCATTTCAGATTCACATAAAAGTGCGATCAGCATTTGCTTGACCTGCCAAAATCACAGAAGATAAAGTTGCCTGCAAGAGGTTATAGTATGCAACAATTTGTAATCTATGAAACCAGTTTGCTCTGCATGATATATAAAGAACAAAACACGCAAGTGCCGACATACCTCGTTACGCTCGATAAAACCGGTTCCATCCATGTCATAAAGTCTAAATGCAACTGAAATGAGGACAATCGACTTAGAAAATAAGATGGAAGATTAACACAATTTAGGTATTCAAGATCATATCAACTGTTTACTTACAATCAATTTTGTCCTCTTGTGAGACATTTGGATGGAAGACATTGAATGCACGAACAAAGTCACCGAAATCAATAACTCCCTTCTTCTTGGCGTCGAATAAATCGAAGATCTGCATGTATTAGAAGGTTGCATAAATAATCCAATTCAAAACAGTCCTACAAGATAAATGTGATAAAAATTCCCTCAAAACAAACTTCAATGCTTTAGATAATCATGCAGCCTAATCATGCCCATCCAACATAACATAGACAAAGCAAAACAAAACTCGAAGTAATATTGAATTTCCAATAACAATATAAGGCAACAAAATATATTACCCGATTTGCAAAAATGTTTTCCTTCTTCCTATTCTTAAACAGAGCTAATTGAAACTCTTCCTGCGTATACAACAGAAGAGTTAGAAGGCCATCAAACTTTGCATGTAAATTTTACTCTGGCTAGGGTGTGACTTCCATGAAAAACATTGGCGCGCGTGTAAACGAGGTGCTCTACCAACTGAGCTATAGCCCTTGTATTTGTGATACATAGTTTATCATATTATGTAGATAATTTCTTGTCAAGATGAATATTAGATGATCCAACAGCATAATCATACCTTTTTGGTCGATTTGATTGGTATTGCTTAGAAGTAATATTGGATTTATAATCCATCGATGTGATAGGTCCCTTTTCTTTCTCTTTATGATTCCTTCTGATAATAAATGACGTACTTATTAGATACCGTCGATCCCGGTGTCTAATAAGTTTTTCTACCCACCTTCTTTTATTGATTTTCTATCTTTTTCATCCTATTCTATTTCCGTTTTCAATTTTCAAATTTTTCGTTAGATCAAAATCTGATTTCACTTTGTGAGTATAAGATACAAGACAGGCATATGTTCAATTTTTCTAAGTTATTTCATGTATTTAGAGGACCATATCCTCATATGTCCATGTCCGAAATGCATATGACACGAGTGCAAATGCAGGCACTTCAAGAAAAACCAAAGTCAAAGCAACACAATGGGGGGAGACAAACAAGAAGCGAAGTCACGCAAACCATGCAACACATCATCGACACACACACATGATAACAGGCATAGCAATCCTAATCTCGAACCACATTGACAATACCGTACCTTGTTGATCAGCCCATCATCAATCACCGAACTGCTGATGCTCTTGAATAGCTCAAAGAGTGCTTCAACTTCACTAACACTAACTGCAGGAGAAAACCAATCAAGTATATCAAATTCGGGGCATATAAATAGACAAAGCTTAGCAAACTACATAATCCATTCCAAGCTGATTGAAGTTCCCAGTTTCCCAGATAATCATAAGAACAACAAACCAAGAATAATTTGAAGCAAAGCCAATGGCCCATTTTTCTTGACCATAACAGAAAACCCCCAAAACAAAAGGCGAAAATGCTCCGAAAACATTGGTTTTTCGCCTCATGAAACCAATCAAGTAAATCAAATTCGGGGCATATAAATAGAAAAAGCTTAGCAAACTACATAATCCATTCCAAGCTGATTGAAGTTCCCAGTTTCCCAGATAATCATAAGACCAACAAACCAAGACTAATTTGAAGCAAAGCCAATGGCCCATGTTTCTTGACCATAACAGAAAACCCCCAAAACAAAAGGCGAAAATGCTCCGAAAACATTGGTTTTTTCGCCTCATGAAACCAATCATACAATAGAGTTAATGCACTGAACAAAGAGATAGTAATTTGTAAACATACAAGCAGTTTCTGAAGCAAGAAAAATAGGGTCTTCGTGTCCGGGATATTGTCTTGTTACTTTAGATTGAAAGCAGCCCATTTACTGGGAAAAAAAAAAGAGAAACGAAAAAGCAGTTGCTAAGCTAAAAGGCCAAGGCTTTACTGGGTTTTCTCAGCAAAACCATTGTAAACCCTGCATGTTCATTAAAACTAAATTAGCTTAGAAACCAAAAAATAAAAGGGAAACAAATGTGCTAACTAAATCAAAAATATCTCAATCTAACAATTATCGAAATTCAATCATTTATATAAATAAAAAAACCTCAAAGCTCGAAATTTTCAATTTGAAAAAAAAAAACAAAGAATTCGGAAACTTACAAATCCAGAAATTCAAAATCTTCAAAAGAATGAAACAATCCGTTTGAGATTGGTGAAGAAAGGCCAGAAGGGATTATAAAGGGTAAATTTGCAGTTTTTGTTTTCGTTTGTCCACAAAAGAAAAGCGGCGAAACGCCAGAAATGACTGGACTTTCTACAGGAAAAATTTATTTAAAAAAAGTGTGTTTTAAGAATTCGGTTTGTTCGGATTTATTAGATATTTTAAATTGTATTTAATTTAAATCGATTTGATTTTTAAATTCTTTAAATTAGTTATAATTTGATTCAATCCAAAATAAATAATCATAATTTTTAATTTTATATTTATTAACCGTTTAAATATTCCAATTCGATTTTGTTTTCTATTCTATAGGCTTTTTCTCGGTCTAGACGGAGCTGATGGGTAGAGGTGAGCTTTAAATCGAGGAATTAGAAATGTTAAGTTATTCGAGTTAACGCGTTATATTTTACAGTTTAAATTTTAATTTTTTTGATTAGAGTCGAGTTTTCAAGTTCTTATACAAATTTAATTGTAAATTATTTATTATGTAATAGTACAATGTGATTCTAATTTAAACGACATTCTCTAACCATATAATATATGCATATATATTTCTTCATATTTTTTCACATGTGGCATTAGCATACATTTTTTGTATTGGTATATATATACCAGTAAAAATTGAAGAACTCGACTGGAACTTAAAAATCAGTTTATTAATTACTACTAAAAATTTCGAGTTATTCGAATTTTTATTTTACAACTCCAACATTATTTAAAAAAATTTGAGGCTTCTCGATTTAGAATTGAAGAAAGACGAGAATGCATCCATCGTTTGTTTGAGAAATAAATTGGGAGAAAACCGCCAAGGAAAATCAAAGAGAATGTGAAGGAAACCACTAGAAAATTTACAGGGAAAATAAGACAAAATACCACCTTGATCGTCTTAGCAATTTTTTCTTACGACGTGGATCATGGTATTACTATTTAGGATAAACTACATAAATTCCATCATACTTTAGGTTTGATTAAGATTTGACCACTATAATTTTTTCGAAGTAATTAGACCACTATATTATTAAAATGGACTTAACGTGACTATATGTCGTTAGAACCTAACGGAGGGAGTGGCGTGGTAATTAAGGAAATTTCATATAATTACACATTTGGTCCCTGTTATTTACGCATTTTATCAATTTGGTCTTAATTTTATTTAATAAAATAATTTAATTATTTAATTAAGTGGTGACACGTATTGTCCCCTTATTGGAGGACTTTATATATATATATATATGATTTAATTATTAGATTTATTTTAGTGATTTAGATGTTTTTATGTATTATAAGTGTGTCATGTTCGAGTTCCTTTAATCCATATTTATTTTATTTTTTCCTAGCATTAACAACAAATTAAGATATATATTACAATTTGCGTCCTTTATCACAAAATTGCAATTGGCTCAGTGGTAAACTCGTGCTCTTTACACCAAGCTTACATGCGTTTGATTCCTACTATGGGTGAGCAATGCATTCTTTTATTTTCCTTGACACGTGTTGCCACCTAATTAAATAATCAAATTATTTTATTAAATAAAATTAGGACCAAATAGATAAAATGTGTAAATAGAATGGACCAAATGTGTAATTATACGAATTTTTACTAACTACCATGTCGCTCCCTCTGTTAGGTTCTAACGGCATGTGGTCACATTGAGTCTATTTTAATAGTATGGTGGTCTAATTACTTCAAAAAAAGTATAATGGTCAAATAAAAACTAAACCTAAAATATGGTGGTCATTTATGTAGTTTACGGTGCTATTTATAGAGGTGATCACATGTAGTCAAGTTACTTAAAAAGCACCTTTTTTTTATAAATGGTATTTTATTCATCTAAAAAAATCAACAATACAACCACTAGCACAGACTAGTCACCCATACAAAGAAAGCACTTTACAAGTCCCCAACTATCTACTAAAAATATATAAACATGATCAAAGAATAAAATAATTAGTGAGTCTCAATCGAATATCAGATTTAATCAAACTAAAGATGGTTAAAATCCCATCCTTTGTCCTCCATGGAACCTCCTATTTCTTTCCTCCCAAACATAATAAATGTGTTTTAACGAGTCACATAATACATTTTAGTTTTAAATGTAATTAAAAAATAAATGACTCAAATAAAAATATTTAGAATTAATCAAAAATGTTAAAATCTTATGGCAACTATTAGATTTGCAGTTTTTTCTATTTCTTCTGGTAATGCATTCATTTACACAACTTAAACATCTAAGGGAAAGATTCCATTCATTTACAGCATTTAAGAACTGCAGAAAAGGTTCCGAACCTTTGGCAAAACCTTCAAAGATTGAGTTACTGAGTCAAAGCTGATTGCCTTGCTTGAACGCCCTTTGCTTTCTCAGGTTTTCATGTATTGAAGCCAAGAATTCATGCTTAAGAGCATCCTCTGCTGTGATCCTTAATCTCGGGTTCACTGTTAAGCACTTGTCCACAAGATCGTAAAGTGAACTCGGGATCTCCGAAAGGAAGTCTCGTCTCTTCGTATTCATTTGGCACCACTCCCTTAGATTCACAGGTGTTAAAGACTGCTTATTACCATAGAGCTCCTACATCAAAATTGGAATCTTGAATAAGGCATCACGATTTACTTTCGAATAGATTAATGTTGCAGATCATGCATTGTATTTGTATTTATACCTCGGGAAATGAGGATTCGCGGTTGTGTAGCTTGGCAACTTCCCAAAGATCCTCACTGCCTCTCAGTTTTGCAATATCCTTTATGTTCCTGAAAGTGCCAAAGATGTTGGCGACATAAGCAATCAGACAGAAACTGGATCGAGCAGCTTCGGTTAAAGAAAGCTTACTGTTCGGGATCACCGATAAAGGGAGATTTCCCTATAATTAGGTAGAGTAGAGTGACCCCAGCAGACCAGACATCAATCTTTGGACCTTGATGTTGTGATCTGAGTAAGACCTGCACAAACCACTCGACTTGTGACATTCATTGGAATTACAGTAGCAATTATCAAGGGAGCATTAATCGGAATCTGAAAATGCAATGTTTCAGCTGGCCACATCTTCCTGGTTACCGCAAAACATAAGTGAATACAATTTGATGAGTTTATTGTTCGTTACCTCTGGAGCTCGGAAGCCTTTGGTTCCAGCACAAGGACCTTCTTTATTATGCTTCCCATCCCCTGAAAGTGAATATAATTTGATGAGTTTACTAAGGAAAATTACTCTCTCAACCCAAAATTTCACACTACCGGAAAAATACTTACCTTTGTTCTTCGATAAGCCAACTCTGGATAGTGCCAAGCTAGTTGAATTCAATGGCATTGGAGTAGGATGAAGAACCTGTCTATCCATTTTTGCTGGAGAAGCAGCAACTCGCTTTCTCATGGTAGCAGGAACATGTGACACTCCAGGTTTTGGGGTCTGCATTGCTTCCTGTGCCAGACTGATGAGTTCTTTCCTACCTTGGCATGGCAAAGGTTCCCTGAGTCTTTCTGCTGAATGAGTCCTTGCACTTGCATCCTTTGCTGAGGTAATGCCTGAACCGTCTGCGCCCTGACTATTTATTTTATTCCAACTACTCAAGTCGTTATGAGGAGCCTTCCTTTGAACTGTTGTCTTCCTCGTGTTCTTAGGCTCTAAAGTTAACCCAGAGCCTTTTGTTGCCTCTATATTGATTCCCTCCCTTGATTTGATATTTAAAAACTTGCTGCTATCTGTCGGATGAATGACTTTGGGAGGAACGGTATTACGATGATAACTGACATCATATCCCAACTTTGATTTGTCTGTGAAATACAAAAGAATGCCACATCAATCTTAAATTGATAGTCAGGAGGTACCGAGGTAGTTAGATCAGGTAACTTTGAAGGCAAAATAATAGACAATGGAAAGCAAGACCATTCGATTGGAATGGAACAAACAACAAACTCAACATTTGAACACACAGTAGATCGGTTATTCAGATGATAAGGAGTGCTGCAGCAAGTAGTTAACAGCCAGCTTATAACTCTCGTATTTCAATTCTTATCGATATAGAGGACAGACAAGAAAACAAAAATATGTAGATGTTTCTCTTCATTGCCTACAGTAAGAAAGTGCTAGGATTCTTAATTTCAAGCTCCAGAAAAAGGAACTAACCCGTACTCCTGTACTTTTGATGCATTTCCTGCCAAAACAAAACTAATTGTCCTCAAATTGAAGCACAAAAATACTGGAGGGAAAACATTGTAACAGCCAATCACAGAATACTGTAAGGTTGGCACATAGCTAGTACTTACCATGGCAAGATTGAAATCAATAAGATAACCTTTGTTGGTCTTACGAGAGAAAAGAAAGTTTCCTGGTTTAACATCTCTATGAACTATTCCCTGCAGATGCATAAAGAGTCATTAAGAACATGTAATTTTGTCGATAGATGCATCACATCTAGAAAAGTGTATACCTGTTTATGAAGATTTGCAAGAGCTTTGAACAAACAAAAGACATACCACTTCAACTGAAAAACATCAATTTCTTTTTTCAACACCTGCTCAATGAAACAAACTCACCATCAAGCAGAAGAACAAACAAATTATGGCTTCCAAAAGTCTATTGATTACCTCAGGTCTATCATGCTCAACATACTGCAGAACAAAGCAATCAGAATTCTCTCTCCTAACGCATCCTTCATATCGTATTATAAAGTTTCTACCCCTGATATTGACAAAGAAAATACAGAAGATTGGGGGTGGGGGAAGAAGAGCTTAATAAAAACTGCTTCGCCTTTACAAACAAGGTTTTGTTTAAAGTGAAACAAACATTTTATAAAATGTTTACCCAAAACGCTCCAGCATTTTCATCTCATTGTTAACATAGTTCTTATGAGCATTGACATGAGGACCTGCAATGAGATCAATAAGTAATGTAACATCAAGGGAATGACCCATACATGTACTACAATATGAGTCCTCAATCCTAATTGCAGCACAGCAATGAAACCACATGTTATATGAATTTGCCTCTTACATTTAAGGGCAACTAAAGCTCCGTCATTCTTCCTTCGAGCTCTGTACACAGTGCCATAACCACCTGCCAATTAAAGTTTCACCTTAGCCAATTAACAAATCATCTTAGTTATAAGCAGAACAACTGTGGTGTGATATGCAAGCAAGGAAAAAATTGAAGCTATGGTACCTGAACCTTCTTCCTCTTCTACAATATAAGACTCAAAGTCGGGCAATACTTTTGTCTTTGCCTGGTCCTAAAGCAAGCATAGATCGATATTTAAGTTATAATTATAATAATTACAGCAGCCAACTGAGGCTCATCAAATAGACAACACTTGCAAAAATGAAAATAATAGAACATTATTGACAGAAACTAAAAAAGGAGAAGTGAGCTTACCTGAAAAGAAATAGACTTAGTGTTTCCCCTTCTTTCTTTAACATACATATCCTTTTGGTTCTGAATTGATTTCTGCACAGTACGGGGTGATAAATTATCCTTTACATCATGCCTCCTCCTTTTGTAAGTACTGACAACATTGGTATCCCCTAAAGACTTGTTGAGGGTCTGCAATACTGGAGGCACCACATGCCTCTGGTTAGTCTTTGCTTTTGCAAAAGGTTCTGTCAACTGCTCCTCCGTAACAGAATGCATAACACTCGCCGCTTCTGGTATAATATCCCATTCCTCGCCTAGGGATGGCATCTTATTCAAATCTATTTCAGACGGTATATTGGAAAGATTGATGTTAAATGAAGGAGAAAGATCTTCCACTCTTTGTCTTCTACTTGCCAAGTCAAGTTTCTCCTCTTTCTTACTGTCCTCCATAGCCACTTCATCATGTGCAATTCTAAAATTTGCGGTAAAATCCATATAAAATTTTCCTACGGAAGCCTTTGACATATTGCTCTTCTCAGCAAACTCCGGAGAGTTTATACCGTTGAGTTTAACAGCCTCAGTTTCTATCTCATGAACTGGTTCTACAATGGGCTCACTAGCAACAAATTCTTTACTGGCATTTCCAAGAATATAGTCTTGCACGTTCACCTTGCTTTCTACATTTTCAATGCCCTCCACTTTACAGCTTAATTGCCCAGCACTAGATTCAGCTAACAAACAGGAGTTCAACTCAGTGTTTTTTATCGAGACCAAAGAACTACTCATTCGGCTGATATCATCAGTTAAATGATAATGCACCTGAAATTTTTATTTTGATCAATTAGTCTTTGGAGACTATATAACTCTAAAATGAACAGTTATCACTAAAAGCAGATTTGCTTGATAGCATTTCCAAATTCCAAATCGAAGATCTACAGTTATCATCATAAACTAAAAATACAGTCAGATCGATCTAAAAAGTACACAAAAATGCAATTCCATGGAGTTGATCTACAGATCTATCGTGCAAAATAATCTCAGAAAATACCTTCGTACAATAATTTCGAATTCTCTTAACCGAAGGAACCAACTTCCTTTCCTCCTCATCCTCGGAAAAATTTGCAACTGAAAAACAACGCAAAGGTCAACCAAGGAAACATAAAACACGAAAATTACACGAGAGTGAATATATATATATATATATATATATATATATATATATATAAACGACTCTTTATTGGAATTTACCGTCACGATTCCTCTTGTGAATCCCTATATACGGGAAACTGCCGAATCGGATCGGCTGCGAAGTGAAAGCATTGACGACAGTGAAATTTCGAGATAAGTAAGCGGCGAAAAATGAAATTCCAATTGAAGATATAGCAACGAGATGCTTGTCATTCGAGAGAGTAATGGGAGAGTTTGGGATGGAACAGAGCGAGGATATGATAGCGGGGCTTGCCGCAAAGAGAGTGCACTGGGAAGCGAGGTCCGGGAGCGGAGTGGGCTTGCCGGTGAAGACGAGAAGAGAGAAAAGATGCCAGGCCTTTTGAGACTCGGTGGCTGAGAGGCTTAGTGACTCGGTGAGTTGATCCGAGTTACTTTTCATGACGATTATGGATGTAGAGAGAGAAGCAGGGGAGCAAGGGAGGGAGAGAGAAATGTTAGGGTGTGAAAATGGATGGATTTTACTGGCAATTTTTGGGACGATACTGAGATAGGCGGGAATCGGGAACGAGATGGGGATTTTAAGATTTAACACGTGCGAGTTTTCCCGCCAGTGCTCTCGCCTGATAACTTGAACGTGTGAGGGTTTTAGTAATTTACTTTTTTCCCTCATTAAAAAAAATCTTTTATTGCACTTTTTACTAAAAACTAATTCATATTTAAAAAATGTATTTTATCAATTTTTATTTCCTTTTTATTGAAATTGAATCTTAACAAATTTAAATATATAATAAGGAAAAAACTTTAATACACAATCTATGTGTAAATTTAGCTTACATATGCTTTTAGTTTTAGTGGTTAGAGATTTAGGCCATGTTTAGCAATTAGCGGATAGCGTATTACATTAGTTGATAGCTGATAGCTGATTGCATTAGCTGATTTGATTAGCATATTGTATTAGTTGATTGTATAAAAGTGTTTGGTAAAATTAACTAATAGTTGTTAGATTATTTAAACAAACAAAATGACATATAAGGACACGATTATATTCAATACTTGCTTGAATAGTTTACTAGTTATCAATATTTTGTATATAATTATTACTAATCAGATCTATAAAATTATTTTTAATATAACTTTTTTAAACATATTCAAATAATTTATATATTAATTTATTATTTATATAATTATTTTAATATAATTTAATTAATTAATAAATTTAAATATACATATAAATACGTGATAATAAAAAAATAGGGTTAGCTTATAAATATGGTGAGAAAATATTTAATTTAGGTTATTTTGAGATTTTTGGTAACTGGTAAGGGTAAAAAAGACTCTTTACAACTCTAATATCAAACCTCTAATCTCAAAAGGCTCCTATTATGAGCTTTTTCAAAAACAGCGGTTTACCAAACAACAATATTAACGGATTTGACTGGTCAATGCCTCAAACCTCTAATTTTTGCCCAAACCTCTCTTTACCAAACAGGGCCTTAGTTTAGGTTATACGATTTAGAATTTAATGTTGGTGTTTAGCATTTAGGGTATATGGTTTAAGATTTAGGGTTAGAGTTAGGAATTTAGGATTTAGATTTTATAGTGTAAATATGCATACTTGTGTAAAATTAGTTTTACATAGCATGTGTATAAAAAATTCACCCATATAATAACATACGAACAATACTTTGCACAAACTTATTAAATTTGGATTTCAATTTAAGGTTTAGGTTGTAGGGTTAGAATTTAATGTTTAGAGTTGTATGATTTAGGGTTTTATGGTTATGAATTTAGGGCTTAGCTTTCTTTTTCTATACTACTTTCTAATGCCGAGATTCGAACACATACAAGATGACGCAATATGAGCATCCTTAGCCACTAAGCCAATCAGTGGATCTTAGGGTTTAGCTTTTATAATTTAAACATGAAGTATTATGTAAATTTTTTACACAACTTGTGTATCAAAATATTACTCATAATATATAATCTAATAATAAAAATCTAATAAGTTATTCGCGTCCGAAATTTTAACAAAAAAAACATATATAATCATTCAATATTGATGGATACATTACACCAAATATCATTGAACTTTATGTTTAATATCGATTATATTATTGAACTAAAAACTGATATTATTTCAGCACAAAATTTTACTTTAGGCTTCAATTATAACATTTAGCCATTAAAATCGATGACATAGATGTATCTTAACGATCCACATGCGATGACATGGAGGGATTTTAATGATTTCAATGATATAATTGCCTAAACTAAAGTTTAATGCTAAACTAGTATCGATTTTTAGTTCAGTGATATCAATACTAAACATAAAGTTCAATAGTATCTGGCGTAGTTTACCATATATATAAAATTAAAAAACTATAGTACAGAAGAGCTAAATTTAAATTGAATATTTATTTAAATGTGTAGGTGGCCTATGTAATGACTAATGAGTTCGCAGATCAAGTTGCTTGTCTGTTACATTTGGGGAGGATTGGATTCGGCGGTACTCTTAAGTCCCGGCAGGTGGAATAACGGTAGCTTTGGTTCAGATTGGAGGCGAGTTATGGTTTTCAAATTTTAAGAATGATAAATATTACAATTCGAAATCAGCCAATCCAAGGGTTCCATGGTGTAGTGGTTAGCACTCTGGACTTTGAATCCAGCGACCTGGGTTCGACTCCCGGTGGGACCTTGTAATTTTTTACCACCATATGTTTGTTGTTTTGTCCCATTCCTGCATTTTGCTGCTTCGGTCATTGGCAATGGTGTTTCGCAAGCAGCGCCGGGCTTCCGGGTAGCTTCACGACTTGAATTGTCAAAAACTTTGCTTTCATTTCATGCAACGAAAAAAACTTGCACACGTAAATCAGGTAACAAGAAAATGTCTTCTTCATTTGAATATATTTTCTTCTATATAAAAAAAACTATCCGGTGCGGAGCCAGGATTTTTGTATAGTAGAATTAGAGCGAAATATGAAGGATTTTTACGCCATTACAATAAGTATTGTTGACTCGTATCTTAACAAATCAAATGTGGCCAATTTTTAATATTTTCTATTATATAATCCGATACAATTATAATATTTTTATATAATGGGTATTTTTAGTGGGATAGATGCACCATTAATTTACCATGTACATTCGCGCATGAAAACCATATTATACATATTGTAGAACTAATGTTTTGATATAATAATTGAAATATATTTAGGACTGATTTAAAAAGTATTTAAAACAATTTCCAAAAGTCCAAATAACTTGAAACTATGTTTAGGGATGTTTTAAAAGGGTTTTATATGTTTTCAAAGGCCAATTTTCACAAAACTGTCCTAGTGTTTCGAAACACCTTAGGGCGTTTCGAAACAGGTGCCTCCAGTAGCCAAAACGTTTCGAAACGTGTTTCAAAACGGGCTCTCTATGGACATCATTTTTGCCCAGCGTTTCGAAACGGGCTAGGCCGTTTCGATACGCCCACGTGGCACTGACCACAACGGTCATAAACCCCAACGGCTCTTTCCCAACTAACTTTTAAATACACGTCGTTTCGAAACGGGCTTATAGCGTTCCGAAACGCGTTCCGAAACGGCAAGGGGGTGTTCCGAAACGGGTACCCTGACAGACTGCAACGGCTCTTTCTATATTGAGGGTGTTTCGAAACAGGCTCAAGTGTTTCGAAACGGGGAGCTGCAGAACTGCATTTATGGAGGGAATTAAAGGCTCAAACGACTCTATTTCAACCCCAACGGTCCTAAACGGCTACAAACTCAATTGGGAGTATAAAAGGGACCTCCAAGCATCAAGAGAAGGCTAATGCTTCAATTGTCAATCAACAAATGATCAAAAAATTGTCTTAGCACTTAAATTGTCAATTCTTGTATAGACAAACACTAGTGAGCCAAAATTGTCAAATTTGCTCAAGTGTTTTAGGTTTGGGTGAGTGCTTTATTGTGCAAACAAACTCCTATTAGAGGATTATAAGTTTGCTTTGTTTATCTCTTGTAAAGAGGGTTTCAATCAAGGCCTTGGGTAGAAAGCTTGATTGGTTGTAAGGGTTTCCTCCTTGTTTTAGAAAAGGGGACGAATCAATTAGTGAATTGATTGTGAAATCCTTAGTGGGGAGCTAAGGTAGTGGATGTAGGTGCTTGTTAGAAGACCGAACCACTATAAATCTTTGTGTCACATTTCTTTTTAGCTTCCTTTACCCTTCCACCCAAATATCCACCTCTCCACCACTTGGTGAGCATAATCGGTTGAACGAATCGAGCACCACACAACTCAACACATATTAATACTAATTGTATGGATAAACTTTAATTCATATAGGAAGAAAGAAAGGAACAAAGAATACCTATTGAAAAAGTAATTAAACTAGTTTCTGCATTGGAAGTTAGTCTGCAGTTTTGCACGCTGGTTTTCGTCTGCAGTTTTGCACGCTGGTTGTCTGCATCCTTGCACGTTTTCAGTTCAAGATTGTTGGGAAGTAAACATGGAGACTAATCTGGCTTCGTTGTCCATAGATGATGGTGAGGAGGAGTCGTTAGTTCTACCAGAAGAAGTAGGGGAGGTTGCTGAGGATTATGCACTATGCCTAGTTGGCCGGTTTATTACTTCAAGCGTAATTCATTTATTGTCTATGAGGAACACCTTAGCAGATATTTGGCACCCACTGGAAGGAATCACAATCTCAGATTTAGGGGATAAACGGATATGCTTTCGTTTTTATCATGAGGTGGATCTTAACAGGGTATTGGACGGATGCCCTTGGTTTTTTAATAATCACTTACTTGTGCTACATAGGATGTGTTCCGGGAAGATCCGATGAAGGTTCCTTTGGAGAATGCAATATTTTGGGTCCAGATTCACGATCTCCCGCCAGGCTTGATGTCAGAGCAAATGGCCAAACAGTTTGGAAGCTTTATTGGTCAATTTCTAGAATACGACTCAAAGTTGGTGATGTCGGGACGAAGACAATTCATGAGAGTCAAAGTGTTGTTAAACGTTAATCAGCCATTAAAAAGTAAGAAGAAGGTGGCTCTTGGTAAGGATCGAAATGTGTACGTAAGATTTCAATATGAAAAATTGAGTCTGTTTTGTTTTATTTGTGGCAAACTTGGCCATGAGGAAAATCACTGTGGTTTACGAATGTCTCTTAGCCCAAATGAAGTAGTGTTTGGCTGGGATCTCTCTCTTCGGGCTACGCCGCGTCGGAGCCTGCCACCACCAAGCAGATGGTTGAGGGAGGAAGTCACTGGTGTGCCGTTAGTGGACATTCATGCTGCCGCAAGTGGAGTGGGACAGTTACATGCACGTGGGAAAGGTGGGGAAACTCTCTCTTTGCCTCAGTCGCCACGTGGTAATAACTTTGTGGGTCCCTTCCAACTAGAAAATGGCGCATCATCGGGGGCGTGCATGGATATTGAACATGGTATTGAGGACAACCCTATTTCAGTTACAGAGGGGAAAAAGAGACAACGTCTACAACAGGAAGTGCAGACAGTTTCACCAGGTGATGATTCTGCTACACATGCATGTGAGAAATCGGCTAGCTCTATTAAGCAGAGCAGCCGGACACCATGAAGCTCCTCAGTTGGAACGTCCGTGGGTTGGGGAAGCCATGGGCGGTTAATCGTCTCAGGAATTCGCTGAGAGGTAACCATCCCCACATTTTGTTTCTAATGGAAACAAAACTGGATAGAAGACGAATTGAGAAAGTTAGGCGTAGATGTGGTTTCTTATTTGGCATAGATGTTAATGCTAATGGTTCGAGTGGTGAAATGTCATTAGGATGGAATCCTGGTATAGATGTTACCCTTCTGAGTTTCTCAGGATCCCATATTGATGCAATAATTAAAGACGATGATGCACAGTGGAGATTCACTGGCTTTTATGGAAATCCTGTGGAAAGTAGAAGGTCCGAATCATGGAGTCTACTACGACAGCTGGAATCTCAGCATAATCTCCCATGGTTAGTGGTGGGAGACTTCAACGAGATCACCTTCTCTTTCGAAAAACAAGGCGGTAGGCTTCGCAATGAACGAAACATGGCTGGTTTTCGAGAAGTATTGGAGGACTGTAACCTGTGTGATCTTGGATTTAAAGGAGTTTGGTATACCTGAGAGAGGGGGCGGCTGCCGGAGAACAACGTTAGGGAGCGTCTAGACCGAGCGGTGGCTAATCCAGATTGGTGGGACTTGTTTCAAAGCTACACCGTGTCCCATCTATCTCATACCATCTCAGACCATTGCCCCATCTTAGTGGATACAGTGGGTCAAGCCATGCAACGTACTAGGGCCAGAGTTGAAACTTTTCGATTTGATGCTAACTGGGTCCTTGAAGAGGGAGCTGCCCAAATTGTTAAAAATTGCTGGGAAAACTCATGTGCTACTGTGCCAGAGAAATTGAAAGAGCTTGGCATTGCCTTGATGTCATGGAGCAAAGATCACAAGAAGCAGTCTACAGCTCAAAAACGTTCTATGATGCACAGATTAAAAGAGTTGACAAATCAAGATCCGGATGAGGAAGCCCTTGCCGAATTAACTGAAATCAAGCTGGGGCTCAATTTAGAAGCTGACAAGGAGGAGTTTTTTTGGGAACAGCGCTCTCGTTCAAACTGGTTACTCCATGGGGATCAAAACACTTCCTTCTTCCATAATCATGCCTCGTACCGTAAAAGAAAAAATAGTATAAAGGGACTTTTTGACACAAATGGGGAATGGGTCACGGATGACAGTGCATTGCTTAATGTTGCTACGGAGTATTTCAAAGATTTATTTCAAACTTCAACACCTCTTGCAGCTACTAGCATATTGGCGAAAGTCACTCCTAAGGTGACAAGTGACATGAACCGGACCCTCATGAATCCTTTCACAGCTGAAGAGATTTGGATGGCAGTGAAGAGCATGTCTCCCATGAAAGCTTCTGGGTTAGATGGATTTCCTGCATTATTTTATCAGAAATTTTGGGGAATCATTGGTGCTGATATTAGTGATTTTTGCCTAGCTATTCTCAATGGATCAGTTGACATGAAGGAAATAAATGCTACCCAAATTGTGTTAATCCCAAAGGTTTTTCACCCTCAAAATATGACTGAGTTCAGGCCAATAAGCCTTTGTAACGTGATTTTCAAAATAGTTTCTAAGGTTCTGGCTTGTCGTTTAGCTCCCATGCTTGATCCATGTATTGATAAAGCTCAAGGAGCGTTTATCCCAGGTAGGCAAATCATAGACAATATCATGATAGCCTATGAAGTATTAAACTCATTGCATAATAAACGCGTGGGCAAGAAGGGTACTTTTGCTTTGAAGGTTGACCTAAGCAAAGCATACGACCGAGTCGAGTGGCCGTTTTTAGAAAGTATGCTGCTCAAACTTGGTTTTGTTGAAGAATGGGTGAGGCTGCTTATGAAATGTGTCCAAACAGTTTCCTACTCCGTCTGCTTAAATGGGTGCAAGGGTATTCAATTTAATCCCTCTAGGGGCCTTAGACAAGGGGACCCCCTTAGCCTATATTTATTTCTAGTTTGTGCCGAGGGTTTGTCTACCTTAATGAATGTAGCGAATGACCTGAAAACAGTGAAGGCAGCTACCATCGGACGTGAAAGACTAGAGGTTGGACATTTGCTATTTGCGGACGATTGTATCTTGTTTGGTGAAGCATCTACAGAAGGAGCATCGAACATGAAAAGGATACTATATGACTTTGGCAATGCCACGGGACAAAGAGTGAACTTTGATAAGTCACTTGCGTTCTTCAGTTCAAATGTTGAATCTTCTCTTAGGGATCAAATAGGAGTGCTTTTGGGGGTCCGGGTGTCCACGAATCTAGAAAAATATCTAGGTCTTCCTACCATGGTTGGAAGGAACAAGAAGGAAGCTTTTAACTATTACCTAGATCGTTACAACAAGAAGATGAACAATTGGGGCACTCGATTTCTAAGTGTGGGAGGGAAGGAAGTCTTAATCAAGAGTGTTCTTCAATCCATCCCAGTCTATGCTATGAATTGTTTCTTGCTACCAGTGTCCCTATGTCGAACTCTAGAGCAAGCCATGGCAAAATTTTGGTGGCGATCCAATGGCATAAAAAGAGGGATACACTGGACTACATGGCAATCTCTAGCACGTCCCAAACAATGTGGTGGTCTCGGGTTTCGAGAGCTTGGAAAATTCAACATAGCTCTCCTTGCCAAACAGTGTTGGAGACTAATCAAACACCCTGAATGTTTCCTGGCCAAAGTTTTAAAAGCACGATACTATCCTGCAAGCAGTTTCATGTCAGCTAATCTAGGATCCAACCCATCCTATATATGGAGAAGCCTATGGAGTGTGAAGGGGCTTGTTGAGAGAGGAATTGGGTGGAGAGTTGGTTCCGGTCAAAGCATAAATATATGGAATGATGCATGGCTTCCAGGCATAGGGGATGGGAGGGTAAAACGAGACACAATTGATACCAGGTACACGCTTGTCTCTGACTTAATCCATTCACCAACTTCATCATGGAAAGTGGATGTTCTTGAAGACCTTTTTGATGCGCCACAAGTGTCTTTGATATCCTCAATTCCATTGTCAACCTCGGGAAATAAAGACACTATTATCTGGAGGCTTGAGGGATCTGGACAGTACACAGTGAAAAGTGGGTATCGTACGCTACGTGATGAACAAACTACAGCAGTTGGTATAAACATTCATCATCCTCCATCTTTAACTGAACAGTTCTATAAAGATATGTGGGCCATTCAATTACCAACCAAGGTAAAAATTTGCTTCTGGAAGATTGTTCATAATTTCATTCCATCTTATGATAATCTTCAAGCTCGACGACTCAATGTTAATAATTTGTGTCCTTTCTGCTGCACCCCGGGAGAATCTGTTGCTCACCTAATGAGGGAATGCTCCTTTATTAATCAGCTGGCCGCAGAGCAGGGCATTATGTTCACTACATGCCCTACAAACTTCACCTGGGAAGAATGGTTGGCACAATTTTACTGCAGGTTAAATTCAAAGGAAAAAATAGCGCTAATGGTGACATATTGGGCAGTATGGTATGAACGCAATAAGCTAATCCATGAGGGTTCCATAGTATCAATACAAAGCACAAAGACGTTTATCAGGGCATTCATCCGTGAACACGAAGAGATTAACATAGCCAGTCCCCCAGGAATAGTGGATAGTGAAGGAAGATGGGAAGCTCCAGCTGAGAACCTCATAAAGTTTAATTTCGACGCTGCTTTCGATATACATACAAAGATATCTGTATCAGCGGTGATTGGAAGGAATCATGAAGGGCTTATAATGGCTTCCTGTGTAACTCATCATACACATGTCCTCGATGCTTTTGTTGCTGAGACCCTATCATGTTTGCAGGCCGTGAATTATGCAAAAGAACTGTGTTTCAACAAAGTTATTATTGAGAGGGATAACGTTACAGTGATAAAGAGACTATGTTCAAAGTCAAAGGATTGTTCTGTGATTGGTCCACTTATTCATGATATCAAATCCATTGCAGACCATTTTGAGTGCATTGAGTTCAGGTTTGTTCATCGGAAGATCAACCAAGTTGCTCACACACTGGCTCAAGAAGGAAATGCACAACAACATGACTGCTATTGGATAGAAGAAGCACCACCAAGGACTTCAGCAGTAGCAGCTTTGGAAGCAGAAGGCATCACTGCATTTTAATTCTTGCTGAGATCCCTGCAGCAATGGCCTTGAAAGCGGAGGATACTATAGCTTGTTTTGGCTATTTTCAGAGTTTTAATCTATCTGCATTTTCTGAGGATGCTCTCCGATAATCACTAGTTTTTAGAATTTGTTGGTTTTGTTTCAGTTTCGTAGGGTTTCTTTTAGTTTGCTTTTGTTTTCTACATACTGTTAACTTTATGTATGTCTCTGGTTCAACCCTTTAATACAAAACCAACTCATTCACTTCAAAAAAAAACTTTAATTCATATAGAACTTAATTTATTTTAACAAAAACGTGTGTTTCGTTAAAAACACCTTTTTCATATTTGAAATATAAATATATAACTCGAGTAACTACAAACGAAAGGAGAAAAGAAATTTAATCTTACATCATTAATTAATGAGTAGTGTTAATGCAAAAATCAACAATATAGTGCACACTAAGGCACAAAGCACACTGATAAAAGAAAACGAATTGGATTCCACTTCCAATAAAGATATACAATATACTTTTTATTTTGTTTGAGCCAAGTATCCACTACCGATAGCAGTGACTAATCCCTTTACTGCAGGTGCTCTTACTAAAAAATAAACGGCTGGTCATGAAATATACTTCATTCCATTTGATATACTATATACTTTTTTAATACAAAAGGTAAGGTATATGAACATATAATAAATGGAAATTATGTAATATACGAGTTGTATTTAGACTATATAATTATTTTAAGGTTTAAAGATTTAAGTTAATATTTATAATTTATGAATTTATTCTCTAAGATATAAAATTCAACATTTATGTTTAAATTTTAAGATTTAAACGTCAAAGTACTAATTAATTAGAATAAATAATTTTTTTCGTTGCGATCTTGGTTTTTCCATGGCTTTTGACGCAAAAAATATTCATAATTAAAAGTAATATCAGTTAGTCATCCTATAAGCAAGGTCATAATTGTAGCAAGAGAGATGAGACATTATATTTTTCGAGTAATATTAAAAGTTTGGGTTTTGACATCATGAATGGAGTAATTGTGTTGGGAGAGTCATCTTTATAATAGTCATGTGAAATACTCGATCCGAATTAATCAACCACTGAGTTAAATTTCGATAATTATACAAAATAATTGTGACATAAACTAACTACTCCACAACTTTTTATTTTTTCTAATTATCACTGTTTTATATTTAAAATTATCAATAATTTACATTTTTATTATTAAAATTACAACATTCTTAAAGTTTTAAATAATTTAATTATAGAATGAAAAAATCCCAGAAAATTTAGAAAAAAAACATGCCCGAAATCATAATTGGCAGAAGGTTAAAATAGCCCTCAATATTTCACCATTTGGTCATTCTAGTCCTGTTTTTTTTTTTTTGTAAACAACCACCTAACGTTTCATTTTTTCGTCAACGCATGAGACTGATGTGGAATGTTTGCATGGCATGGGGAGATGACGTGGCACTACCACGTGACATTTTTGATGACATGACATTTTTAAAAATTAAATAATTATTTAAAAAAACATATTTTTAAATATTTTAACCAATCGCCATGTCAGCAAAAATGCCACGTGGTAATGTCACGTCATCTCCCTATGGCCTGCAGAAATGACACGTCAGTCTCAGGCGTTGACCGTTAGTTGACTAACGGTTTTCATCCAACAAGGAAGAAATTTGAACGAAAAATGAAACGTTAGGTGGTTGTTCGCACCAAAAAGAGGATAGGGCTAAAATTAATAAAAAAGTAAAACATTGGGGGCTATTTTTTGACCTTCTGCCATTATAATTTAACAACACAAGATTGGTTCGCAACCTCCGTATCCCATCACAATTTAAATTTAATATAAATAAAAAATAATAAATAAACATAGAGTAAATTAGGTAAATCACTATTGAACTTTACTCTCAACTTATCTTGGTCATTATAGTTTTAAAACGTTTAATTTACTCATTGAAATTTAAAGATTAAAAGTTTTTGTCACTCATCTATTAACTTTTTTTACGACGTTCATTTACCGGTAAAGGAAGACATTTTTTCAAGATTTAAATGGTAAAAAATTTTATCGGCACGAAAGAAGCAACATACTGAGAAATGGGCTCCATTCGACTGCGGAAGAGGGAGATCGAGGAGAGAGCAATCAGAAGACTTTTAGCTGATTGTGAACTTCGAAGCACTTTTCGACAAAATAGAGGTCGAATTCAGACTTAAAGGACCGAGACGAAGTGACTGGTGAAATTTGAGACCAAATGACCCCTATCTATGATTGTTTTGAGTTTAAGAGTGACAAAAATGTTATATGTCTAAACTTTAATGGCAAAAACGTTCAATATTTAAACTTTAATAAATAAAATAATATTTTAAAATTTTAGTGACCAAAATAGGTTTAAAGATAACGTTTGATGATGCTTTACGTAATTTACCCTAATATATAATAAAGTTCCAACTATTTTGGCTCTTTTATTTATGACAACAATACACGAACACGTAGCTCTTGCTTCTTCGAATTCTCCTTCCATCTCGCGGTAACAAAATCTCCCTCCCTCTTTCTTTCTCTCCGGCGACGATCTCAAATCACCGGTAGATCTCACCGCAAACGCCCAATAACTCGTCACCTCGGTCATCTCCGCCGATACCTCGCGTTTTCAGTTTATTCTAACTCGGCGCCATCATGAATCCCGAATAGTAAGTTCCTATTTCCCTTTTTCTTTTCCGAATCTTAGGAAAAAACATTTAAATTTTCATTTTCCTTTTGAATTCATATTAAAGTAGTTTTATAGTTATTTTTCTATGGATCTGCTTGCTTACTCTGTAAATTATTATTTTCTCTTGTTATCTTGATTATTGATTTGCTTTGTGAATCAGATCCGATTGATTTCTGTTTCAGATCTGTTTATCGATTTTCTATGGAATAATAATTGTAGCTAAAATATGTGATTTTATGGAAGTAATTTCTTCAGCTAGTTAACAGTTTCTGGAGAATTTTAATATGCATAAAAGAAATTTAGGCTTAAAGATGGAAGTAAATCAATAACAAATGAGTTTTGATTGACTGTTGATGGTCGCAAGTCATAACAAGGAGCTTGATTGCTATATATATATTCTGAACTTAGTTAGTTTGTCTTATTGGCAGTGATTATCTGTTTAAGCTTTTGCTTATTGGAGATTCTGGTGTTGGCAAATCATGTCTACTTTTGAGGTTTGCTGTAAGTTCTTGGCCCCCCTTTGATTTTTATCTTTTTAGATCTTAGCTTCATGATTTGTTATCTTTTCATTTTTCAACCAAGATTAATCCTCCCAATCTCATTCTTCTTTAATTTTTGGAAACCAGGATGATTCATATCTGGACAGTTACATCAGTACCATTGGTGTTGACTTTGTGAGTATCGTCTCAATACTTTTTTATACTATAGGTTTGCTTATTTGAAACATACTAGTAGAAACTGAATTCTGATCTGTGTTTCAAAATGCAGAAAATCCGTACCGTGGAACAGGATGGGAAAACCATCAAACTCCAAATTGTAAGTCACTAACCTTTTCTTTTGTTACTTTGTTGAGTTTTGACTTTCCAAAGTTATTGATTTGGAATGCTTACCGTGATCTGGTGTACACATGGTTTGGTCTGCTTTTTAACTGTGTTGCATTCATTCTCCCAGTTCTAGTCTACCGAATTGTTTGTTTAGGAGTTAAATCCTTTCCTTTTTCTTACAGTTCCTTTAGACTATATTATTCTATTTATATACTCAAAGCCGTTCCTTTTCTTTTGATAATTGTTTATTGTTGATTGCCTTTTCATGCTTGTCTCTGGATATGCAGTGGGACACTGCAGGCCAAGAGCGTTTTAGGACAATCACTAGTAGCTATTACCGTGGTGCTCATGGAATCATAGTAAGCCAATATCTATCTTTTTTTATCTTGGTTTTCTGCCACTTGATTTTCTTTATGCATGATTAAACTCTGTGCTACTTGAAATCTTGGCAGGTTGTTTATGACGTGACGGACCAAGAGAGTTTCAACAATGTCAAGCAATGGTTAAATGAAATCGATCGCTATGCCAGTGACAATGTGAACAAACTTTTAGTTGGGAATAAGTGTGACCTAACAGCAAACAAAGTTGTGTCATATGAGACAGCTAAAGTAAGTAGATTGCAAATATGAACGTGTTGCAAATTTAATTATATAGTTTTAGGTGTCGATTAAAGTTCAAAGCTTTTTTGTTCACTCACTTTCCCCCATTTGTACAGGCTTTTGCAGATGAAATTGGGATTCCTTTCTTGGAAACAAGCGCAAAGGATGCCACTAATGTAGAAGAGGCTTTCATGGCCATGGCTGGTGCAATCAAGAATAGGTACCTCTACCTGATGTCTTCCGCATTTTACGATGAAGACACACACACACACACACACACACACACACACACACATACACATGTATATAATTATCGTGTATGTTGACGGTGGAGTTAGAAAACGTATTGAAAAATGAACTTTACTGTTAGTGCACCATAATGTGTTTGTACATACACAAGATACGATTTACTTATACCTGTGTAGAACTTGATTTATTCATTTTCGAAACGGTTGATATTTATTTAATGATTGTATGCAGGATGGCAAGCCAACCGGGCGTGAACGCCGCAAGACCTCCATCGGTGCAGCTCAAAGGACAGCCCGTGAACCAGAACTCTGGTTGTTGCTCTTCCTAAAAGAAAAATTAGTTTTAGTGGGTCCATGTGATGATATTTGTCCTTTTTGTGTTTACTTGTTGCATGTAGGGGGAAAAAAACTAGTCCTATTTTATGTCATTCGATAGATAAAGTTGTTCGACGTGCTTTTTATGGTCTCATCTTTTGTGTGTTACTTTTAAATACTCTCCTAAATTTCTATTCTTTTAATTCTATTTGATTTTATGAATACATTTTGTTAAAATAGGAATGTTTTTTTAAATCCATTCTATTATCGGCCTTATCTGAACAAACAAAACTTTTTTTATAATTATCATTTTTTGGACAAGTTTTTGTGTGTATGAATTACGAGTGTCCATTTATCCGTTGGTTTAAGCCCTTCTTATTAGGAGTGGGCAAAACTTGATTCGATTCGAAAAAATCGAATTATTTGATTCCACTCGAGTCGAAAAAATTGACTCAACTCGCAATTTTATAAACTAGATTCGACTCGAAAAAGTTTCAAATAAAGTTTGAGTTATGAAATGGAAATTCGAATAACTCGAAATTTTTATTAATTAATTGATTAATTTTCAAGTTCTAGTTGATTCTATCAATTATTTCTAATATGTTATGTAAATCACATGTGAAAATACGGAGAAATATATATATATATATGTGTGTGTGTATATTATATATGCATATAGAAAGTTGTTGAAATTAGAATCAATATATGCAACGTCTAGCCCTAAATATATACATATTATATATACATGCATCGCTACGTATATGTATATATATATATATATATATATATATAATTAAATTTGTACAGAAACTTGTAACTGATTCGACTCAACTCGAAAAAATTTCAAATAAAATTTGAATCGTAAAATAAAACTTGTAAACTCGAATAATTCAAAAAAATTTGACTTGACTCGATCAAACACTCAGCCCTAACAACAAAGACCAGACAGAGAAGGCTTAGAAACATAGAAAAATCCGCAGGCTCAGGAAAAACATGTCACATCCCAAAAACCGGTCTAGTCGGAATTAAGTTCCGATGACCGAGGTAAAAATTTATTATTATTTTATGGAGTAGGTTAAATTTATTATTATTTTAGGGAGTAGGTAAAATTTATTATTATTTTATGGAGTAGGTAAAAAAAAAGAAAAAAAGAAAAGGGGGTGTTTGCCGTCCATGTTTGGGTATAAATAGGGGAGGGAGAGTTGTCACATCCCAAAAACCGGTCTAGTCGGAATTAGGTTCTGATGACCGAGTATTTTATATCGATTGTATAATTATTCGATCTTATCTTAAGTATTCGAATTAATTTATGATAGTTTATTATTATTATTATTATTATTATTATTATAAAAAAAGAGAGAGAGAGAAATTGGTGGGATTGCCGTGTAAAGGCAAATCCACTTAGCAAATGGGTGTTAATCAATTAGGCAAATTAGACCACTAATGAGATTATTGAATAAAATATTAAATGGTGTGGGGGAATTGTTGATTAAAAAATGGGTAGTGGGAGGGGAATAGTGACGCCTAAATTGCTATAAAAGGGGGGGAAATTGAGGGTAAAATACACGGCAAGTTTGAAGAAAACAAATTAGTAGATACGATCCAATATTTGATTGGTAGTCTGATATTTTCGATATAGTAATATCGAATTTCTGCCGACGACGGGGTAAGCTCAAATCTCTAGTTAGTTTAAGTTTCGGTATCGAGATTGATTAATATTTTTATATATATTCGATACTGTCTTATTATTTTAATTAATTTTTATCGTAGTACACGAGGTCGATTCAGATCAACTTTCAAGCCCAATAAATAAAAATAAAGCACCGGTCTGTCAAGGTGAGTGTAGATGCATTTGTCTCGGGTGACACGGTGTCATTCCGATATTTTTTTTATGTTCTGATATGGGAGTATAGTCGTGTCAAGGGTAGGCTCGGTGCCTTCCTGTTGCATTAATTATGAATTTATTTGCATCTGGTAAGTACCTTACATTATTTGGATATGCTCAAAAATAATTATGATATGCTACAAGTATATGAAAATAATTTCTATCTGATATGGAGCTACGGCTCATCTTGCTATTTGATATGATATGATCTGAAAATCATGGACTATGTGAAATTATGTGTATTTATGGACGTTGGATACAATTGGCATGCCATAGGAATATTCGAGCTCACCATGTAAGGGAGGACTACGGTCCAGGGCTACGGCCTATATGTGGGAGATAAAAGGATGGAAGTGTAAGGGATACATGGAGCTACGGCTCAGGGCTACGGCTCATTTATGATTCATGATAAGGTGTACAGGGAATCCGCGTATCCAATGGTACTAATATATTATGTGTTTGATATGTTATGCTATGTTATTCTCATGATATGATCCAACTTTTGTATAAATTGTGTTTTGTAATTTAATAATGTGGTTTTATTTTAGTAATCTAGAAAAGTCCTATTAAATAAATGTTATAACAATAATAATGATAGATACGAATAATTTTCTAATAAAAATGATTAGAAAGGACTCTAAGATTTTTTTTTAAGTTTTTAGGCTCATTTAAATATGTAAAGAATTTTAGTAAGATAATAAAAAGAAATAGATTTGAATATTTTACAAAATAGTCACTAAATATTGCATCGTCTAATCATGTAGATAAATAACCTCCGATAGTAATGAGGTTTTACAGGCTAATAACTAGTTAGTTTAATTTCAGTATATTTTCACGAATTTTAGATAAAGACCTTTAATTTGTGAAAATTACAATTTAGTCCCTAAGTTTGAAAAAGTTTAAAATTGACCCCAATTTGAGTAAGTGGTTAATAAGTTAAGTGTTAAGTCTTAAAAGAGATTAATAAAATATTACGAAATGATTTTTGAACTTTGAAATTATGTCTCCGATCTCCGCATCGTTTCCGGTAGCGCTCTCCGACCCGGTTCTCTACCAGGCCGGGTAGGGGGTGTTACATTAGTGGTATCAGAGCTAGAGTTTAGTCGGTTCTGGACTAAACTTAAGTATGTTTGTATTGTGTGTTAAGTTACTTTGCCACCTAGGAGTTATTTATTGAGTATTGTGACTTGCCGATTAATCCGATCTCTTTATGTTTAAGATGTCTAAGTTCAGTCAGGCTCGTATAGATGAGTATATTCTTGTCGGAGAAAATTCGAGGACGAATTTTCTTAAGGGAGGGTGAGTTGTCACATCCCAAAAACCGGTCTAGTCGGAATTAAGTTCCGATGACCGAGGTAAAAAATTATTATTATTTTATGGAGTAGGTTAAATTTATTATTATTTTAGGGAGTAGGTAAAATTTATTATTATTTTATGGAGTAGGTAAAAAAAAGAAAAAAAGAAAAGGGGGTGTTTGCCGTCCATGTTTGGGTATAAATAGGGGAGGGAGAGTTGTCACATCCCAAAAACCGGTCTAGTCGGAATTAGGTTCTGATGACCGAGTATTTTATATCGATTGTATAATTATTCGATCTTATCTTAAGTATTCGAATTAATTTATGATAGTTTATTATTATTATTATTATTATTATTATAAAAAGAGAGAGAGAGAGAAATTGGTGGGATTGTCGTGTAAAGGCAAATCCACTTAGCAAATGGGTGTTAATCAATTAGGCAAATTAGACCACTAATGAGATTATTGAATAAAATATTAAATGGTGTGGGGGAATTGTTGATTAAAAAATGGGTAGTGGGAGGGGGAATAGTGACGCCTAAATTGCTATAAAAGGGGGGGAAAATTGAGGGTAAAATACACGGCAAGTTTGAAGAAAACAAATTAGTAGATACGATCCAATATTTGATTGGTAGTCTGATATTTTCGATATAGTAATATCGAATTTCTGCCGACGACGGGGTAAGCTCAAATCTCTAGTTAGTTTAAGTTTCAGTATCGAGATTGATTAATATTTTTATATATATTCGATACTGTCTTATTATTTTAATTAATTTTTATCGTAGTACACGAGGTCGATTCAGATCAACTTTCAAGCCCAATAAATAAAAATAAAGCACCGGTCTGTCAAGGTGAGTGTAGATGCATTTGTCTCGGGTGACACGGTGTCATTCCGATATTTTTTTATGTTCTGATATGGGAGTATAGTCGTGTCAAGGGTAGGCTCGGTGTCTTCCTGTTGCATTAATTATGAATTTATTTGCATCTGGTAAGTACCTTACATTATTTGGATATGCTCAAAAATAATTATGATATGCTACAAGTATATGAAAATAATTTCTATCTGATATGAAGCTACGGCTCATCTTGCTATTTGATATGATATGATCTGAAAATCATGGACTATGTGAAATTATGTGTATTTATGGACGTTGGATACAATTGGCATGCCATAGGAATATTCGAGCTCACCATGTAAGGGAGGACTACGGTCCAGGCTACGGCTCAGGGCTACGGCTCATTTATGATTCATGATAAGGTGTACAGGGAATCCGCGTATCCAATGGTACCAATATATTATGTGTTTGATATGTTATGCTATGTTATTCTCATGATATGATCCAACTTTTGTATAAATTGTGTTTTGTAATTTAATAATGTGGTTTTATTTTAGTAATCTAGAAAAGTCCTATTAAATAAATGTTAGAACAATAATAATGATAGATACGAATAATTTTCTAATAAAAATGATTAGAAAGGACTCTAAGATTTTTTTTTAAGTTGTTAGGCTCATTTAAATATGTAAAGAATTTTAGTAAGATAATAAAA
Organism: Hibiscus trionum; assembly: GCA_030270665.1. Taxonomy (NCBI): domain Eukaryota; kingdom Viridiplantae; phylum Streptophyta; class Magnoliopsida; order Malvales; family Malvaceae; genus Hibiscus; species Hibiscus trionum. The sequence goes on along the minus strand of BSYR01000075.1, from coordinate 1,742,778 downwards.
AGAAATAGATTTGAATATTTTACAAAATAGTCACTAAATATTGCATCGTCTAATCAGGTAGATAAATAACCTCCGATAGTAATGAGGTTTTACAGGCTAATAACTAGTTAGTTTAATTTCAGTATATTTTCACGAATTTTAGATAAAGACCTTTAATTTGTGAAAATTACAATTTAGTCCCTAAGTTTGAAAAAGTTTAAAATTGACCCCAATTTGAGTAAGTGGTTAATAAGTTAAGTGTTAAGTCTTAAAAGAGATTAATAAAATATTACGAAATGATTTTTGAACTTTGAAATTATGTCTCCGATCTCCGCATCGTTTCCGGTAGCGCTCTCCGACCCGGTTCTCTACCAGGCCGGGTAGGGGGTGTTACAAAACAAGTTTCAAGAGGAACCAACACTCTAGCCTGAACAGCTTAGCAAGCAGGCGGCGATTAACACCAATAGAGGAGGGACAACATCGAGCGTCGGGACCAACGGAGGGTTGGTGGCCGGGAACTCCGGCAAGTAATCCAAGGGAACGAATTGACTTCATTGAGACATAACGATAAGCCTTCATGTCAGAGCCGTCATCGGAGCTTTTGGCCACCATCAAGAAGACGGTAAGGGGAAGACAACACCGAAAGGTCCATCACCGAGGTATCTGCAAAAGCAAGAAACAACCAGAGATGCAACAACACAAAATGGAGGTTTTCAGAAGGAGGGGAATTGAGGAACGCCGAGAGCAAGTACCTCAAACCTTCACAATCCAACCTAATAACATGGAGGGCCTGACCTCCTCCACGCACTAAGGGTGTGCAAAACCGGGTTAAGAGTTCGGTTAATTTTAGAAAATTATTTCGGATAACCATTAACTTAGGTTGTTTAATTCTCGACTCTAAACCTTAACTTTTAAACATATTGATCGGTTAAAGAAATATTCGGTTCAGTTCGAGTAATGGTTTATTAATTTTCCTTACTAAAAATATTAAATCTAATAACATGGTGAAAGATAAGCATGAAGAGAAATATTAATGTATGAAATTGAGAATAAGAAATAATTGTCAATTAAGGTTGAATTTTTAACTTCTCAAAGTAAAATAAATTAGCTAATATATGAGAGAAATATATAAAAAATTGTCGCTAATTTTTCGTTTTGCAAGACAATAAAAATATTTGAAAAATATTTGGGGTAAGAGAATAAATTAACAATGATGCTAAAATTTTGCCAATATAATTGTATAAATATATATTATATATTATGTAACTGGTCAATTCAGTTATTTGTTTTTGTTTAAAACTACGCACCGTATCCATATCGAAATAATATTTTTTCAAAAAAACTTACCAAAACTAATTTTTTCCGGTTCGGTTAATTATATTTTCAGATCGATTTTTTTTCAAATTTTAAATTCAATTTCGGTTTGTCCAGTTTTTTTTTGTACAACCCTCCTTGCACATGTGAGCTCGATCTTGAACCAAGATTCTCGGGATAAGAGTCCCAATGAGAAGACCAAAATTCTCGGAATTAATATGAAATTTGATATAATAAATAAATAAATAATATGGGACACCATTATATATGTGCATTTTTTTTTTTCCATTTTCTTGCTCCTTTTACCATCAATAAGCTTAGCCCATTATTGAGATGGACTAGGTAAACAACTAGCCATAGGAAAGCTAAATCTATCCCTATCGGTGTTCAAGCTCAAGGCTTTGTGTGTATACAATTGTTTCACATTTGATCCTTGATCATGAAGCAATCTTGCTAAACTTCTCTTCGCATTTGACCTAAACGGACACTTTGACGACAAGAATCCGTCCACCAAATGCAAGTAGGCCTCCAAGTCATGACAGCATGCCACGTCGACGTTCGGTTTTAGATAAGGCGACATTTTAGTGTCGACTCTTAATTCTGTTCCGGCATGAGAGTATGTCCAAGGATTATTTTCTTCTTGTTCGGATCTTTCACCGATGCATACACTTGGAAGTACGGGAACTTTAGTGATCATATCTTGATCGTTAACAATTCTAAGTACTTTAACGTTTTTCTCGTTGAGCCTGTCGACAAATCCTTTGTTTCCGACTTTGGGTCCTCCGAAAGAAAACACCGCAATCGGCGGCACGTCGGGCGCACACGAACTTATTTCATCGGCAACCAAAAGTGATAGCGCCGCGCCAAGGCTGTGTCCCGTGATTGTAATGCTAAGGTTCTCACCTTTGTACTTCTCCATCAACCTTTTCACTTCTTCGGCAACTGATTCAGCCAAACTAGGCACATGAGCGCCACGTGTTTTATGCAAGCTCAAGAATCCACATTCGACTCTTTGGGTCGGGTCATCGGATTCGGGTATTTGAACAAGTTGGGCTCGGAGATTTTCGGCCCATTCAAGACACGTAGCGGTTCCACGTAAAGCAATAACAATATCTCTCCGCCCCATGCGGTGAATCTCCCGCTTATCGTCGGAAACCGCCACGTACCCGATCCAGCTAGATCTTTGGGTCATCCACCCGAGATCCGGCGCCACGTCATCGACCCATTTAGGCAACCCGACCGACGAAGTCGCATAAAGGCTCTTTGTTACCTTGTAAGACCTATCGGGCAACGCCACGTGTCTCGGCAACGGAGCTTCCTTGGTCGACATCGCCGGGTTCGAATGAAAACCGTGGTAAGCCGCTTGAACGAATTCCCCGTACCTAACGACTTCCCGCCGGAGATTCTCGTCGAGCGGGTCGAGTAAACCGGCCCAATCATTGCAACCGTGGTACTCTCTCCAACGAGAACCGAGGTTGTTCCTCGGAGAATACTCCATGGTTTTAGATAAGAGTCTCTTAAGCCGGTTCAAATGGCGCGGAGACATCTCTTCGGCGGCTTTCATCTCCGGCCAAATCCTGGACAAATTAAGCCCTTCGAGTAAACCCCTACCTTTGATGACTCGTTCCGGTTCGGGTTGGTTTGTTTTCTGGAGGAGTTTTTCGAGGTTGGAAAGGTGTTCCCGAGTCGACTCAGTAGATGAAACACATGAAACAGGCTTATGAGAAGATGGATTCAGAGGTGATCTATGGCACTTGAAGCTTGACCGCCTGGTCTGGAAGACGTTCAATTTCTGAGCCGGAAGAGTCGAGCCGATGCCGATCTGCATGGATTCACTGAACCGGGAAATACAGAGGAAATTATTAAATCAAAATGAAAAGCCAAACTAAACTGCAAATGTGAAGGCCAAGTTGGATTGGAGAGAAATTATGGGTTTATTTATAGACAATGATTTCCACGTTATACCCTCACTTTACAACATAATTACATAAAGAACCTTAACGTCATAGAGTGGTAATAATGAAAATATAAGAATTTATTTCTGGTTTAATGGGTATTCCATGGAAAGACTACCCCGCGGGTTCAAGAAAAGTCTGCGATCAATGAGAAAGGTAGTTAACCTTTTATTTGGAGTTTGAATTGACTGAAAGAACCCTTGGAGTTGGCTTTTTCATTGAATACGACAATGTCAATATCATAAAAACATATTATTAAAATCAAACAATTCTATTGGTTTCGGTAAAAAAAAATGTTGTTGTTTTAGAAGATCCAGATGAGTAGTTTATCTGTAAAATGGAGAAATTATATCATGGGTGATTCCCACCACGTCATCCATGGGACCACCCACTTCACCATTATTTTCCATGTCGTTAATCTAATAATAGAATAACTTCCAAAAAAACAATTTTTAAAATGACATGGAAAATTTTTAGTGAAGATTCATTGGTTGGAAAAAATGACATGGAAAAATCATGGTGAAGTGGGTGGTTTCCATTGGTTGGTCCCATGGATGACGTGGTGGGAATCACCCATAATATAATTTTTCTGTAAAATGTGTATGGGTTACGAAATATTAAAATATTAAATAAATATTACCAATGAGGTCTTATAATATGTTAAAAAAATTATCAAAATTTAAATTTTGTCGCACGATGTGTGTAAAATAAAAGTTTTTTTATCAAATAATGACCTTTTACATTTAAAAAATGTCAAAATTTTAACTCACACAATATAAGACAACATAAACACCCTTAATTATTAGACCAATTAATGAATCTTTAAAAATATATTAAAACTAAAAGTTTATATATATATATATATAACAAAAACTTCCATAGACATGCCATTTAAAGGAAATAAACATAATATTAAAAATAAATGTTTTTTTTACTCATCCCTTGTTGTTCCAGTGGTAAAGAATGATGTAATTTATTCAGGTGATTCGGATTCGAGCACTAATTTTATACGGTGTGTGTATTTTATTAAAACAGATTAAAAAAATTGAACATATATTAACCTTATATCACACTAGCATAATAAAAAAAAGAAAGAAACTTTCAAATTTTTCATTTTTTTTTTGCCTAATGGACAATTTTTTTTATTTGGTTGACATTTTTTTTACTTTTTTTTTTGTTTGGTTGACTTTGAAGGTGAACTTAACCGTAGCGAACTTAACTACCGTGTAACCGAGTACGGGTTTAAGTCAAGGGGGACCATGAACACGTTTTGGTTTGGTAACAACAAATTTTATATGGTTATTAAACGGGGAACAATGCTATAATTATAACAAAAAATAAATGTTTAAAATTATGAAAAAATATCTAAAGCAATAAAAATGAAATATTTTTAGAGTTTAAAGATTTAATTTATGATTTATGAATTTAAAAGCTGCGTTTAAAATTTAGGAGACATGCTTTAGAGATTATATTTTAGGTTTTATGGTAATATGGCAAGAGATTTTAAGTTTTAACTTGTAAACTCTAAATTTTAACCTTAAACTCTAAATTATAACCATGCACCTTAAAACTCTTACACTTAAACATCTAAACAGAGTCTTTAAACCTTAAAACTGGGGCGCTTATAAAAGTTTTTTTGTTTTCATCTCCTGTACATGAAATAATTACCTTAAAATTATTCATATGTTGATTTAACGAGAAGTAGAGTTAAATTCTTTAAATAAAGTTGAAAAATGAACAGTGAATGTTGTAAATTGAACAAAATATATTAGAATAGTAGTCTTCGTGGTGGATCTTTATAATATCTGATTCGAATTAATCAATCAATTAAATTCGAATTGTAAATGTTTTTCTCCCGACAAATTTGAATAAACAATTCCAATTCGATGGTTGGTTGGGTTTTTTTTTCTTTGCTTTTGCTGCAAGATGGTGCATGGTATATTTGAAAATGAAAATTCTGGTCTCTAAGTTTTACTTTTGAATTTTTCTTCATATCATGTTTGAAATTTTGTGTTTTTATTAATTTCAAAACCCCACGAGGCATTTATTTATATTTTTGAGGGAAAAAACAATATGCAAATACAAAAGAGAAAAATATTAATTAAGAGGTGAGTTGTTTTCATATGATGTTGTAATTGAAAATCAGCTTAGGGTTAGAAATAAATTAATCAATAATATTGATTAATTTATTTCTATGTATTTATAGTCGGCATGCAAGCCACCCCTTGTTTTTTTTTGTTATTATCCAAAAGGCAAAATGACAAAAGATGCCCCAACGTTTGCATGTTTTGTCATTTGGCTCCTATTTTTTTTTGTCCAAATATGCCCCCAACGTATGATTCATAGTTCAAATATATCCCCGTTGGATGTAAATTGTCAATCAACTGATGGTCAACGGCTTATAAAAAATTTTTGACGTGGTATCAACATATCTTAATACGTGGCAAGTCCAGTAAGCATCAGTTGTTGAACGTCAGTTGATTGACAGTTTCCATCTAACGGGGGCATATTTGGACCAGATTGAAACGTTGGGGGCATATTTGAACCAAAGAAAGAATAGGGGGCCAAATGACAAAAACAAGCAAACGTTGGGGGCATATTTGGACCCAAAAAAATAGAGGGCCAAATGACAAAACATGCAAACTTTGGGGGCATATTTTGTCATTTTGCCTATCCAAAATGAGACTCAGTGTAAATTGTGAACAATAATATGTTTATTTAATGATGGTCTAATTATGAATTTCACCCTTCTACTTTCCTAAATTTGAAAAAAAGAGTCAATTTCTACACTTTAATTTATCAGAATTGGATCGTTTTATTTTATGAGAATTGAAAAGTTTGTCTAATTGAATAACACTGATTAACCTTGTCATTAAATTACTGATGCAAAAATCAAACATTCACAAGGAATTAGCTAAAACCAGCAATTTATTTATGTGTTGAATAGCTCTCCTATACTTTATTGATGTTATTTTTTTCCCAACACGGTAGATCCAAACAATCCATATTGATTCACGTGTTTTAAATATGTTACGTATTAAATTTCAGACCAGAACTTCATACTTAAATCAGCGGTGAAACTGACCAAATGATATAATTGATACAATATTAATGACATCTTAAGACCTCAATTATTTTTTTTAAATAATTTCTACCTAGGGAAGGGAAGCCGAGAAGGAGAATGTTAAAACATTTTGAAAATGTTAAAACATTTCGAACATACAATCTAGGGAAGAAGAAAAAATGTCAACTGAGAGCTTTAACCACTTGTTTTAGAGATTGTTAACTTAATTAAAACATTTTGAAAATGTTAAACCTAATTTAAAATGTGATATAATTAACCTAATCTGACGTGGAAATGGATCACTAGGAAAAGTGGGTGTGTGTATTGCTGCTGCTGAATGGCGGTGTAACGCCATTAAACACAAAATGCACCACTAAAACATTTTTAACGTTTTCATAAATTAAATGGTTGGTCTCCCTGTCCCACAATATGTCCTACAATGTCAGATCGAGTTAAGTCGAGTTAATTTTTTTTTGAGTTATTCGAGTTGACATGTTATATTTTACAACTCAAACTTAATTTGAATTTTTTTTATTCGAGTCAAGTTTTCGAGTTTCTATACAAATTTAATTGTAATTATTTATCATGTTATAATACGGTTTGATTTCAATTTAGACCACTTTCTCTAACCATGTAAGATATACATATACATTTCTTCATATTATTTTCACATGTATATATAAGATTTGTAATGTTATTTGATAAAAAAATATGATCTAAACTTCTAAAATATATTTATAATTTTATTTTTAAATAAGAAACTTTTGGAGATAATGTATTGATGGGAGTATAAATGAGTCAATAATTTGATGTGAAGAAAAAATTTATAAAAAATTACAGAATAAAATGTAAAGTTAAAGAACTAAATTACAAAAAGAATATATTTTTGTTAAAAATATGAATTGAAGTTACATACATATTATAGAATGTTAGTGAACCATGTAGTTTAATTTTGGTCAAAAATAGACTTAAAACGAAAGATGAAGAAATGAGAAATCATTCAAAGTTTAGGGGATAAATTGGAAAAAATACGAAATTTATTTCAAAAACATGAATTGAAGCTAAATAGGTATTATAGATTGGTTTAAGAGCATGTGGTTCAAAATTGGTCGAAAATGGACTTAAAACGAAGGAGGGATTGAAAAAATGAGGAAATCATACAAAATTGAGGGGCTAAATTGCAAACGGATGAAAATTATTTTTAAAAATATGAAGTGAAGCTAAATATATATTATACATTGATTTATGAACAAGTGGTTCAGATTTGGTCCAAAACGAACTTAAAATGTATGAGAAATTGAAGAAAAAAAATAAAACCGGTGACTAAATCACAGAACTATAAAATTCAGTTTTTGGAGTTGGGCCAATTTCAACTCAAACTCGATTTTTTTTCGAGTTACTCAAGTTGACTCAAATAGCTTGAATAACTCGAAATTGGAAAAAAAAATTATTTTTTTTCAAGTTGAGAAGAGTTTTGTTCACCCCTAGACAGACTGATTAACTTTGAAATGAATAAGTCTTAAAAAGTAATTAAGCCGTAAAATTTAAGAAAGTTTAGGTTTAATTTACAAGTTTTAAAATTGAAATGTCTTAAAAAATAATTAAACCAAAAATGAGGGGTCAAAGTTTAATTTTATTAATTTTAATTGACATTGTTCTAAAAAGTAAAAACAATAAAGCGTGAAATTTTGAGAGAGAAATGACTTAATTGCAATAATTTTAAGACTCCTAACGTATAAAATGCAATTAACTCATTAAATTGGGGATAAGGCGGCTCTGTCCCTACCCCCACCGGCCATGGATATTGCATTGTGTGAGTTTTATTTTGATTTATTCATCTAGTGCAAATTATGTGTGAGTTTTATTTTGATTTATTCCGATTTAAATTTTCTTACGAATCACTCTATTCCGTTATATTTCGGCCATTAACTTATTGTACACTATAATAATTATTTCTAGTTATAGTTATTTGATTCTATCTCATACATTATTGAGATAGTTATTCAAATTCTAATTGAAATTATTAAGTATAATTACTTGTCAGATCTCCTTGTTATAAGGACAGATCAAACTTACATTATATTATTAAATAGATCAATTTAGATAGTTTTTTTAGTAGTTTCGACCCTACATCAAAGAAAATTATTTTGTCAAAGAGAGGTAACTATGAAGTATGAACATTTAAAATGTATAATAATAATAATAATAATAATAATGGGTGATCATAGGAAATATATTAAAAGAACGTGAAAAATGTTGTGGGGTGGGTGCATCTTGTCACTGCTTTATCAAGTCCCGTAAGCACGCACATTCCGATCCACCTATTGATATTGGGAAAAGCTTGTAGTTTTTGCGTTTTATCGTGATTTTTACACAATCGTGATTTTTAAGAAGAAAAAAAAAACTCTCAAACATAAATCATATTTTAAAATTAATTTTACACAAAATCAATTTTTAAAATCACGATGATCCAAAATCAATTCTCCCACCGCTAAAACTAAATGCTCAAACGTGAATCAAATGCCATATTGTTGGCATTGTGAACCTCACAACATGTTGAAACACATTAACAAAAGTGGCCTTTCTGATAATGGGAGTGGCCTCCATTGTCTCCATTTTAAGGTACTTCACCCAATGGATGAAAAAGCACTATTTTTTTAATTATTATAAATTTGGTGCTTTTGATTTCATTATTATCTCTTTACACTTCTACTTGTTTCCTCCACTCATAATTAAAATCTGAAAAAGGGCTTCACTAAAGGATTGAAAAAACTATATGCACATTTCCACTCTAAATATACTATGGATTAATATTTGATACACTGCCAGTGTAAAAAAAGTTTACATAAGCATGCTTATTTCAAGCCTAAATTTAAATCTTAAAATTCTAACCTTAAAATCCTAAAAATCTAACCCCAACCCCTAAACCCCAAACCCTAAATTATAGCCATAAATCCTAAATTCTAAATCATACAACCTAAACCCGTAACCTTTAAACCCTAAACTAAACCACTAAACCCCTAAATAAACCCGCTTGTGGAAACTTTATTTTCCACCGCCAGTGTATAGGATATTAATCCATATACTATATGTACTCGTGTTTGTAATTTTAGTACATTTGAATCCAACTATATAAATTAAATCAGTTTCAACCCTTTAGAGGAAGAAAAATGTTTTCTAGTTTAAATCCGACATTAGATATCAATAATAATATTTTTTTTAATATAATTGTCGATATTTAATTTATTGACTAACTGATTTGAATTAATTGTTGTAAAAACTCGTTATAAAGTAATCCTCCCGAATCATAAAAGTTTTAATATAAAGAAGAGAAATGAATTATTTGGATTATCCTAATCAAACCGAGTTAATCCCAAAATGATTAGAGTTGGAGTCAAATAAAACGAGTAGGTTTTGGCTAAGATCAAGACTGTGGAGTCACAGCTCCTAATATTTCTAATAATTCACATGCAACCATGTGTTTATCTCACACACTACAAGGCAAATATATATATATATATATATGAGATAGGATCCAATTACACAGTATAATTTTTTGGATCGTTTTTTTTAAGTTTTTTTTTTAAGTTTTACACGTTTTACACAGTATAATTTTTTTTAAGTTTTACACAGTATAATTGCACCATACATTTTTCCCATCTAACAATCCAAAAAACGTATAAAATTTAAAATTTTTTACACCGTGTAAGTCGATCCAAACTATATATAACTTTCTTTTAAATAATTGCACCATGCATTTCGTGTGGAGCCACTTAATTTATTATTTAATTATATTAATGAATTTGTTCATTAGCCAATCACTTTGGTATACCTAACGCTGATGCTTTTTAAATTAATAAAAAGATTTGACCTTTTTAACCATATATTTATTTAAAGAGGGTGATTATGAAAGCAAGAGCCGTGTAAATGGAGATCATCTCTAAATTTGATGAAATATTTATAGATTAAATTGATTAGCTTAATAATAGAGAAATTAATTTGACTCAAACCTAATAATAGAGGTACTTAACAAGTACTAACATCCTCCAAATCTATCCTCGTATGGTATTATGTCTCAAAAGACCATTTTTTTTATAATTTATTATAGTTTAAAAAATATATAAATATTTTAAAATTGGACTTGCAACATAATTTGAAAACAATTGACATAGATTAGACCTCATATCTTTAATGCTAATAAGAATTTATCAAACTAAATTCTGAATTTGAATAATATTATATTCTTGTGTGATTAACAATATTTGTTTTATTAATCTTAATATATTGAAAACGCACACACCATGCAGACTAGGGGTGTAAACGAGCCGAGTTGAGCTCGAATAGTACTAAGCTCGGCTAGGTTCGTTAAGGTTACGAGTCGAGTTCGAGCTTAAGTAATTTTTAACGAGCCTAAAAAATCTGAGCTCGACTCGGCTCGTTTAGAACTCAAGTCGAGTTCGAGCTTGATTCAAGCCCAATCGAATCAAGTGTTAACCGATCTTTAACCGCATTAGACTCGAGTAACTCTTCATCTGTCACGTCTCATTTAAAGTCCTATAAAGAAAAAACTTTGATACACAAGTTTTGTAATCTCAAGCTCGTTAATTTTAGCGTTTAGGGTGTTAGTTTAGGGTTTAGATCTTTAGGTTGTTGAGTTTAGAATTTAGGGTTCAATACTTATGTTTAGGGTTTATATTTAGGGTTTTAAGTTTAAGAATTTAAATTTTAAATTATAAAAAATAAAAAAAATTATCCAGTAGCTCGGCTCGTTAAAAACTCAAGCCGAGTTCGAACTCGAGTCAAATCCAATCGAGTTAAATTTTGACCGAGCTTTGACCGAATCGAGCTCGAATAGCTCACGATCTGTCTCGTCTCATTTACAGCCCTAGTGCAGGCTACGCTGCTCAAACCCGAGACAGCTATCATTCTTCATCACTAGAACCATTCAATGGGTTCGATATTAATATTTTTTAAAGTGGGTGACTAAGAGGCGAATATAAATTATATAAGCAATCACTTGTTTATTAGAGCTAGAAAATCGAAAGCCTTAATGAAAACACGAAAGCGTGGACTTAAATAGAGACTGAATTGGTGGGGTTTAAAACAATAAATAATTTTCAACAAAAAAAAAAGAACAGAGCATGCATGCAAAGGGATATAGCAATACGACAGCGTTCAATAAATTAAGATTTTAGAACACACAAAGTAAACTTTAATTATTAAGAGAAAACGGGTACTTTTATGGAAATTTTCAACCCGAGATGCAGCAGGCGGATTTTTATTATTTAACAAATGCATGCACTGAATATTTAAATAACGATGAATTTCAAAGTGATTACTTTTAAAATAGCATCACCATTAACATACAACATGGCCAATCAAATTCGAACACGTGGAATTGAGAGCCATATCGTTGACAATAGAAAATGCAAATAGTATTTCATCTATATTCAAAGTTCATCTAATGACATACAAAAGATTAACCTAACATTACCAAACAAAAATCAACAGATACATGCTGAAAAAATGTCAGCATTTTGGCAAAATTCTCAAGTTAGAAACCTGAATAAAAGGCCTTTGAGAGAAAGATCAAACATTGGGGTCATGTAATAAAGGATGGCATTTTCGATGGACCTAGAAATTAGATGGACTTTATGTTAAGCTTTCGTTTTCCTACTGTGAAGTCACCATACGAAAAACCGTTAGATATGTAGTATTTCATCATTTAGAACACATCCGACAAAAGCGGGAGCAAAAAATATCAGCAATTGAGCAACCTAGCTGCTCTGTACAACATATCAACAGCAAAAAATATTGACCAACCTACCTGTTCTACATCGAGTCAACAACCTGCTCTGTACGAGATAGTTACAGCAAGACAGACATATTATCCACACAAAAAAACCGTTACCTTACTTTTCCGGTTGTAATCAGTTCCCTCCATTACCCTTCTGAGATTCTTTAGCCATGATTTTCTTCCATTTATCTTTAAGGTCAGATGGCATTCGAGTTGAGTGGAAAACGGGACGACCCTGTTCCAGAATTTTCCTCCAAGGGAGGTTTTTGTTTACTTTACTGGTAAATGAAGGCACTAACTCCTGCAATCAAGAAAATGAGTTCTTGAATTCCTGCAGACTTGTCCATCCGATCAGTGTAGTCAGAAAACATGCATGCCTAAACACTAGCGCAAAGTGCAATCAGGAGGCAAAGCACTTCCTGAGCATGTACCGGTAAAGGCAAAAGGCACAAGAAAGGCACGCCTCACCTCTTCGAGATATTTTGTACCGTCTTACCGATCGTTAAAATAAAGTACATGGCAGGGCAAGTAGGAAACTTTTTGTTAGCATAACCACTACTAAGAAAACCATACAGGTGTATATGTGCCTGCCTGAAGCTGGCAACTTAAATATTCTCCATTTAATGGGACCTTTCTCAGGATCATGAACAGAGGGGATCCATCCTTTTAACAGGTTAGCGGAGGATGCAGGGAAGCTTTTATAAAATAAAATAAACATTTATACAGGAAAAGAAAAACAGGAATGCATGTTAACAAATGAAAGTTATGTTTCAAATGTAATGAAAAATAAAGGAAACGGGAACGTAGAATAAATCAAGTTGAACCTATTCCAAAGATAATACATGTTAGCAAATAATGATTTTGAAAAGGGAGGAAAGAAGTATCCATAATTTTATACCTTTAGCATCTCTTCCTCTTCCGCTGTCCAGTTTAGTCTCTTGCGCTTTCCAGCATCCATCAAAATCGGGTTCATGCTGCAACTTAGATGAAAAAAATAAAGTAATTTCACAGCAATGGTATGTAACAAAAAACCAAGTCCCTAACAATGATACATGGCATGCCCAGGACGGACTTCTTTTGAATGGTACCTTGCTTAAAAAAAAGGTAAAACCATGACCAACTTACAGTGGATTGGCTGAATTTCGGCATTCTGCCGAGATTTTCGTTGTTGCACTGTTTCCCTCTTGGTTCGTATTCATATACTTTGCACTGGATCCTTCATCAATTTGTTTGTCAAGTATTTCACCCGCCGAGATTTCAACTGCAGGCACCTTGGATGACATGCTAGTTCCTACTGGATTCTGGAGCTCTGGCTCTTCCTTGACCCTCTGCCCTTGGTTTTCTTCCATCAAACCAACAATGTCAGAAGTTTCTTTCCTAGATACATGAAGTGTGTCTTCCACAATTTCTACATGGCTTGAACTGGATGGTCGTATTTGCCGTTGGTCCTCATCAATTGCATCATCTTTTCTGCCAGAAGAATTTTGGATATCCTCTACCATCCTTTCCCCTTCCACAGCATTGTCAAACCCAACAACCTCGATACATTTTTCTTTACCATCATCATTTTGCTCATTTTCACGATCACCAGTACTCACTTCCCCTGCCACTGTTGATACAGGAGCTCCTTCCATTTTCTTCTCTTTACTTCCACCATCCCTTGCCAAACGTACAAAGTTGGACAACCCCTCCTCCGCCAACATAAATTCCGTTCTCAACTCTTTCAACCTGACCATTTCTTGCTTGTACAAACAATAAGGGCAGTAGAATTTACCCATATCATCAAGTTTGGGTTTCCAATTCATGCACACCTCATGAAAAGCGAGTGAGCAATCGTTTTCGCTGCAGAACAAAACCCGGCCACTTTTGCTTTTGCATTCAATACAACACTCCCCTTTAAGCCAATCAACAACAATGCAGTCTTCAGGATGGTTTCCCCTTATACATCTATCCAACATCTCGATATCATCATCCTTCTCCGCCTCATCAACATCCACATGAACATCATCCCCACCATTGCTATTGTTACCCTTTTCTCGACCAGAACCAGTATCCTCGGATGCTCGGCGATTCTTACCAACTACATGGTATCCTCCATCAGCTTCATCCTATACCAAAAGTTCGTTGTAACGAATTAGCATAAACGAGTCATAGTAGCATGACATTCAACAACATATAACATTAGTTTCACATCTCACACTTCGACAAAGCGTGAAAAATGCTTCAATCTCTAAAGAAATTCTCAAAGAACGTTCCACAAATTTTCAGTTTTCTCTAGAAACAAAAAGAGTCTGTTCTAGTTCTACTAAATTTATGACTATATCTAGGGTTTCAAATAAAGGCGGTGTAACAGTGTAGCAGCGCCGTCCGCCACCACAAGACCTCAATCGCGAGTATGAACAAATTTCACGGCCGCAAATAGCAATGTAATGGAAAATAACTCGAAATCACATGACTAAAGTAGAACAATCTTTAAGTGTTTTCTAGGGTTTCAGAAATTACCTTAATTAATTCCATGGTGTGTAAACTTGAAGGCAGGAGAAGGAGGCTTGTTTGGGAAGATAGACCGAGTACTTTGATGGAGAATATGAAAGAAAACTTATATATAAAAAAACTATATTTAGAATTTATTCCTTTAGTTTTTATTTTTAAGAATAAACCCCTTTTCAATTTTTATATTATAAAATTCAAATTCAATTATTAATGTGTTAAAAAAAATCTAATCATATTTAAGCCCTTTTTATTACCATTAATTTTGGAAGCTTTGCATTTTTATTGTTGTTGACTTTTTTTTATAAATAGGCACAAGTAAAATTATGTACACAAATATTGTAGTTTGAACAATAAAAGTAAAGTTGATGTACACTCAATTCTACTTCACTGTTCATTTCAATTATTTTTATTAAAAAAATAAAGATTGGAGGTGAAAATGCACTTTACATGAAAAAAAATATTGTTGAAAAAACGGTGAATATTTCTATCATCTTCAATTATTTTTATTCTAAAATGTTAAAACACTCTTCAAAAACGATGGATATTCCTATCATCTTCACTTTCACTGTAACAAATACAATTTTTGTGAAAATAATCTGACTTGTGCCATATTTGTGAAAAGAAAAGTGCAATATTTACATAATATCTCCATTATTTTCCAAGTTAGTATTTATCTCAAAATATCACAACAAATTTAATGGAAGAATTTTAAGAACGTTAATAATTAGACATAAATTTTAAATTTAAAAAATAGGAAGAAGCTTCAAGAAATTAATGCAAGAGAATTAACCTCCAAATGCACAAAGATAATATGGGCTTGGAACATTATTTAACCTAATTGTAATCATGTTTGTACAATATATTAATTGATTCTAGTGAGATAAATTTTGATACATATATTATGTAATATGTAGATTGCATAACTCTTTTAGTTTTATTAGTTAAGAATTTGGAATTTATAAATTTATAATTTATGATTAAAACTTAAAGTTTATTGTTAAAATTTATTCGACAAGGATTATGATTTAAAGGTTAGAAATTTAAATTTTATTTAGCAAATAAGTAGGCTTGTAAATTTCACAGTTGTATATGCATTAAAATTATTTTTGATACACATAAAAATTTACAAAAACCAGACCTGTATATTTATTCTTAAAAAATAAAATTAGAATCTTTAACCCTAAATGTTAATATACAAACTCCTAAATTATAAACCAAAATTTGTTCAAAAATAAATTATAGACCATACAAATAAACTCCAAACCTTATCCTAGATTTCTAAACCCTAAAAAAAAAAATATTTTATATTCTTCAACTGCTATACAACGAATCTCACCAACTTCAGAGTAACCCACACAAGCACTCCATTAAAGCAAGCAAAATACTTCCATAAAATAATATACGAATGATATACACTTGATCCTTAAGCATTTATGCTCTATCTTTTGTTCGATTCGTAAGAAATGGTAACTCGATTTACAAGGGAAGAACAAACATAGTTTGCTTCAGCCTAAAGAAACATCATTTTCAGTTTATTTATGTACTAAAGAAAGATAAAAGGGGGACGACGACGTATCGTGTGATGGTTGAGTAACCGCAGTTTTCAGTAGACATGGATGTCCACACTGATAGTCCGTCCGAGGCAGGTGCTTTCCGTAGCAAGTTTCTGTGATGAAATCTTTTGATGTGCTTGGCAGCTTAGCCACAAGCATGAGATTCTTGCTATTGCTGCCTGACCGACGACTCTAACCCGATAGACCACACTTAGATCTGCCCATATTCTACTTCCCGCGGCACTTGGTTCAAGACTTTGGTCATATCCATCAAGATCAGCTTCCGTCACCACCACTACCGAACCATCGTCAAAAGTCACAAGTTCTTGTGAATATGCCAAGTCTGAAGTTCTTAAAATTAAATCCATCACATGGCTGTGGAAGCCAGCCTTTCTCATTTTAAGATAGTATAACTCCTCAACAGCCTAAATTTGCAACAAAGAAAGAGAAATCAAACCAACTGTTTCAGAAATCAGAAATGGTGGTTATGATTAAACAAGGTTTGTATTCATTATTCCTGAACTTGATTGAAGAAAGTGGGACCAAGACGTTATACCTGCCATTGGGAAGAGGCTAACCGCACCCTTGGCCTGATCGACTTCACATAATCATATGCACCAACGGGCGTCATATGCTTATAATATACCTACGTAAAACCAGAATTCATATCAGTCCATCAAGAACAAACAAGTAATACGGCCAACACTACTTTATAGTTTATACAACACTAACCAGGTAACACAATACAATGGTTGTGCTGCGGCCACGACCAGCTTTACAGTGGACATATGTAGTTTGCCCACGTGATGCATTGCCTCGAGTAAAAACAATGAAAAACAGGAAACATTTAAACAAGAGAAAATTACGAACAAAATCATGGGGAAGCATTCAAACCATGTTACAGTTTTTGCAAGAAAAAGTCCATTTTCAGGCAAGTTCGATCAACACAAGCAAACCCCTCGAAGAACACTTACTGTGAATGAAATCAATAGCTTGGCATATCGATGTCAAAGATGGTGCAAAGCAGTAGTCTCTTGTAGGGATCACCAAATGGTTAATCCCATGATTCTACAATAAAATTATATAAAGGAAATTAACAACTTCGGCAACAAGTAAAGGATCCAAGATAGGCAAATGTTAAACAAAGAATTATAGCATAATAAAAATGGAAAACTTTAGGTCTAAAAACTCGAAAACTGGGGAAAAAGAGACAACATTCACAAAACAGAGATGCAGAGTAGTAAAAAATGTATAATGTTTATAACTTTATATACTAGAACAGAATGCCCACATGATAAAGAGATGTAGGAACCAGAGTCTCGTAAGGTTCATTTAGTGTGATTACTCCGCCTACGCCGTTCTCCTTTAGCCTCGGAACATCGGTAGGGAATGGAACAGCACCTAACAGTATGAACTACAAAAAGAACATCATATTAGAACTAGTAAAACAACTATACACATAGAGCAGATTACCATATATATTCTCCAAAAAAAGCACAATACAATATAAAACATTATCTTCAACAATATAAATTAATGTACTTTAAAAGAACAAGACATGAACATAAGCTTTATACCGCATCAACTCGATCCCACCACCGGAACTCAGGCTGAATCTTGTTCCTAACAACATTGTACAACAAGGTCGGGTAAAACAGAGCACGAGCACCTGCACCTACCAATACCCTTTTAGCATCCCATTCTACAACGCTTCTTTCTATGCCCAAAAACTCATTACTTCCACAATAACTCTTATTTTCTTCTTGTTCATCTTCCCCAGCTCTTTCCACCCCTCCCCCTACCTTCAATTCCTCAATATGCATATCCACCAAAATTCAACAAAATTGAAACAAATATGCACAAAATTACAAACCCAAATCACCGAATTCACGGAATTCACACGATTTGATCAAAGCAGAAAATGGAAACTCAAAAAAGAAATGATATGTTTACAATACTTTTCAATCACAAACCCTAAAACTTGGAATTTGAACAGGAAACGGAACGAAAGATGAAATTAATACAAACTGATCTGGGAACAACTGGATTATGATTTCGAAAAGAAACCACCAACATAATTACAAAAAAGAGGGTCGATCGGACGGCGGGAACAAGCCAGAAATGACGTCGCTTGATCGATTAATGGGAATTGGGATTTTTTTAACAAATTTTTGTGCTTTGGGAAACCCTAATCCTGATTTTTCTTTTCCCGACTTTTGGTGGGAAATCGTGAAGAGATGATTTCCTGGATTCCACTCCTCCGTTTTCTGCACTTACAATTTACAAACTTCGAGAAATAAGAAAAAAAAATAGAGGAAATTGCGAAGGTGATAAATTTATTATATCCGGGGTGAGGGAGGAGATCTAAAATGACGGGGCATGATTCGCAGGTAGTTCTGACAAGTGGGTAAAACAATGACACGTGTTCAACTGAGTTTTGGAGGGATTTTCTACAACATTTAATTAGATTGTTAATAAGATTAGGATTTATGATCAACTTACACGGTGACGGTGTAATATTTTTTGGATTTTGAATGGGGGAAATAGATGGTTGAGATTAATTCCGTGTTTTTAATTCTCAAGTGGTAATCTTTACATATTTTACTGTTAATCTCATCTATCCGTTTCACTCATTCAACGATCCAAAAAAACATGTAAAACTTAAAAAATTTTACACAGTGTAATTTGATCATATCCTATGTTAATATATTTTTTTTGATAAAGGTGTGGCCTCATTAAATGTTAATATATTAATATCAATAAATGTTATATGCCATAATTTAATTAGATAAGGTAGAGTTTCAAAATAAAAAAATTAGATAAGTTAGAAATTCATTATAATGGCTATTCATTTATCTTGATTTTTTTTACTCAAGGATTAAACGTATTTATTCTATTAGTTTGGTTTTATGAAGGTAAAATTGATTTTAGATCATCGTAATTTTATAGAATTGATTTTGTGTATAATTTATTTTAAAACAACGTAATTTATATTTGACTTTTTTTTCTTAAAAATTACGATTGTGTAAAAATCACAACGAAACGCAAAAGCTACTTCTAACTTTGTTTTTTTCCCAAATCACGTTTGGAGTCCAAAATTACATTTGGATTTTTAGATCCAAACATGTTAGCACAATGACCGAGACATATTTTCCCGTTCAATCGAGATTTTTGGACCCTAAACGCAAAACCAAACATGCACATATTTGACATTTATTTTCGACTTAATTATAAAATAAGTGTCCAAACTATTGTGTATTTTTTTTTGCAATAAGTGCCTAAGGTTATTTTTTGCTAAAATAGGTGCTCAAGTTTTCTTTTTTTGTCAAAGTAGGCAACTCAATTGACTTTAAAACAAACCAAAAATAAAACGTTGGATAAACTACAACGGATGTCACTCAATTATGGGTAAGATTACATTTGGGTCACTCAATTATGAGTAAGGTTACATTTGGGTCACCCATTATTAAAGGTACATTTAGATCACTTAATTATGGGTAAAGTTACGTTTGAGTCACCCTTCATATTTAAAAAAAGTGCATCAATTTATGTATTAGATTAATTAATGATTTCAAATGAAGTACTCTAATGTTAACGAGGATATACACGCGATTTCGAAGAAAAATGACTAAATTGATGTACTTATTTAAATATAAAGGGTGACTCAAACGTAACTTTACCCATAATTGAGTGATCTAAATGTAACCTTTAATAATTCGGTGACCCAAATGTAACTTTTAATAATTAAGTGACCTCCGTTGTAGTTTACCCTAAAACTTTAAACACCTATTTCAGTTAAAAAAATTCTTTAAGCACCTATTGCAAAAAGAAGTATAGTTTAGACACTTATTTTATAATTAAGTATTTATTTTTCATTAAATTGTAAGCCAAAGATAGTCATTCATCACTTTTCTTGTGATTAAAGAAGATAAAAAGAAAAAATCAAGGGCAAAAATCCAACATTCTTAAATAATGTAATCCATTTCATATCAAAGAAACTTCATAACATGGTCTCAAAGCATCCTTTTCAGCCAATCTAATCAAGAACAGAACAGCACATGGAAATTTAAGCTGTTGCAAACTAAATTACAAAAGCTAATGAACAATTCAATCAGCTGAGCTTTATTTCAGCATCTCTATGAACCCTAATGTGCAAAGAGCTTGAAAACAAATCAGCTAACTGAGTACAACAAAAGGACAATGAGATTAAGAATGATCATTTCAAGATTTTGTCAAGAACAAAACAGAAACACCAGGTTTCTTCATGCATTGCAAATTCCAAATGAATGCATTTACCTGCATAGATTTCGATAACCCTGAACTTTTTTTTTTCTGTGTCCTCGTCCCCCGGATGGATAAAAGCACATGAACTCCGCGAAAGATAGGCAGAAAAACAAGTTATTTAGTCTACACCAGCAAATCCTTCTAACAGATAGAGTAATGAAGTCCACCGGCACTCTGATATGCAACTATGGCTTTGCTTAGCAATACAACTACAAATCGCTTCGACCTTCAGGACAGGCCATTTAGGCTGATTAACAAGAGAAAGTACTATACCATAGATTGAGATTTTAACCCCTGGCAATTGCAATTCTACTCAGTCAGACACGATCGGTGAATAATGGAGAAGTTTAGTATCTACTCATATCCTTCCTCTTTTTACTACATCGAAGATCCTCCGAGGCATATAGACAGTTGTTTGAGATTATCATCTTGTAATTCTACTGAGTTGAGTAACTAGCTCCTTATCTCCAGAATTTTTCAGATGTTCGATAATTTTGTCGACATAAGGAGCTTTCAATCGAATCTTTTTCTTAAGCATTGACCTAGCTAGACTTGCAGCTTCAACCGAACAGCTTTGCTGACACAAGCCAACCAAAAGAATAGAATAGATATCTGAGTCAATGCATGACAAGTATTGCATCCGCTCAATTCCATCGTATAAGTGAAAACCATCAAGCACTCGTCCCTCGCGACACATCTCCCTAATCATAATACTAGAAGCAATGCCATCTGGTTTAGCCCCACTTTCTAACATCTTCCTAAAGACCTTCTCCGCCTCATCAAGTCTATTCGTCCTAATCAAGGACACCACGAGAGCACTATAGCAATCACCATCAGAAACACCATGTCCAGCAACTTTATCAACCAACCTATATGCTTCTTCAACATTTCCCTCAGCAAAAAGCCCCTCGATCAAAGTAATAACAGTTACACGATTAGGAGCACACCCACGAGCTCCCATTCTATCCAAGATTCTCAATGCCTCCATTGTCCGACCCTTCTCGCAAAAGGTTTTAATCACAGATGTATACGTGATGACATTCGGACTACTACTCCCTCCTGCTTTCTCCATCTCCCCCAAAAATTCCATCGCCTTCTCTGTACTCCCATACTTACAAATACACTCGAGAAGCATGGAATACGCCACGGCATTCGGAGAAAACCCTTGCCCCTGCAACGCCTGAAACAACTCACAAGCATCCTCCAGTCTACCAGCATTACAGAACCCTTTGATCATCACAAAATACGTAATCATATTGGGATAAAGATCAATCAAACCAATCTCTTTCATCAATTTCCCGGCCATATCCATATCCCCTTTCTCGCAAAACAACCTGATAACCAAATTGTAAGCAGTAGTATCCGGACGTAAATTAAATTCAGGCATTTTCCTCAGAACCAACAAAGCTTCATTAGCAATCCTAGCTTCTTTACACAAATTCAAAACAACCTTAAACATTTTAACATTAACCAAACACTTCTCCACCTTGTAAGCTTCAATAACATCCAAAACAAGATATGGGTTTTGCTTAATCTTAAAAAATTCACAAACTTTGCTATACGTAAAAGAACTATACCTATAATTTGATTGAAGACCTGCCCATATAAAGAACCTCAGACCCATTTGAGATAGACCAAAGGAGCATCTTTTTAACACCTCGCGGACACAATTTGGGTCCAATTTGGCATCGACTAAAGCTAGTGTTTTCTCCACGTTGCTTTGCTTTTTCTCTAAAACAGTCAAGAATTTGTCGGCAGAAGAGGCTGAGCTGAACCGAAAGGTGAAAACTTTAGCTTGTTTCGGGTAATTTGCGAGTGAAATCAGTCGGCAGAGTGAAGCGATTGACATTGTTCGGGTGGGGGGTTGCAATAGAATGTTGGTTAAACCCTTGTGCTAGAACAAAAGGAAAATGAAGACAAAATCTTAAATCTTGCCCGGCCATGTAAGCTCCAGAAGCCATTGTATTGGACAAACCTGTTTTCTGTTTGCCAGCCCCAAAGAGTAAAGGCCCAAAAGTGTAAACTTTTTATTTCAACAAGCGTCTGAATTTTAGGGCTTAAATTTTTAGTTTACAGTTTATGGTTAAAAATTAGGGTTTGAGTTTTAGTGTAATATGGTTAGTGGTTTAAGTTTTAACTCTAAACCCGAAATTTTATTTATAGTTCCTAAATTCAAAACTATTATACTTAAATTAATAAACTCTGAACTCTAAACAGAGTTTCTAAGTCCTAAAATTAAAAGATTTGTTTAAACAAAGTTTCCACAAGAGTTTCTGCATTGAATAATTACTCATTATGAATTATGTTAATCCACAATCGCTTAGAGCCTTAGGGCCAGTTTGGCATTACTTTTGAAAAACGATTTTAAAAGTGTTGTCAGAAAGTAATTTTAAAAGTTATTTTAAAAAGTTAATTTTAAGATTTTTAGTGTTTGACATTGCTGTCAAAAAATGCTTTTAAAAATATAAAATGTCTACTTTAGACATGATATTGTAAAGTAAAATAAATGAACATTAATGATGTTTAATTTCGTTATCACGAAATTTATTAATATTATTATATGTGAAAATTAATTTAAATAAAATATATATAAAAACCGAAAATTATTTTTAAATATAAACTTTAAATACTTCTAAATAATTAATATAAAAAATTAAATTAAATATAAAAATTAATATTAGTGTTAATAAATAAGAGTAAAAAGATAACTTCACACCTAAACGTGATTTTCCACCCAAAAACTTACGTGAAAAGTCGTTTTTTTTAAGTAAAAGCTCTTTTTTAAGCAATCTCAAAGTGTCCCTCAAACTACAAAGCTTTGGTAATTTCTAGAACAGTAAATTAAAATTCTCAACTGATATTCTCTCTCCTCTTAAATTGTTCCTCTCCCTTCCCCTAAAATAGAAATTATTCAAAGAAAATATAAATATTTGTATTAAGAATATTTATTATCACTTTACTATAAAAAAATAAATATTTCTTTCCTATATATAATCTCCTAATTATTATAGGAGTAGCAATAATCAAATTAATACTTAATCGTCGTACCAATCAGTTGGTCCAGTAGAATGTGTAAAAAATATTAATAGTATCAATATCGTTGTTATAAATATGAATAAAACAAATTAGATTCCAACAATATTCGATCCGAATTACCAACCCAAACAATCTAAAAATAACTCTAAATTATAAAGGAAGAGGTAAAACAGAGAGTTATCCCTTATATCTTGGAAATGAAATTCGAAACGCAGTAATTGGTTTTACAAGCTTTAGTTGAATTTACACTTTACACCTAAACTTCTTTTCCCACCATCCAAACAGAAGGTGGAAAAGATTCAATTAGCCCCACTAATCATTAATTTAACACCAAAATTTAATTAAACTAATTAAACTTGAAAAAGAAAAAAGAAAAAAAAAACTCTTAACCACCCATATCTAGGCTTGAACAAGGGATTTTGACCGAAATATCCTTTGAGCTTGGTTAAAATCACGATCGAGGATGAAGTGCATCGAACGGTCTAGATGGGGCCCAAGGATTGATTGGGATGTGGTGCCTGTGGTGATGGGACCGTTGATCAACGGTGGATGATGCGTTCGGTGGGACCCCCACCCTCTCACACGATGGGCACATGGTAAGGGTGGTGGGTGGGTTCATTTGCATGTACAACTGTGGGGAAAGTTTCAGTGCTCTCAGCTCCTGAACTTCTTTCTGCAACCGCCTGTTCTCCTTCGTCAGATTCTCACAGCATCGCTTTAGGAACTCACAGTCAACCTCAGTTTGCTTAAGCTTAGTCCTGTAAAAGAATAAAAAATGAATTACAATATTCCCATCTAAAGATCTAGATTATATCCGGATTTAATTCGAATTAAATCCAGATCCGATTAAATCGACATCGAATTTCTTATTACTCTACTTACAAATTATAATTATTTAACCAAACATAAGAAAAAAAAATCTTTTTACCTTGCCCTTCTGTTTTGGAACCAAACTTCGACTTGTCTCGGCCGTAAACCCAGCTGCTTAGCCAAAGCCAATTTTTGCTTCTGCAAAAGCCATTCATTATCATCAATTTCAATAAACTATGCACATCTCTTTATTTTCTCGGCAACCAAACAGTAATTTATTTACGGGGTTCAGAGTGTTGTGTTCTTTAAAGCATTCTTCGAGAACCGCGGACTGGTCTTTAGAAAGTCTGAGTTTCTTCCTCGAAGTGTCGCCATCTTCTTCGTCGCTGACGCCATGAGAGGAAGCTCTTTCGAGTTCGTCGCCATTGTTTCCTTCTCTTTCGCTCCTTTTCCCGCTCACACTACTCGATATCGTGCTGTTTGGGGACGAAACTCCGGCTTCTTCTTCGCAATCGGCCGTTGACGGCAGCCGATTCACGTCGATTCCTCTGAGAAACGATCTAGTACTCTCCGTCCGCAAAGATTCCGGATTAGGATCTGCATGCAAAACCAGAATTTTTTCTCAGATCAAAAAACAACAAATTAAAGAAAAGCAAAACTTAGAAAAGGAGGGAGAAAATATACCGGAAGCAGGAGATGGAACAAGAGAGGGACTTAGATTTAGCTGAAGAGATTGATGATGATGAGGGAAACTCAAGCTTAGACTTAAACCCAGATCTTGCTGATCTTTTCCCATTATTTTCTCGTTTGCCAAACAGAAATATTCGTCTTGAAATAGTGGGTTAGATTCTCAAGTGAGAAAAAAGAGTTTGAAAACTGATGGATGGATGTGTAAGAGAAGGGGGAAATGGGATTTATATAGAAAGCCAAAGAAACAAGAGAGAGTGGTGGTGTAAGTTCAATCATGACCTATTATCTCAATCATGGCTTTTGCTCTCAAAAATAATTTCCACCTCGGCTGGAATTTCATATAATTATAAAAATACAAATATAATATAACTATTAATATTAATATTTTATTTTGGCCAAATTTGTTCGATTAGTGTGATGAGTCATTAGATCTCAGTAATATCAAGAGCTCGAATTTCGACGTTGAATAAAGGAAACTGGGTTGTGTTTTACTCGATTTGGATTAACCAACTAATGAATTGGATAATATTTGTTATATAAAAAATAATAATGAGTTATTGTGCCACACGTCCTCAAATTGTGATTCTTATTTAAAATTAATCCTTACAGTTTTAAATGTTTTTGTTTCATCTTAATATGTCGATATTGAAAACTAAATATGAAATTTTAATTAAATATAAGATTTTGTTGACAAATATTTTAATGGTACTTTCTAATTAGAAAATCATAAATTGTTTAAATATTGTTAGAGTACGAGTGATGATATTGTGAGTAAAACAAAAATGAATTGAGAGGATCATCCTCGTAATATATCTCAATAGTACATAATTTAGATTAATTCGTCAATAAAACAAATATAAATAACTATGTCAAATATATATCATAAATGTTTTTACTTTGATAAAAGTGTGAGATTCAGTTCTTGTAATAAAAAGATTTAAAACTTTTTTTTTTTGCTGATTTTCTTTCGAAATTTGGATCCAATCGCTGACATTATTAAAAAATATAGGTAAGCGGATTAAAGCTCAAACTCTATCAAAGCATATGGACTACAAAATTTAACATTTAAAAAACTCTCAAATTTTTTACTTCATTTTACCAAATTTTGAAATTAAGTGGATGCAAAGTATAATATATACAAAGATGGATCCAGAGGGAATTGGAGGGATAGTCGCCCTTAAAAAATTAAAACCCATATATGATTTAAATTTTTTATATATTTTATATTAAAAATTTATTTTTATCTCTTTTATAATTTTATAAGTTCGTCTCCTAACATAAAATCTTGCGTCCGCCTCCAAACAATGTTTTGCTTACCTAGTGTACAATGCAACCCTACATTGATTATCTTCCATTTCATGCAACATTTCTAAAAGGGAGCGGCATTTGGCACGCTTTGTTGATTAACTTATAGTTTTTTAACACAATGAATCGTACAAAGGCCAAAGCCATGCTTCACGTTTTTTTTTATCCAAAAGAAAAAGAATTAGATTAAAAGCGGGAAAAGCACCCGGCACATACAACGAAGAAAACAAATTCCATTAAGGGGCACCGAACAAGATAGAAAAAAGAAAACAAACTCACAAGCCATAAGCATCGGGGGAAACCAACAACCGACATAAAAAAACCAGCATTCGCAGGATGTTGAAGCAAAGGTAGCGTCCACTGGTTCAACCAGGGATAGCTTTAAACAAGAACCGAAAGACGAGAAGGACAACAACGATCCAACAACGTATAGTCGAAGCTTGAAACAACAGAGAAACGCTCGAAACTCGCCTGAGAGCTCCGTCCGGAGGCAGGCTCCCACTCCAATCGAGATGGGCCTTGTCAAGGCAAGCGGAACATGTTATTTTGAACTCAATCAGTGGTCTCAGTAGTAAAAGACACTATATTCCAATTAAATATTTTAGGTTCGAGCAAGTTAGGCCATAAATGTGTATGAGTTATTTATATTTAAAATCGAACATAAATACTACTTTGTAGTATAATAAAATTTGAACCTATTTTACTGAATGTGAATACCTGAGATTTTATTTATGTATACTCACATTTAAAGACAAACTAAAAATGTTCATCCTCAAAAATATTTTTAGATCTGTCAGTATTCAAAATCGACTAATGAAATTTACTTATTAACTAATTTTGATTGAATTCTAAGGCGTAAAATATTTTATCGAATAATAATTAAAATCTAATAATATTGTCGACTTTAAAGAGATCCTTTTTTTCACGAGTTTGACTAGAATTATTAGAAATAATGCATTTATTGCACGGCATGGTAATCAATAACTAATCAGTTTTCGCTAAGTCAAAAATAAGAAAAATTGCTCATTCCCTTGTGTCCTGCTGGCAAAGGTTGATGTTCATCATCCCTTATGACCCGGGATCGAGCACCAGTATTACATGCTGTGTGTGCCTTCGTTGAAAAGAGGCTAAAAGAAAGTTGAACAGATGTTACCCTTGCATCACACCAGCATATTCAAAAAAAAAAGTCTTTTTTCTACACGAAGAAACATGCGTGGCCTACGCATTTCTTATCCGTTATTAGCAATTATATATTTAAGGTAAAGTTTTTCAAATACGATTAAATTTTTAAATTTTAATGTTGTAAATTATATAAATTGAGTTAAAATCTGACTGGTTTTTTAAAATAAATTTGATAATATTCAAATTTAATTAATCAATCAATAAATTAAAATACAATTTTTTACCATATTAAATGCTGAATATTCTTTCCAACTTAAAAATAAAATGCGACCCAAAACAAGAAAGACCTGAAGGAAAAAAAACAATCACCATGGGCTTTCATGGTCTTTAAACCAACGGCGTTGATCACACCTCATCTCCTAACCCAACGGCTCTGATCAATCCATCCAGTGGGGTCCATGTTATCTTGCGATTACTAGTTAGTAATCATGAAATCATGAATGGATGGTGAGGATTGGAACCGGACAGACAGACAGACAAACAGATAAAATAATTTATTTAAGTTATGAATGTGGGGCCCCACACCCAACCCCCCCACCTCCCCCATGCGATTACCACGAGGGAAGGCGTCGCTTTCCTTGCCTTTTTCCATCTACTAAAACAAAGACGCTTTCATTCCTTTTTCTTTGTTACAAATGTTGTTTATGCGAATATTGGAGCGTGTACTTCACGCTCTAACCGGTTTTTTTACGAAGCCGGTTTGTAGATAATGGTCAGAGTTTAAATTATAATGTCTTAAATGAAATAAATTTGATCGAAAAGATTTTAAATATTATAATATTTGATTTACGATTAGTCAACAATAAGTCAAATACAAATTAATATAATTTAGGGTAAATTAAATAAATTATTCTTTGACTATGACTCAATTCTTTATCGAGTCCCCTAACTAATAAATCGGTCCAATTTCGTTAAAAAAATAAAACAACTGGTGATGTGGAAGTTAATAAAATCTGTATAATAATAAATCCCTCAGTTTTAAATTTTTATTTTAATTTGGTTTTAAATTTCAAATTTCATCTCTCAATATTTCAATATTAAAACATTTTAGTCCCTAAAAATATTACACAATATTTAAATGTTGAGAGCTAAAATCTTAAATTTAGGACCAAATTAAAATAAAATGTAAAGGTTAAGGGTTAAATTTATTATTATACAAATTTTATTAACAGCCATGTCATTAGTCGTTTATTTTTTAACGAAATTGGATCGATTTCTTAGACGCAATTACTCACAGGACCTATTTGTAACTTCTCATAGTTATGGGACTCAACAAAGAATTGGGTCATAGTAGAGGGACTATTCATATAGTTTTCCCTAAAATTTATGAGAATGAAAAAAGAAAGGTGACGTAAGCGTGAGAGGGGACTAGGGAGAGTGGAGTTCACGTGGGAGGGGACGAGATGGGGTTGGGGGGATAAAACATGGATGGCAAAACTTGAACTCTCACTCTTAGCTCGCGTGGACCAACATGTCTTGGGAACACGTGCTCCCTGGCCCCACACTATCCCTTGCTTGCTTTCTTACCCACACGGTCGTGCGTGTCACTGTGTCCCTCCACGCCCGGACAACACACGCACTCACAATCATTTGAAACTTCCTCTTTCCCTTCGCGGCCACGCTCCCAGCACTCTCCGTGCATTCCACGCTCCTTCTCTCACCATCTAATTATCCCCTGAACCAAGGATGACCGAGGGGTACTGGTGGGGCAACCGCCCCCTAAAATTTTCTAAATCATATACAATTTTCAAAATTTTTATAATTTTCTATGTATTTTCTATTAAAAAATTTTTTTCGTCCCTCCTAAACTTTTATAAATTCACCCCCTATAAATTTATAGGTTCGCCCCCTAACCTAAAGTCCTGAGTCCGTCCCTGCTCTGAACCGTTAATTTTTTTGAATAATTTCTATTTAGGCAATAGAAAGGAGAATTTACTCCTATTAAATTTCGAACTTATAACTTTAAAAAAAATATCAATTGAGAACTTTAACTACTTATTTTAGAATAGAGATGGTTAATTTCTGAACCGTTAAATTTTAAGGTTGTGGGTTGTGGCTGTGTGCGAATTGGCATATTCTCTCACTCTCCATGTTTTCATGCAACTTGGTCCGAAAGCCAGCAGTATAGCACTTATAACCGATGGTGAACATGAATCCCCTTTCTATTCGGATTTAAATGACTTAAAAGCCCTTAATCAATTGAGCTAATCATTATTCTTATTGATTGGAACTTGAGAGTCAAATGGTATGTTATTATTTTGGATGGAGGGTACCGGGATGTTTTCGTGTCTTTGAAAATTTTAAATTTTTATATAATTTAATTAATTTTTATTGAAAATTTGATTTTACATTTATTAAAATTTTGTAATATTGTATCTACTAAATTTTCAATATAAATTTTCGTACCTCATGACAAAGTCCTACATTCATCCCTGAATATCATCTTGTTTAATTACAATGCATGCATGGTTTTGAATAAAATTATACGGTTCAGGTAAGATATTTTAATCGTAAAGTTTAGGTGAGATTATAAGGATTTTTTTTAGCTGAACTAATGGTCGATGGTTTAATTTTCGTCTTGGGCATTGACCAGTTTTAAGAACTTGTGGCCAACGTCTATCCCTGATACTGGCCAACAAAATATGAAACAATTAGTCATTGAATTTGTTCTAATGAAATCCTACTTTTATTCTTAATTAAAGGAATCAACTTGTTAACTTTAAATTTATTTTCTAAATTATTGTCATTAGACACTCATTAATAATTAAATACTTGTGATCCAATCTTTATAAACACCTATCTTAATTTGAAAGCAACTTGGCATGCTTTTAATCATTATTTTGAGAAACTAGTAATATTTAACCTTATTTGTTTATTTTAAAAACTAAAATATCTCTCTCCCCACGGCTGAGCTTTTTAATGGGTTGAAGTGGGCATACAATCTCAATCATTGGTTAGGAATGTGTCATTCAAAAGGATTGGGTCCATCACTTTCCAATTTCCATCTTGACCAATAATAGGCTTTTTTTTAATAGTATTTTCTTCTTTTATGCTTAAGTTGGCAAATAAATGACTAAAGTATACATTTATTCCCTAAAATATTTTTCGGACTAAATAAGTGTTTAACGTTTTCAAGTTATTTAAATAAGTGTCTGTCGTAACTGTCTGTTAAAAAAGTACCGTTAACCAATAAAAGCATGACACGTGGCAGCATTAAATATTTTTTATTTTATTTTTAACAAACAAATCAGAATTTTTAAATATCCTAAAATTTTCGAATAATCCTAAAATAGTCCCCAAATCTGGCTACTGCCACAGGCGTTGGTCGCGTTTTTGACGACGGACTGAAGCACTCTCCCCTTTTCGAACGACCCACACACCGTTTTTCGTCCGTTATGTCGCCATTCGTCGCGAATTATTCGAATGAACCTTTCAACGATTTCGGCGTTTAGCACGGCGTTGGTTGATTTCCGGCGACGAGGTGATGGGGTAAATGCTTGTGATGGTCCGACGGCGGATGTTGTGGACGGCGGTGTGGCAATCGACGACGAAATCAAGTCAAATCGAGATTCGGGTTTTGGGTGTTAAGAATTTCAAATTTTGGGACTGATTTGTGAAATAAATAAAATATTTCATTTTTATTTAATTTTAAATATAATTTTAGAAATTTAAGAAGCTAACACGTGTCATTTAACGGTAAAAATTAACGGGTGTTGATGGCGGGCACCTATTTGAGTAACGTTGAAAACATCAGGCACCTATATAAAAAAATGGTTTAATTTGGACACTTATTTGCCTAGCCTGCTTATATCAATATCATCCTTGATTGTATTAATTCCTTGAAAATATTTTGATATATATTTTATGTAAATTTTAGAGTTTTTATTTTTAATTTAAGGTTTAAATGTTAATCACAAAATCATAAATCTTAAAACATAAATTATACTATTAAACTAAATTCAAAACTATAAAACTTAAATTTCTAAACTATAAATGATAAAGTAATCATTTAAGTCTTAAATTAAGTCTGGTTGTGAAAAACAATTTTTTAACTGTTAGTAAACAAAATATTATCTCAAAATTTATTTTAATTGTATTTATTGAGAATAAGAGCTACATATATTATTTCAAAATTTATTTTTCCACTATCAGTACAATATGTTTTCTTTCATTTCTTTTCCCTTTCCCCCTATTTTTTTTATGGAAGAATCTCCATAGATATACTTGACAAAGAGAATTTACATTTTGTTTATAATAGCAACTAATTGGACAAACTCGTATATGTTACAATCACTTTTTTTTCTTCTTATTTTGTTTTGAGCTTCAAATTGTAAAAACAATACTTCTTTAATCATACTATAAACATATGTATATTATATACCAATAGTAATAATAATTATTTGATGTACCGTAAGTGGAAAAAAATTCCACATGTTTTTTCAGGGGCCTAACCCTAAACTTTAAACCACAAATACTAGATGGTCATAAACCCAAAACCCTATGTTATAACATTTAAACCCT
This sequence comes from Hibiscus trionum, assembly GCA_030270665.1. NCBI lineage: Eukaryota > Viridiplantae > Streptophyta > Magnoliopsida > Malvales > Malvaceae > Hibiscus > Hibiscus trionum. The sequence goes on along the minus strand of BSYR01000075.1, from coordinate 1,710,795 downwards.
AAAATCCAGATGTTTGCAAAAAATTATAACCGGTGCATATGAATAATCCATACCTAAATTGTTATTTAAAATATTAAATAATTGGGATATTTATCCTATTTGGATTAATATCCTATACACTGACGGTGGAAACTGAAAGTTTCTACAAGCGCCTTAGTTTTAGGGTATAGGAAGTTAGTTTAGGGTATATGGTTTAGGGGTTTAGGTGTAGGGGTTTAGAATTTAGGAATAGTTGTTTCAATTTAAGGTTTATGGCTATAATTTAGGGTTTAGTTTTTAGGGTAATATGGTGAGGATTTAGGTTTTAACCTATAAACTCTAAATTATAACCCTAAACCTTAAATTAAAACAACTATCCATAAATTCTAACCCCTACACCTAAACCCCTATACCCTATACCCTAAACTAATTCCTTATACCCTAAAGCTAAAGCGTTTGTGGAAACTTTCAGTTTTTACCACCTGTATATAGAATATTTATCCTATTTTCATTGGATAAATACACCAATAACTTGTAGTACAGTAGTAGTTTCATGTACCAAAAAGAGATTCTTCATAAATGCACGGGGACCCTTTTGCACGTTCACTATCATGAAAGACTTTGGAATGAGTCCCATGTGATTCTCACGTGAAGAAGACCCCTCCTTAAGGTTGTTGCCCTCTCAATCAAACAATCAATAACAATGTTGTTGTCATTGTCTTCTTTCTTTTTCTCTCTATTTTTGTTCAAATGTTCTGTTTTCGTGTGGATTTTGGGTGGTTGGAATTTGTGCACCCCATTGTAATTGGTCGGTTCATCAACTTGGATTAGGCTCTAGGGTTTGGCTTTGTCATGTCATGTCCATGTCCTCAATATCTGATGGAATCTCTCTCAAATCTTTTGGGTTTATTTCTTCTTTGGTTTCTTTTGTTAACCCACTACTACTAGTCCCCCACCCCTCCTTTGGACATTATCATTGTACATATTCAAAGGTTTCGGGTAGTTATAGGGTGAGGCACTGTTACGGACCAGTACGACTAAAATAAGATAATTTTACATAATTCTTTATTCAATTGATAAAAAATCTCGTAATTACACAAGCTCTTACTCAAATTATAAGAATTTATGTTATAATATAATAATTTATGTAGCTACACAAATAGTTTGACTTGTTTGGGTTCATTCTCTTTCTGAATAACATATTAAATATTTTACATGATACTATAAATGACGTATTTCGCACGCGATTTTTTTTTGTTTTCATTTCTCTTTAACCCCCAAAAATAAAATAAATATAAAATATCGTGCTAATAATGCAAAGCATTGTAATCTTTGGGTGCCAGTTATTTTATTTCTGCAACATTTTTGCTTAAGCTTAATTGCTTTAATAATCGGGAAGTTCTAAAAAACAACACCTTAAATACAGGCTAAAAAGGTATGTACTAAATTTGTTACAAAAATCGTAAGAAATTTTGTACAATGTACCGAAATTCTTGTAAAATCGTAAGAAATTCGGTATGTACATAATTTCTTATTACTTTTGTAAGAATTTCGGTACATGTACAAAAAAATCGTAAGAAATTATGTATACACCAAATTTTTTACTATTTTTTAACAAATTCGGTACATGCTTTTTTTTTAGCATTTATTTAAGCTGTTGTTTCCTATAAATAACTACCCTTAATAATCAGTTTATTCCGCACTGCATTAACCCTCGGGTTCCCTGGGCAAGTTGCGCCGCCCTTGTTGCCTCTCACGTGGATTCCACGTGGCGCACGAATTTTCATGCAACCTACGGACAGCACAGCACACGTGTACAATGTTTGCCCTCACGTGCACTTTCGGTCAAAGTTAACCTCCCCTTCGCTGGATCTCGGTCAATAGTCAAACCTAAAAATCACTTGCCACTTTGTTTCCCTTTACCGGCTTTCTCGGTAAGTAAAAGTACGAACTCCGTTCACCCGTCCGATTACCAGAAAAAACGAATCCCATCCGTCGATCATGTGATTCCCCACACGTGCATCACGAAACCCATAAGAAAGTGGTTCAGCCAGCTTTGCTTTTGTTTCCGTATTTTTTTTTTCATTTGTGGGTCCCACGTGTCGTTTAATTTGACCGGGTGAGCTGGTCACCATGTGATTAACGGCTCATAAATATCGGATTTTTCAGTTAATCGATGCTAAAACTCGAGTTGGAAAGCACATGTTTAGCACTGCTAGGGCGAGGGATTAAGCAATTTGACATAATTATCCTTTATGGACAATATTTAAATGTGCATTCACGTGCGGGTTTGAGGGCAACACTTGGAATTTCAAAAGATTCTTAAATAATTTGGAGGATTTTATGTGGCAAACATGTTTGGTTGGAAAACTTGTAATAGAAATAATTGGGGATGAAAGTTGGATGCCAAAAGAATAATGATGGCACATGAAAGTTCAATCATTTAAAAAGTTAACAATAGTGCATGGACGATATTGAAACTAACGTCAATAACAGAAGGTAACGAGAGGGATCATATTAAAAGCAAACTAAAAGTTTAGTGACTATATTGAAATTGAACTGCAAATTAAATGATCTTATCAAATATTTTAAAAGTATAATAACCAAAATAAATCTGTCCGAAAAAGTTCGGTGACCATTCATATAGTTTACCTATTATTTTATTGCATATTAAAAACATTAAAAGATTAGATTTTAGAGCTTAAACTTCAATATTATTATGGCTAAATAATAAAAATGCCCCCAACGTTTGCATGTTTTGTCATTTGGCCTCCTATTCTTTTTTTGGGTCAAAATATGCTCATAGCGTTTTAATTTGGTCTAAATATTTTCATGTTGGATGTAAATTGTCAGTCAACGACTAATATTGACTGGACTTGCAACGTGTTAAGATCTGTTGACGTGTCAACATTTTATTTGTCATGCATCGTCATCAAATTCGGCTACATGTTAGCATGATAGTCAGCCACATGTCACCATAAAGAAGGGTATAACAAAAAAAATTTAAATATGACATGGCATCAGCAGATCTTAACACGTGGCAAGTCCAGTCAACATCAGTCGTTGACCGTCAATTGACTGACAGTTTCCATCCAACGTGGACATATTTAGACCAGAATAAAACATTAGGGGGCATATTTAGACTAAAAAAACAGAGAGCTAAATGACAAAACATAGAAACGTTGAGTACATCTTTTGTCATTTTGTTTATTATTATCATCTCTGTTTGTATTAGGGGTGTTCAAATCCGGGTACCCGGGTTTTCGGGTACCCGTACCTTCGGGTAGTAGGTTTGCCGGCCCGTGTCCCGACCCGTAAATACCGGGTACCCGTTAAACTCGGGTACCCGTAAAATCGGGTACCCGGTTTTTATTTTTATATATATATTTTATTTTAAAATTAAAAAAAAAAACTTAAAAGTTTATAACACATGATCCAAACAAATAATAATAATGATTTGAAGTTTATAGCCATAAGAAAGACATTAAAAATATTAATATGGATCGTAATTTTTTTTAATCTCATATTTTTTAAAGAAACTTACTAATGCATAAATGCAATAGAGAAACCTTGTTGTTTGTTTCATATCGAATCTTACATATTCACAAATTAATTTTTTTTTTGAAAAATTTAAAACATTAAAGCATATAATACAAATATAAAATGAATTTAGAGATTTAAATATAGTTCTAAAGTAAAAATATTAAGTAATCTAATAAAATAAAAAATAAAAAAATAGGAACCGGGTACCCGAAAAAATCATATTTTTTGACCCGGGCCCGACCCGGGAAATGACGGGCCGGGTACCCGACCCGGGTAAAAAAAAAAATTCCGGGTAAATACCCGGTTGTTTATGTTCGGGTAGTCGGGTCGGGTAATTTTGAACACCCCTAGTTTGTATTATAAAATATAAGTAAAAGAATATCAACATGATATGAATATATAAATTATTACATATTTAACAAAAATTCACATATAGTTTTTAATGAAATTGCACTTAAGATTAAAATATTCTGTTTACTTTGTGGGAAAAAAAACCCTTTTTCCATGTTCGTAAAACTGAGGATGTTCCCCCAAGGTATTGGAATATAATAAGAAAATTTGGGGAAGAACATGGTCTACTTGTACACTTTGTACTTATTAAAATGGATAAAGAAACGGTCAAGCTGGCATAAAGCTTCTTCGTTTTGTGTTAAATCTGAACCACTCGTATTTACAAGTTTAGGGTCTCATGTTTTTATCGTATTAAAAAAAAACTTCGAAGTTTATATAAGTTTTTTAGTTTTAAGGACCACAAGATTATTTTAAGGTTTAAAATTTAAGGATTTATGTTTTAGAGTTTCAAATTTAATACTAGTGTTTAGAATTTAGAGCATAAAATTTAAAGTTTAGTGTTTAGTTTTAGGATTTAAAGTTAGAGAATTAAGAATTAAATTTTATTGTGTAAATATACAAACATGTGTAAAATAAATTTTGCACAATATATATATATATATCAAAATATTAACCTAAAAAATATTGTGTGCGTCAATATTATATTTAACGGTTTAAATATTTTAATATATTTCAAATAAATAGCTGAACTTTTTAACTCGTGTATCCAGGATTGTGAGAATTTAATATTTGATAGAGTTATATAAGTGTTTAAAACTATTTTAGTTTTGCATTAATAAAAGGGATGAGTTTGCCATGCTCGACGAGAACTGATGAACACCATTAACGATAGCATCGATGAGTACTATTAATTTAATTTATAAAGATTAAAAATTTAAAGGACTCGCCGTGTAATTATAAATTATTTAAAAATCAAAAGATAAATTAATTAAAACACACTATTTTATTTTTAAGTTTTTTTAAACATAATTAAATCCAAATATATATCACTACATTACAAAACCTTAATTTTTGTCCATTTAAAATTTAAGCCGATGCCGCCACTAGCCTCCTGCCGCCAACCACATACTCGCCGCCCCTGTGTGGCCGCCTTTCCCCACCGATAAACAACATTTAAATTCTCAATTAAAGAAATCTTAAACATTTGTTAATCGACAGGGCCGCCCAATTAAACGAACAACCCTAAATTATTAACTTTGAACAAATCTTAAACATCTCTTAATATTTAGTGACGAATTTTTACCTTTTGATGGGCAGCGATCGCGGCAGGGCAACGACGACTTAAATTTTAAATGAACAAAAATTAGAGTTATGTAATTTAGGGTAGGTATTTTGGTTTAATTATGTTTAAAATAAAATTAAAAATTAAAATAATGTATTTTAATTAATTTATCTTTTAATTTTTAAATATTTTATAATTACATGGTGAGTCATTTAAATTTTTAATTTTTATAAATTAAATTAATGATGCTCGTCGAGCATTGTATATTTTTTTTTTAATAAAATTGAACATTTACGCGAATATAAAATGAAATAGGACAATCACAAGTTACTTGTCTGAGTTTTTGTGAATGTAATAGACTCGAATATTTTATTTTTGTGGTATAACCCATGTCCGTTTTATGATTGATGCGGAAGATTCATGATTTATCTTCTCAATAATTTAACTTTAAAGTTCAGAATTTAATTTTTTCACTTAGGAATATAATGCGATTTATCATTGTATTTAACATTTATTGAAATATATAATTTTATATTGATATTTACATAATTTATATTAAAGTTTAAATGAAAAATATTATTTATATAAAAAGAATAAAAACAATTTTGTAGAAATATACAATAAACCTTAAGCACCGTATATTAATATAAAAGTGGATCAAAGAAATTGAGTCTTTACCGATGGTTTGGTTCAAGTGGTAAGGCTGATTGTATTGTTTAAGCAAATTTCGAGTTCGAAGGCTTGTGTAAATAGAAAATTTTCGTTGGGAGACTCACCCACTAAATTTAAGTGTGCGATATATGTCGATCAAAATTAGTCAAAATAAACGCTTGGAGAGCCGAAAGGGCAATAAAAGAATATAAACTGAGATTTTGGACCGAGTTCAATCTTTATAACAAGAGCCCATGTTCGATGTTCTTGAAACCAGGCCAACTCAAATTTAAGCTCGTTCTGTTGTTATGGACAATCTCGTACCATGTTTGTCATCCGGTAATAATTGCCAGTCAAGAAAAATAAATAAATGCCTCTTGGGCCCTTGGCCCATATCTTTAGCCTAGCAGTTGATGAAACTTCAATTCTGAAACAATTTTATTTAATTTTTTGAAATGGTTCTTAAATTAAAAATATAAACTAGGAAAGTCTAATTTATTTTTTTTATAAGAAAGGGTATCGTTATCATGTGTCTCATTAAAAAACCTCCCTAAACCTAATGGAGAAAAAAGCGTGCACATGATAAGATATACAAAACATATGAGGATTACATCCTAGGAGGAACTAAGTCCTCGCGTAATAGATCAACAACAAAAGTCGGGACAGAATCTAAAAGAACTAAGTCGAGATTTAAGAGACTTGCACGTTCTGCCAAAGCATCTGCAACTTGATTGCACTTCCTAGGGATAGCATGAATCGAGATCCGCCAATCTCTCTGGACCACATCCTGGTACTTAATAAGATTTTTTTAAAAAAATTAGGAGGGTCATGGTACTTAATTAAAAGTATTCAAAAAATTTGAAATATAATAAGAATATGTTAAAATTTTGAATATGCTAAATAATTATTTTTAATTTTCAAGGACAAAATATTAATTTTTTAAGGATTACGAATTGAGCTTATCTATTATGATATTACTCATTAGTTTATCTCAAGTTGTTTTGTATCCGATTCATCTGACTATTATTTGTATTTAGATTTGAGTTTGAATTAGAATTGTCTTTGAAGTTTTCAAATACCGGTTAAAAAAGAGAGAAAAGTTTGAATTTTAAAAATTATTTAAATATTTAAAATTGACTCAATTAGCTTGAAACTGAGTTGTCCAAAATTAAGTCGAATAAATAGAAAATACGATAGTATTAATGTATATTTCTATATTGGCAAAGCATAGTGGGATTATAATCTGATTCGAATTTATAAGGTCGATTTTTTATGAAAAAAATAAGTTTAAATTTAAATTATGTTTGAGTTTAGGGTTAAATTCACGACCCAATCTAAAATAATAGTATAAATTCGTCTATCTATATTTTGAACAATTATTATAATCTCTGTATTTTTCCGACTCCTCGTTTTATTTGATCAAAACAATTTTCTTTTACCAAATCAATTTCAGGATAAATTAAATTTAAAAAATAAATTCCCCGACAAGGAGAGTGGACCAACAATCTGGTCCAACACAACCCATTACCTTCCCTAATTATTGACGTGGGGTATATGGCTTTGGCTGCGTTCACTAATGCTTCTCCAACGAGTGTTTGAGTGCTAAATGGAGAAGTAGTGTTAAATAGGGGTGATAATAAGTTTGGCCGGCTCGCGAGCTATTCGAGCTCGGCTCGAGTGAACTCGTCTCGAGCTCGAATTCGGCTCGAACCTTTAATGAGCCGAATCTAGCCGATTCAAGCTCGACTCGAAAAGCTCGTGAACATGCTAAGAATAGTTATATTATATTATATATATATGTATTACATATGCACTAAAAGTAATCTATTTAGCAAAAGAAAATTAATAAAATAAATTAGGGAAAATCTACTAAAAGCAAATTAACTAAAAAAATTGAGCATTTTCCTTAGTTGGTTGTTGTTTGATTTTGTATTTTCTTTTGATTAAGTGTTTGTATTGTAAGAATATTTATTGGTTATTTGGATTAATCTATTTTTTGTGCATTTCCCCCTTTCTCGACATTGAATTTCGTTTCAGTGTTGGTTATGAAATGAGCTTTCAACAATGTCCCTCTTAAAAAAACTATAGCAAAATTGTTTATTTCGAATCAAGCCGAGCCCGACGAGCTTCAAGTCTGAGCCAAGCCCAATAATATTATTTTCGAGCCGAGCTCGACGAGCCTCGAGCTCAATAACATTATTTTCGAGTCGAGCATAGCATGGCCAGGCTCAGCTCGGCTCGTTTTCACTCCTAGTGTTAAATAAGTATGACCGCATGGAATGTGCGTCGAACAAGCGTTAGGCTTCATTTTCCCACCTGATTTTGCGCCTAGACGGGCGTTTTCGCCACAACTGGTTTTTCAACTTCCCTAAAAATGGGGGTTATTACTCAAATATGGTCTTTAGGTTTTTTTATTCCAACAATGTGGTCCTCATTATTTTATTTCCCAATTTATGGTATTTTACTATTCAAGACCAGAAGTCGGATGAATTTCACCCCGACTTTGAACACTAATTTATCAGAAAATGTTAAAAAAATAAAGTTCAAGTCTTCCTCCATTGAAATGTACCTACCCATGTACGCCACTTGTTCAAATCACTGTTTGAAGTCGGATTGTAATCCACTCAACTCTAATATTTAAATATTTTTTCTTCAAATACTGTTCAAAGTCGGGGTAAAATTCATCCGACTTCTAATTTTAAACAGTAAAATAGCATAAATTAGGAAATAAAGTAATAAGGACCACATTGTTGGAATAAAAAAAAAATTTACAGAACATATTTGGTTAATAACCCCCTGAAAATGGTCAATTAACAAAAAAAATTGTGTTTAAAAAATCCCTGCTGAACGAACCTTTATATCCTTATTCTTACCATTTAGGATAGAAACAATTCAAGGCAGGCAATCCATAATCTTATGCAAACATCATATACACTTACAAAAATCGACTGAAATATCTTTTATTTTACACTGTTATTATTTTGACATTTTATAAATAAAAAGTTCATTAAATAAATTATTACCATTATTACTACTACTACTACTATTATTATTATTAAATAAAAAGCATTTTAATAGAAATTTATGTAAACCAATACAAAAATAAGATAGTAATAATGCAAAATTCCACTATTTTGGCAAAGCATAGTTGGATAGTGGGGTAGGTGGCTTTGTGTCCTTTCTTCTTATCCTTTGGGATAGAAACAGTTGGAGGCAGGCAAGTTGCAACCCATAAGTTTTAGCTTTAAAAAAACAAACCATATAAATAAATTGTTCGAATTTAAATCTTTTAAAATTGATAATATCTTAATTTTTATTGAAACTAATTAAAAGATTTTTTTAATCAATTGATTTTTTGTTATTTTTAAAAATATATTATTATTTTGGAAAATAAAAAAATTATTCAAATAAATCACTACCATTATTATTATTATTAGATAAATTCATACTAATAGAAATTTATGTAAAAACAAAATTTTAATAAAATAAAACTCATTTAAGACTTTAATAATAATTACAAGTATATGTAAATGAATCAAACTCTTACAGAACACATATGGATAAAACTATTATATCATTCAATTCAAAGTGTAATTGTTATATACAAATAAATTATAATCTAAATAAAAAAATATTAAAAAATATCGATAATTTTAGTAGTGTTTAAACTTGTGCGGCCGTCAAGATTTGATTTCTCTCTCTTTATTCCGTTATTTATCAATTTATTTTTTCACACCATAAATATAATATTAATAAATAATAAGAACATTAGTAGGGTTCAAACTGGTCGGTCGTCAAGATCCGATTTTTCTCTTTATTCCGTTATTTATTAATTTATTTTTTTCACACCATAATATAATATTTTTTTGGTGTTCAAATCCACCATAGCATAATTGTTGACGGAAATCACGTGTTTTTTATTGGCCGGTCCAGAAAAAAACAATAAAGGAAATAAAGTTTGCTTTAGGCAATAATTCAAACGTTATCTTAATATTCAAAAATAACACGGCAAACAAATTAGTATTTATATCCACTGTTGGCTGCTCCTACTTTCCCTTGATTTTGTTCCTTTGCTCTGCAAAATCAAATCACGAATTTTGTTCTTTCTGAAGCTTTGATTTGAATCGAGAAACAAGCAAATGGAGGCGTTGGATTATCACGCTGAAGAGAGGAGAAAGGCGGAGTTCGATGTGGAAGAGATGAAGATCGCTTGGGCTGGTTCGCGTCAAGCCTATGAGATCTCCGATCGAGTTTCGCGTCTCGTCGCCAGTGATCCGGTGATTCTTTTTTTCTTCTTCCTTTTGACTTATTGTTAATAGCATTCTTAGCGGATTTTGTGTTTTAGATTTGTTATATTGTTGTTGATCACGGATCTGTTTGATTTCCTTTTGCTTTCTGTTGATTTATTTGATTTGTTTACGAGAAAGTTATTGAAAGGAACTGGAATATGCTAATTCAAGTTTCAACACAAATTTGATTGTTTTTTTTTAAATATCTTATTATTTCACTGTTACAGGCGTTTCGTTAACTTTTTTAGTTAACTTTTTTGTTCTGTTTGGTTCCCGGGGACATGTGTGAGAGAAGATTGAAGCTAAAGTCTGTGCTTTGGTTAATTCATTAATTGTTGTATATTGGCTTGACTTTAACAAGAATAGGCGTAATTGGAGTAGTGAAATGAAGAAAGATATGTTTTACAAAGGTTCTTTTCACCTGTTGAACTGGCTGTTAACCTTTTGTCTCTGCTTGTGGTCTTGTTATTCTTTCTTTTCATTCCTGGATTCTAATTTTTCACTGCCTCATTTACCTGAAGGATTAATGTTTGATGTTGGCATTTTTAATTCCGTTTTTTAATAATCATGCTGCAATTTTCTGTAGGTATTTCGAAAGGATAATAGAACTATGCTATCTAGGAAGGAATTGTTTAACGATACTTTGAAGAAAGCTGCCCATGCGTGGAAGCGGGTTATTGAGCTTCGTCTCTCTGGTTCGTTTTCTACTGTGTTTCTCTTCCTTCTTATAAATTGGTTTTTCTCCTTTAAACATCTGATTTTAATACAAAGGATTTTTCTTACAACAGAAGAAGAGGCCGGTAAACTAAGGTTTTTTGTGGATCAGCCTGCTTTCTCAGATCTTCACTGGGTAAGTCCTATTTTTCTTTTCATGTTTCTAAGCTTCACAGGTAAATGTAAGTGCCCGTACAAATAAATAGATAAATGTATGTGCCACTTAAATGCTCAGCAGTATATAAATGTTTTGGAAAACGTAACATATCTTTGTTAACTTCATTAATTTCCCAAATGTAATATAGAATGACGGTCTCTTTTTACCTCCTTTCTGGGTTTGAAATATTTATGAAAAGGTCTTTAATGTGTTTTCTTAACTTCCAATGTATATTTTCTTGACAGGGAATGTTTATTCCTGCTATTAAAGGAAGTGGAACTGAGGAGCAGAAAGCGAAGTGGCTTCCAATGGCATATAAGATGCAAATTATTGGATGCTATGCACAAACTGAGCTTGGTCATGGCTCCAATGTCCAAGGGCTTGAAACTACTGCAACATTTGATCCTCACACTGATGAATTTGTCCTTCATAGTCCTACATTGACTTCAAGCAAAGTGAGTTAATTGTTAACAAGTTAGTTACATCTTTCTATGAAATATATCGCGAGAGGTGCTTCAATTGTCATTATTAATGCTTTTTGGCTGAGACACCCTATGTTTCTTGTGTTCAAGTGTAGCATTCATATAGGTACTATGCATTCTTTGTGAGAGGATTTAATCTTAAATCGTTCTTAATGATTGGGTTTTTGTCATTTATAGTGGTGGCCCGGGGGATTGGGTAAAGTAGCCACACATGCTGTGGCTTATGCTCGTCTTATAACAAATGGACAAGACCATGGAGTGCACGGTAAGTGCCAAATGCAATAACTTGTTTGTTTTACTTGTATTAATATATTAATTCAGAATGTTCTCTTTCCCTTTTTTTCCCAGGATTTATTGTCCAGTTGCGTAGTTTGGATGATCACTTACCTCTTCCCGGCATAACAGTTGGTGATATTGGAATGAAATTTGGAAGCGGGGCATATAACAGCATGGACAATGGTCTTCTGAGATTTGATCATGTGCGTATTCCAAGGGACCAAATGCTAATGGGGTTTGTTTTCTAACCATGCCTCTATGCCTTTGTTTCTTTTGTCTTCTACTCTTTTCTGATGGCTGATATTTCATCTGCCGAATGAGTTTCTCTGTTGCCCGTCTTGTAGTGATTTAAGGTAACGAATAGGTTCCGATTTGCATGTTGAGAAGTATCTTCTAAATAAATTTTTCCTGGATTATCCTGTAACGAGCATTTGTCTTGTGTGAATTATAAAGATACAAAAGTTTCTGATACTTAACCCTACAGGAGTTTTAAACTGCTTACAAATGTAAAATTTATAAAACTTTCCTCTATGGAAGATGAAACCATCTGAAAGAAGCCAAAAACTTATAAATTATAATCTAAGTTGAAGTTTCACTGCTATCACATGATTTTCATGGATAAACAAGTTGGCTGTTCTGAAGTTTGCTTTTCTTTTTCCTCTCCAGTGTTTCACAGGTTACAAGAGAAGGGAAATATATGCAATCTGATGTTCCTCGCCAGCTGGTTTATGGTACGATGGTCTATGTCCGTCAAAAAATTGTAGCTGATGCTTCTTCTGCTTTATCAAGAGCAGTTTGTATTGCAACAAGGTATAGTGCTGTCCGTAGACAATTTGGTTCGCAGAATGGTGGTCCAGAAACCCAGGTACCGCCATCTCTGGATCTTATACTCATATACATGTTTCAATTATGGTTCATTGTATACAGCTACCTTTTATGATCACTTCTAATAGCTTTCTGTTTCCCATGGAAACTTTCCGATAATTGTGTTCAAGAGTATGTGAAATGCAGCTGCTGAATTTAACAATTTATTTTATATGTACTGAAGGCTGATGCACATCTAATTCCTTAATATTTTCAGGTGATTGACTACAAAACACAGCAAAGTAGACTCTTTCCTTTGCTAGCTTCTGCTTATGCTTTCAGATTTGTTGGTGAATGGCTGAAATGGCTATACACTGATGTGACCCAAAGATTGCACGCCAATGATTTTTCCACATTACCCGAGGTTCATGCATGTACTGCGGGGTTAAAGTCTATTACTACTTCTGCAACTGCAGTATGTCACTTATCGAACCTTCACCACTCTTCCTTCGAAGCATATTGAATGTTTTGCTGTTTCTTAGTTATTTTGGTTGTCCAGTTTTTTTGTATGGTATTGCTTGTATCACCATTTTGATGGCATTAATGGTCTCTCTTTTCTTTTAAAAGTTTGGTATTCAGTACAAAATAACTGTCAATAACGTCTTAATTTTCTTTTTATTTCTTTTTTGGGTGCTTTTAGCTTGATTGAAATTAATATTGTTGCAGGATGCAATTGAAGAATGCCGGAAATTATGCGGTGGTCATGGTTATCTGTCTAGCAGTGGGCTCCCTGAGTTATTTGCAGTTTATATTCCTGCCTGTACTTATGAAGGTGACAATACTGTGCTGCTTCTACAGGTATGTCAAATTAGAAATATAATCACTTACTTTCACCACATTTTCATCATCTTAATTTTTTACTTTAGATGTGAGGGGATGGATTCTAATGGAGACTTAATCCAAGTATAGAGTTAGTATTTTTCTTGGTGAATCTTCGTATTGAATATCATCTTAACTAGTACTTCTGGTGTTTCTTGGTATCTTATGAAAATGGTACGAATCTATAGTATAGAACATGAAAGGGATATCTTACCTGAAATTAGGGAACTTATCTTAGATTCTATGTTGACAATGATTCCGGGGTGCGACTGACAATGTAAGTGGAAACATTTCTTTAGGTTGGAAGGTTTCTGATGAAGACCGTTTTCCAGCTGGGGTCTGGAAAGAAGCCCGTCGGGACAATAGCTTACATGGGACGAGCAGAACACCTCTTGCAATGCCATTGTGAAGTTCAAAGGGGTATATGTTATGCCTATTTACCTTTCAAGTTCTCATGTCTAATGGATGTTTTGAGGTTATTTCAGTTGTATGTATTTACTGTTGCCAATGTTTAGACTGGTGTACATTTTGTTGATCTTACATCAGTTCTTATCGACAAATTATTATGGGTCATGTAAATCATAATATACTAATTTCATTTCTTACGTTGGCTTGCAGCTGAGGACTGGCTAAAGCCACATATAATAGTGGAGGCATTTGAAGCAAGGTCGGCTAGGATGGCTGTTGCCTGTTCAAAAAACATTAACAAATTTCCAAAACAAGAAGATGGTACGACCACTTGATCACGATCAAGGTGTAATCTTTCTTTTTTATTCGTACATTTTTTACTTGACACATTACGTGCCAAGTTAACTCTTGCATGGTCCACTAGTTGGTAGTCATCCTTCTTACCGTAGATTTGGCCTACTCCATGTTATAAAACTCTGTCAATGCTACAAGGCAAAGATTGTGCAGTAGCCTCGATGTTGAAGTTGTTGATATCCATAATTTTGATGTGCTTCCGGGTTTCCCTTTGTTTGTTTTCAGGTTTTGCTGAACTCTCAGCTGATTTGGCCGAGGCTGCGGTTGCTCATTGTCAGTTAATTGTTGTTTCCAAGTAAGCTTCTGTTGTCTTAACCACTCGGGATGTTGGGTAAAAAATCAGTAACTAATAAGATTTCTTATTGCCGTCCTCTGCTGGCAACTTTTATGTAATTGGCTGGAGAAACCGAATGGGATCCGGTTATTCTCGATTGTTTACCGAAAAGTTCTCTAAGAAACTTCTTTTTCAGGTTCATTGAGAAACTGCAACAAGACATACCCGGAAAGGGAGTTAAACGACAGTTGGAGATCCTATGCAGTGTCTATGCTTTAAGTCTATTACACAAACATCTTGGTGACTTTGTCGCCTCCGGCTGCATTACTCCAGAGCAAGGTGCGCTGGCAAATGAACAACTGAGATTATTGTACTCGCAGGTCTGTTTCGGTAATCCGAGTTATTTACATTACATGGTGCTTTTGCTTGAAAAACTGCTGCAATCCACGAGTTCTGATCTCTCTATCTCTTACTCACTTTCTCAGGTCCGTCCTAATGCTATTGCACTTGTCGACGCATTCAATTACACTGACCACTACCTTGGCTCGATTCTCGGCCGCTACGACGGAAATGTGTATCCAAAACTCTACGAGGAAGCATGGAAGGATCCTTTGAATGAAACCGTTGTGCCCGATGGATACCACGAGTACATTCGGCCGATATTGAAGCAACATATTCGTGTGGCAAGGCTCTAAAATGACCAATCAACTACCATACTTTTGAGTTGTATATTTGGTTATGAATGAATAAAGAGCAGAGAAATTGGGAACTCGAAAGAGGTAGTCAGGTTTACTGCTTTGCCTATGTACTCTCTTTTAGATTATGGCTTGATTTATAGACTTTTCAATATTTTCCTTTTGTAATGCAAACTAATTCATAAACAAACCATTTAGTTCTTCACTTTTTATTTTACCTTTAAATGTATATATTTTACCCTGGCTTTATCTAAAATCGGGCCAGTTTAGATTTTTATCTCGTGTTTACACACACATACCTATTTTCAAGCTTAATCTAAAATCTCTAAATTCTAAACCCTAAATTTTAAACCTTACAAACTAAATCTTTAACATTTAAACCTTAAACTATAAACCCTAAACTTTTAAGTAACTATGCTTATAGAAATTTTATTTTCTACTGCCAGTGTATAGAATAATAATTTATAATATTATTGTATTTATTGTGTATTATATCGTTGATGGCTTTTCCCACTTCTAGGTCCAATGAACGTTTTCAGCTATCATTTCATGTAACTTGTATTTATAGAAATCTTTAACCTTTAAACCTTAAACTATAAACCCTAAACTTTTAAGTAATTATACTTATAAAAATTTTATTTTCTACTGCCAGTATATAGAATAATAATTTATAATATTATTGTATTTATTGTGTATTATATCGTTGATGGCTTTTCCCACTTCTAGGTCCAATGAACGTTTTCAGCTATCATTTCATATAATTTGTATTGAGAGTTCTTTTTATGTCGGTTGAATTTATAAGAAAATAAAGAAATTATCCAAAAATAACAAAATAAAGAGAAATTAAAATAAAATTAGTATTGACAAACGAATCATAAAAAAAGATCAAACTATTGAATAGACTACTGATAATTGTAAATTAGAGTTGAGTATGTGAAAAACTCATTCACGAACGTAAATCTATTAAGGTAGATGACAACGTGTCATAAGATAGAAGCGAGCCACAATATAGAGAAAAAAGTGGCAAAGCAAACAAAAATTAAAAAAAAAATCTAAGAGATTTTAATTTTACAGAATATTTTAAAGTTATTTTACTATTTGTAATATAAATACTTCGGCATTATAAAAATATATGTAAATTAAAGGGTTATTATTAGGGATGACCATGGGTCAGATTAGGTCGGGTTCTTGGTCGATCCGTACCCAACCTAAAAATCTAACACCTCTATCCAAATCGACCTGACATTTTAAGATGTTCTAACCGACCCGACCTCGACTCGACCCAACCTGAAATAAATAAAAAATTATAATTTTTTATTATTATTTGATAAATAGAGAGCTAATTGAAAAATTACAAATAAAGAGGTAGCATTATAATAATTATTCTATTTTTATTAGACAAAATAAGAAGATAATTGAAATATATATATATATATATAGTGTTATGACCCACTTACACTGTGTAAAACTTAAAGTTTTACACATTTTTTGGATCATTGGATGGGGAAATGAATGGCTGAGGTTAACTCTTTACTTTTTTTCCCTAAGTGATATTTTTCACATATTCTACTGTTAATCTCAGCCATTAGTTTCAGTCATCCAACGATCACACACGCGCACACGCACGCACACACACTTTTTCACCTTAAACCAAAAACCGACCCTATAAGATCGGGTCGAATCGAAACTCATCGGGTATGGGTCAAATCCATCCCTAGTTATTATTTAATATATTATAGTGTAATTTTTTTTACACAAGTATGTTACTTTGACTTTATAATTATAAAATTCAAATCATTAACCCAAAACCCTAAATTATAAACTCTAAAATTTAATATAAACATTAAATTTTAAACCATTTAACCTCTAAATCTCAAAATAAATCATTAAATCCTAAAACAACTTTGCTCGAATATTTTTTCCACCTTCACTATATAAGATAATAATCCTAAATTAAATAAAAAACAAAAAACTTTAGTTTCGTAAACCACAATTGTAAACCTGTAAATAAAAAATTGTCAAAATATTATAATTCGGTTAATTTCTCGACTTCTTTACTCAACGTATCTATAATGAAAGATTAAACTGTTTATTTTTCAGTTTTCTCATTTTATTTACTTAGCCTATTTATATAGCGGCATTAAATATCATAAAATATATTTTTTATTATTGGGCCTAGGCCGAAGGATTCTGGTGGTGGATGAAGGCAAGATACTTAGATTTCCAGTTTGG
Organism: Hibiscus trionum; assembly: GCA_030270665.1. Taxonomy (NCBI): domain Eukaryota; kingdom Viridiplantae; phylum Streptophyta; class Magnoliopsida; order Malvales; family Malvaceae; genus Hibiscus; species Hibiscus trionum. Next base: position 1,693,485 of record BSYR01000075.1, on the reverse strand, counting down.
GCCGCTTAATTTGTCAAAATTAGGGCTCGTCCTTTATAAGATGGTTCCGCTTAGCTTTCTTCCTTTGAAGCTGAAAACCCTAGCAAATCTCTGCGCAGCTCGCCAATGGGTACTCTCTCAAACTCATTTCTTTCGCTCGTTCGTTTTTCTTCAGTTTTTTCGAAACGCGATTAAAATAGGTTGAATTATTTCAGATTTTTTCATTTTTTTTTCTGTGGCTATGTGATTGTATAGGGGCTTACAAGTACGTGTCGGAGCTATGGAGGAAGAAGCAGTCGGATGTAATGAGGTTTTTACAGAGGGTGAGGTGCTGGGAATACCGTCAACATCCGGCGATTGTTAGGGTCAACCACCCTACTCGTCCTGACAAGGCTCGACGCTTGGGTTACAAGGCCAAGCAGGTAATTTTTCTAAACCATGCAGCTTTAGATCTTGATTTCATGAGTGTTTGTTCTCCAGAACTTAGTCAAATTTATGTTGTTTAGGCCCTGGCAGATTTAAATCAAACAATTTATTGTTTGCAAGTTCCAAATGTCATAATGCGTAATTAAAGCAAAATGTAGATTATAGTTTAGTAAATTGAATCATAACTAGGGGTGAGGGTGATAATGAGCCTGACCGGCTCGCGAGCTACTCGGCTCGAGTGAGCTTGAGCTTGGCTCGAAACCTTAACAATCCGTGAACAGGGTCGGAATCTACGTATGCATTAAAATAAATTATGTGTTTGTATTTAAGAATATTTATTGATTATTTAGATTAATCTAATTTTGGCACTTTTTTCTATTTCCGAGCCGAGCCTGACGAGCTTCGAGCCCGAGCCGAGCCCAATAGTATTGTTTTTGAGCTGAGCTCGAGCCTAAAATTCCGACCCGAGCCTGGCCAAGCTCCGCTCGGCTCGTTATCACCCCTAATCATAACCCCGAATTCATGTTATGTTGGACTTGAGTACTTCAATCTTAATGGAGATTATTTGCAGTGTTGATTCTGAAATGAAGTTGTATGAAGCTTGTGCTTTGTTTTCAATTTTCAAAGGTTTTGTATCTTACATATTTGTGTGTGCTTCTTTTAAAGGGCTATGTGGTTTATCGTGTTCGTGTTAGAAGGGGCGGTCGGAAGAGGCCTGTTCCAAAGGGTATTGTGTATGGTAAGCCCACGAATCAGGGTGTTACCCAATTGAAGTTCCAGCGCAGCAAGCGCTCCGTTGCAGAGGAGCGTGCTGGTCGGAAGTTGGGAGGTCTCAGAGTTGTTAACTCGTACTGGATCAACGAGGTTTGTAGGAGTTGCTAAATGTTATAGTTTTCTTATTTAAATTTGCATTGGATGATGACATTGCCCTCACCGTTTTGTGCATGTTTGATCTTTGTAGGACTCTACTTACAAGTACTTTGAGGTTATCCTGGTTGACGTTGCACACAACGCCATCCGCAATGACCCGAGGATTAACTGGATCTGCAACCCTGTTCACAAGCACAGGGAGCTTCGAGGACTCACATCTGCCGGAAAGAAAAACAGGGGTCTGCATGGAAAGGGTCACCTGCACCACAAGAATCGTCCTTCTCGAAGGGCAACCTGGAAGAGAAACAACACCCTCTCCCTCCGTCGCTACCGCTGAGTATAGTCGGTTGCTTTTTGACGTTAATTGCTTTGTATTGTTGGATTTTAGACTTCGTCTTCTTGACTTTGAAATTTTTGGAAGTTTTTTCTATTTGAGTTTAATATCATTTGGACGAAGGAATATCGTCCCAGAATCTTAATTTTCTGTCGGAAATAAGTTCCTTTTCAAGTGAAATTAACTTTTGAAGGGCCTTAACGATTAAAGTTCCGTTTATAAAATATCGTCCCAAAATATTCACTTTCTATATGAATATTTGTATATTTATAATATATTTTTAATAATATAATAAAACTGTCGTATAAAATCTTGTAGTAAATCACGTTTTTGGTAATTAAAGTTAGTTTTGTTTCATCAATAAAGGTTAAAATGTAAAAAAAAAACATTAACATTATGAAAATGTAATAAAATTGTGTAACAATCAAACTCCAACTTAAATCTTTGTTTTTAAAAATCGGTAAATCAAGCCTTGCTTTCATTTTTTGGACACTTATTATTAAGTATTTGTCAATTTTAAAATTAATCAAATTAAACAAAAATCCCTTAATATTTATATTTAAATTTAATAATTTAACGACTAAACCCTAGAGTTTTTTAAAATTACAAAATGTGGGAAATCACACCTTTTAAAAAGAAAAGAACAGTCCAATTTCACGGATAACACTCCATAGTCACCGTCGATTTGTACCACGTGCTGCGGATCGAACCCGTCTGTCGCGAAACAAAGTCACGGTGTTGCTAACATTAACTATTGTTGCTTTATCAACCGTATGGGAAGAAGCCACGTGTCTTATTTCGAGACATTGAGGACCATCCGATGATCGCCATTTTTAGAGGTTTAGTTTTAATTTTTTTCTTGGTTCAAATTATAAGATTTACCGTCCCTCGTTTTTATCATTTTTCTCATTTCTTCCCCTTTTCTTTCTCTAACTGACTTTTTTTTTGTATTCTTCGGTTCGCCGGAACCCTAACTCGATCCGCCGGAGAATTAAAGATTCCGGTGAGTCGCGGTTACTGATTAATCCTTCAATTAATTTCCTCCTCAGTTAGCTTTTGTTTTATTCAAGCACATTTCCTCTCACTTTATCTCCTATTTTTCGGTTTCCAATTTGTTTTTAGTTTGATTCCGTATTTGTTGTTATGTTGTGGCTAAAGTGGTTTTGCTATGAATTGGAGTTTTTTTGGTGCAGTAAATGACCGTACGATTAGGGAGGAGGTGAGATCAAACAGCCTGGGTTTCATCACCGGATGGAGGGAGGTAGCGTCTCTAGACTTACTTGTTCTGGTAACTGTTCATATTCCTACTTGGTAATTTTTAAACAAATTATACATTTTTCATTTGCATGTTGAAATAGAGCTTGAGAACATTTGTCTGTCTTTTTGAAGTGGGGAGTTTAGTTTTAAAGTTTGAGAGCAAATTACATAGTATTTTTGTGCACGTATACATGCAAATTAAAATTTGCTAACGTTGTCTTTTTTTTTTTGAATTGACTTGCATCAAACTTCACAAATTTAGTTTTTGGGATTTTCATGCTATATTGGGAAAGTGAAAAAAAATTAATATCTACCGTCTATTCATTTTTACTTGTCATTTTTAATGATATCGAACTATGAAATTGCAATGTGAACATTTAGCATCTTTTTTAACTCTTCACATTAATTTATCCATTTGACTTTATGTTCTTTGAACTGTAAGTACGTATTCAACTCTATAAGAAGTAGTAAACTGGGTAATGAGGTTGGGGAAAGCTTCTTAACTTTACACCTTTCCTGCACAATTCTCATTGTACAAGGATAATCTTAAAAGTTTGAGGCATATGTGTTTTATTCGAACTGCAATTCAATAATCCATTTTCTTCTGAGTTTTTTTTTCTTCTGTTCTAGGGATACACTCATGGATTATGATGACAATGATCTCCAAAGCCCGAATCTTCATTTAGCTGGTGAAGGGAACAATAAATTTCCTCCTGTTCTATGCCCATATGCTCTCCCAAGATTTGATTTTGAAGATAACCAGTGGATTGAAGATTTTTCACGGGGGAGTACTGGGATTGCATTTAGTTCGAGTGTTGCTGAGCCTTGTTCAATTTCTAGGTGCAAAAATGTCTGGTCCGAGGCAGCTTCTTCTGAATCTGTTGAAATGCTATTAAAATCTGTAGGACAAGACGAAAGTATTCTTAGTCAAACTATCATTAAGGATTCAGATGCATGTGATGAATTGGGCGGCGGCAGAATAAAGCTGATGGAGCCTAGTTTGAAACATGGAGATAGTGATCTTACTGAAGTAGGGGATGATTTACAGCCTGCTTCACAGACAGGTGACATTCCAAGGAAATTTTCTGGGTTGAATGGTGATGTATCAGGAGATCAGTTGTTGGTTGACTGTGTTTCTCAGGTGCATGAATCGAAAGCTCCAATTATGAGTAATGCTGATTTATCACTGAGAGATGAGTCTAAAGATGGTGAACAAATTGTTGTTAATGAAAATCAAGTGGAAGCTTCAGTTGATCAATGCATGGATAACAGGGAACAAGTAGATAACTTTGCTTCTGGGTCACAAATTGATATCGTAGTTCCATCTGTGCAAAACACCTGTGAAAGCAGTAAGGTTTCAGATGCCTGTGATGAACTCGGCGGCATAATAAACCAGATGGAGCCTAGTTTAAAGCATGGTGATAGTGGCCTTTCTGAAGTAGGCGATGGCTTACAGCCAGCCTTACAGACAGATGAGATTCCTGGGAAATTTTCTGGGCTGAAAGGTGATGTATCAGGAGACAATTTGTTGGTTCAAGATGTTTCTCCAACACATGAATTTGACTCCTCTGTTGATGAGACATTGAAAGTTCCAAATACGAGAAATGCTGACTTACCTGAGAGAGATGAGTCTAAAGATGAAAATCAAGTGGAAGCTTTGGTTGATCAATTTGTGGATAACAGGGAACAAGTAGATAAATCTGCTTCAGGGTCACAAGTTGATACTTTGATTTCCTCTGTGCAAAACACCTGTGCAAGTAGTGCTTTTTTAGAGAGCCAAGATACTGTACATTTGAAAAATGATACTGTTGATGAAAATGTTGACAGTTCAGCAGGGGGTAATGTTGATTTGAGCCAAGAAATTCACATTGATGAAAATGCAGTTGCAAGTGTTACCTCAGATGTGCATCAGCATTCAGTTTCAAACATGCACTCTGGGGAAGATGGACGTGTTATTGGAAATATTACACTTACTTTGGGGCAGCCTTCTGATAGGACATTGAAAGAGAATTCTGACCTCCGTATGGTGGAAGGGTGCAGTGAGGGATTGGGTGTAGAAAGTCCTCTGCCGACTGTCATATCCAATGATAATGTCTTATCTGTTAGAAAGTTACATGACATATCACCACCCTTTGTTGGTGATACTGCCATTAAGGAGCAGGAAATTGAAATAACCAATAATGATACTCAAATTTCTGTGAGTCGAGAGTCAAAGTTGGATAACTTGGATTCAATGGCGCAGATAACGTGTGATGCCACTGAGAAGAAAGATTTGTCAGGAAGTGATTGCCACTTCGATACGAAAATCTTGAGCAGCGAGTCTGAGAAATATTTGTTGTCTGTGGAAGATGGTAAAAGTTCCAAGGGTGAAGGTGATGGTGCTCACAATACTTTGGAAGCAGAATCTATGAGAGTAGACGAGGATTTTATAGTCACTGAACATACTGATGATTCTAAATTTGAGCATAGTGTTTCAGCTGCTGTAAAGCAGAACACCAAATTGCCTTCTGATTGTATTAAAACAGATTGTGCGGATGGTGGATCTCTGACCGCAATGAAGGGAGTTGATTCCTCTTCCTTTGGCACATGTGACACAACAAATGAGTTAGCTTCAAATTTACTTTCTGATGTTGCCATCAGTGGCAAGTCGGGTAATATATATTTCTAAGCATTAATTGATAACTGAGCTTTTTCTTTCATTTGTTTTACCTTCTTTTACCTCTGCTGGTGTTATTGTGATACAGTAGATTGTATGCTTTTGTCTTCTGGTAAGAATCTTCCTGCTGCTGCTGTTTCGGATCAGAAAGAGGTTCAAGTGTCATCTCTAGAAGCAAGTTTCTCAATCATAAAGACTTCTGGAATCTCAACCGAAGGTGCACCTTGTGAAACCGGTGGAGAGTCCTTGTCAATGGAGGATACCTCTAATGCTGTTGGCCAAAGTGGAGAACAGACACTTCATGACGTCACTTTGGAATCTAAGGATATGCATGCATCTTCTATTGTCTCTGATGCAACAGTGAGAGAGACTTACGGTGCTGAAGCCCAAGTTATTTCTAGGTGTTCTTCAGGACCTTCAGGTGACCTTTTATGATTTATAGGACTTCTCGCTTTACCTAATAAGCATCTCAAGTTCTCAAGTTAGACTTGAACATAATAGAGTATATTGTTGTTGGCAATTTCACATGTGTGAAACCTATAGGGTGTATGCAAATTCTATTTGGTAGTATGCTATAGCTTGAGCAGTTTTAGTGGTGGTTTTACTGTTGTTCATACCTTGCCATTATGTTGCTGTTTCATTGTTTCCTTTCCACTATTTTGTCATGAGTCACTGTTTATACTTTGCGAAGCACATGTCCTTGCATTTTTGTTGCTTGAAACTTCACAAGATAATGTCCACTACAATAAAATGCCCTCAGGTGATGTATCCATTCAAGAGAAGAACAAGACATTAACAAATTCAATGCCTTCAACTTCAAAGGAACTGTCCCATAATGCTGACCAGAAGCATACAGAAGATAGTGACCCCAATTTACTTTCTCAAGAGTTTAGCGGTCATTTTGTTGGGCCTCATGCTGATGGTGAGTTTCTTTTATCATTTATTTTCCCTGAAATAATTGTAATTATATATTTTAAGCCTGTCATGGTGTAATCCTTCATGTATCCTCTCAAGAGTTTAGTTGGTTTGTCTTCTTCTATTTTTGCCACCCCTCCCATTTCCCCCAGGTTTTATTGGGATGTATCTCCCTTTTGCTTGGAATTTCTGCCTGTGAAGTTATATCCTGTTTAAGGGTTATTTATTAACTGTCAATTTTTCATCAGTTTTCCCTTTCCCCTCCCACATTAAATTCATGTTATTCTTCTGATGGGTAAATTTGACATTGCAGGTGATATTGCGAAGACACATAATAGTTCCTTTCCTTCTGCCCCTTCATCCGAATCTCAAACTAAAACTAACGTGAAGGAATGTGGTAGTAGTGCTGATCTTGACAATACTTCCTGTGGATCTCCAATTCTAATTAGAACTTCAGAGCAGCCAGAAAGTAAAACCGGAATGAGTACTGTGAAAGGATCCAAAGATCTGAGTGCTTCAGTGTCCGGGGTCATTAGTGAGGAAGCAAACAAAGAGCACTCTATTTCTCAGGATACTAAAGGAAATGATGCATCCTCAGGGGACAAAAGTTTCACTTTTGAGATTCCTCCAATGGCAAATTTGTCTGAAAAAGAAGCTGGCAGGAATTGTCGACCATTTTCTAGTGTTCAACATGAAAAAATATCCTCGGTAAGTGATGTTTTTTGAAGTGGACCATTTTTAGCTCTAATAGTTTCCTGTTTTTTTTTAAATTTCTAGATGATATTTTACAAGTATTTTGTGGTACTATATTTTATCATTTTATCCTGGTCATGTTCTATCTTGTACTTGCTCTCTCTCACTCTTGTGTGTTCATACAACAAGAAGGTTTTTGAGAGAACTCTATCTACCCCTGTCTCAACCAAAGTGGGTCCCGAAACAGCTGAAGAGGTGAATCGTTCAAATCTGCCGACATCTAAGAGGGAGAATGTGTCTGGTGGCAACAAGGGGACTTCTGAGCGTAGAACAAGGCGAGCAGGTAGTAAGAGCAGAGGAAAGGAAGTTGCTAAAAAGGGCATTGTTGCAAAAGATATGACTCCTGCAAGACAATCAGAAAGAAGTGGTAAAACTAGTAATGTGTCACCGAGTACAGTTGAAAATGGCCAGCTTGTGAAATCCAATGAGATGCAGCAGTTTGAACACATGGAAGGTGGTAATATGAAACCATTTGGTGTTCTTTTTACTTCTGTACCTAGTTTTCTGGACTTAAAAACCTCAGTTCTTTATGTGCAGTTTTTCACCACTCTTTTACAGATTTGCAACAAGTTCAGTTACGTGCTCAAATTTTTGTATATGGAGCTCTGATGTAAGTAGTGAAACTTTTTTCGTTTTGGTATATATTTGTAGTGAATTGACATATTTTGGCATTGTAATATCATTGTCAAATCTAGTTGTCTGTGGTGTTTGCTTTTCTCCTTAGTCCTTAGGACTTTTAATTATTTGAGCTAATCTATCTAATATATCCTTGCTGCAGTCAAGGAATGGCACCTGATGAGGCTTATATGATATCAGCATTTGGGGGAACTGGTTAGGTTTTCTTATCTCTAGCTATGTTACCTTGGGCTTTTTTATATAAAAAATTAGTTACTATTTTGTATCTTATGCAGATGGAAGAACCATATGGGAGAAAACCTGGCGAGCATGCATGGACAGGGTACATTGTCAAAAATCTCATCTTGTTGGCCCTGAAACTCCGTTGCAGGCACATATAGGTATCTATCTTGACCTTAAGTTGTTGAAATATTTTCTTCTGATTCTGTTGTCTATTAACTAGATGCCTTGGTGAGATGCTCAGGTGCTAAAACTCCTGATCAATCAATCAAACGAAATGCACTTCAGACTAAGATTACATCCTCGCCTGCTTGTCAGTCTAACAGAAGGGGTACTCCAACAACAATAGTAAAGCCAATGATCCCCCTTTCCTCACCACTGTGGACTATTCCTACACCTTCCAGTGATGCCCTTCAACCTACTAGCATTCCAAGAGGTGCAGTTGTGGATTATGAGCACTTACTTTCTCAATTGCATCCTTCACCTGTAAGGAATTTTGTTGGACATAATGCTCCTTGGGTGTCCCAATCCCATTTTCGTGGCCCTTGGGTTTCACAGAGTTCCGCATTTGATAGCAATGCCCATTTTCCTATACTTCCCATCACAGAAGCAGTTAATTTAACTCCCGTAAGAGAGGCGTCAGTGCCTAATTCTTCTGTCATGAAGCAGTTATCCACAGTTCCTACGGTCCAGAGTGGGGATCCTGCTAATGTCTTTGCGGGGACTCCCCTACTTGACAACAAAAAAGCAACGTCCAGATCTAGTCAGAGTTCTGATGATCCAAAGCCTAGAAAAAGAAAAAAGTCAGTTTCTGAGGACCCTGGGCAGATTATACTGCATTCTCAAGCAGAGTCTGTTTTGGCTACTGTTGCGAATAGTCATGCCTCTACACCTGCTGCTATTACAACCCCTGCTACCATTATTTCAAAGTTGCCCGCTGACAATTTTATTACATCCGTCTCTGCTGATCATTTCAAAAAAGATGACCAAGATTCAGATCAGAAGGCTACTCTGTCCAAAGAGACCCTTGGTAAACTCAAGGAGGCTCAGAAGCAGGCAGAAGATGCTGGTGCCCTTGCTTCTGCTGTTGTTATTCACACTCGGGAAATATGGAACCAGTTGGAGAAGCAAAAAAATTCTGGGTTGGCACCAGATGTTGAAACTAAGCTGACTTCTTCAGCTGTCGCAATAGCTGCAGCTGCTGCTGTTGCAAAGGCTGCAGCTGCGGCTGCCAGTGTTGCCTCAAATGCTGCCTTACAAGCAAAATTGATGGCTGATGAAGCATTGGTTTCAAGTGGCTACAGAAATCCTATTCCAACTAATGCAATATCGTTTGATAGTGTGAATCTTCGCAAGGGAATTCCTGCATCCGTCTTGAGGGGTGAAGATGCTGCTAGTAGTTCAAATTCTGTTATTGTTGCTGCAAAAGAAGCTTCTAGAAGGAGGGTAGAAGCTGCTTCAGCTGCTTCAAAGCGAGCCGAGAACATGGATGCCATTGTTAAGGCTGCTGAGCTGGCAGCTGAAGCTGTATCACAGGCTGGGAAAATTGTTATGTGTGAGCCTTTCAGGTTGACTGATTTGGTAGAAGCTGGTCCAGAAGCATACTGGAAAGTACCCCATGCATCTTCTGAGCTAGATGTTGCTGTCAGGGAACACACAGACAAAGGTGGTAATGTGGAGGTTCATGGTTCTGTTTCCAAGCACCCACAAGAGGTCCCCATCGATAAGAGTGAAAAGCAGAGTAATAACCATGAAGTGTCACCAATTCTTAGAGATATGGCCAGAGGGTCTATGCAAGATCATTCCAGGTTGACAGATGGCATTCTGGGTGCTACTGGAACTAGTGGAAATGATAAAAAGGGACAAAAGGACCACAAAGCTTCAGATATTGCCAAAAGTGAAGGAGTGACCACTAAGACTGAACATGGGAAAGAAGAGGAAACTTTGAAAGATAGCAATATGAGGGAAGGTTCCCATGTTGAGGTTTGTAGATTGTATTTGATATACGATTTTAGCTTTTTAATCTTTTGTATAATATGTTTTACTATGTTCTGATGATGCAGTTTTATTTGATGGAAATATGCCCATATACTGGTGCATTTGAAATTTTTTGCCTTTGTCTTAGTTACTGCAGGAAAGTGTGCAGTTGAACATGTTTTATTGATCTTATATTCATATATGATCTCTTACCATTTACCATTTCCCGATTTCTAGGTATTGAGAGATGGAGGTGGCTCGAAAGTAGCATGGTTCCCAGCTAATATTCTAGATTTGAAAGATGGCAAAGCTTATGTGTGTTACAATGAACTTCGATCAGAGGGTGAGATCAGGCTTGATTTGGTTGAATCAACTGAATGATGGATGATAATAAATAAAGCAGATCTGTAGTACAATCCTTGTCCTTAATTTTTAATAATTCCCATGTTGATGTCTAGCCAATTTTACTTTCTCTTAGGGGAATATTGCATGACTATTTCTATTTTGAACCAGGAATTTTACTTCCATGATGTGTGCATCTATTGCGGGGAGATAAAAAATCTGATTAAATACATCAGAATGAGGATGTCTTCCTTTTCTACTGTATTTGTTTACACATCTACTGTTGCAATGGTTTCTTATGTGAAAACAACTTCTTTAGAGATAATTTGAAGTTTTGTCTCATGCACATATAAATTAATAAGGATGCTTTCTTAACAAACTTGTTTTTGACTGCTGGTCTTACAGATGGTGATAGGCTAAAGGAATGGGTGGAGCTTGAAGGTGAAAGGGATAGGGCACCTAGGATACGCAGTACTCGTCCTATTACAGTCATGCCATTTGAAGGAACTAGGAAGAGACGCAGAGCTGCCATGGGGGACTATAATTGGTCCGTTGGAGATAGGGTTGATGCATGGATTCAAGATAGGTATGCATGCATTATTTTCTATATATTCTTGTAGTGCATCGGATCAGAAAGGAATGGTACTATTGAAGATAATTCGGGCATTAAAAAATCAATATGAATTATGAGGATGTAGTGCAAGGATAATCTGTGTCATGATTTGCTAGCTAAACTAGCAACATGAGTGGTTTGCCATAATTTCTTATGCATGTTCGAAACTCTCGCTAGCTGTGCCATGCTGAAAACTGTTAAGATTGTTTAGTAAATTGTTGTAGATAAACTATACAAAGTAATTTGTCACTTGGATACTGTTAGATGAACCATGTTGAAATATTTGACTTTCAGCTGGTGGGAGGGAGTTATCAATGAGAGGAGCAAGAAAGATGAAACAACATATACTGTCCATTTTCCCGGTATGTGCGACATTTTGTTAACAAACTTGTTTGTAATCTGCTCTGTATTAAAGTATATGCAGCCTCTGCTTTGAGAATTATTAACAGGTTTTATCTATTATTTTTACTGTAGCTCAAGAAGAAACATCTGTTGTCAAAGCATGGCTTCTACGTCCTTCTCTGGTGTGGAAGTCTGGTAATTGGGTTGAATGGTCCAGTTCTGGGGATAATAACGGCTCTTCTCATGAGGTGATATGTCGGCTTGTGTTTCTGATTGATATTTCTCCGATAATCTGATAATACTTTAATGGCTTCTTTGTACTTGGTTGTTGATCTGTTTTTCAGGGTGATACCCCACTGGAAAAGCGACCAAGGATAAGCAGTCCTGAGGTAGATACCATAGAGGAAGGCACAAGAGGTTTTGACAATGAGGAATCCGAGAAACCCGATGACACAAGATTGCTGGATTTACCTGTGGGTGAAAAGTTATTTAATATTGGTAAATGCACCAGGGATGAGAGTAAGCTTGGTTCACAAAGAATGAAACGTTCAGGTTTGAAGAAGGAAGGTTCAAGGGTTATTTTTGGTGTTCCTAAGCCGGGAAAGAAGAGAAAGTTTATGGAAGTAAGCAAACATTATGTTGCGGATCAGAGCAGTAGAACTCGTGAAAGAAGTGATTCTGCTACATTTACAAAAAGTTCGATGCCTCGGGGATCTGAGCCTAGTGGAACAAAACATAGAATTGAACCAAAGGAAAAACGAATGGCTGTATTCAAATCTAAGGTTCTCAAGTCTGGAAAACCACCTAGTGTTCCTAGTAGAACTATTCCTCAGAAGGACAGCAGCTTCTCAAGCAATGTGGGTTCTGAACCTGATGATGCTGAGAATATATCAGGAGAGCATAACACGGAGTTCAGATCATTTTCAAGTTCTGATGGAGCAGCGGAGGGCCCGGTATTATTTTCTTCCGTGGCTGTCTCATCGGATGCACCCCCGGAGAAAGCTTCCATATCAAATGCTAAATCTGAACGTACTAGTAAAGGGAAACCTGCAGCGACTTCAGGGAAGTTGTCTAAAGTTGAGGATGAAACAAAAACCGTCTCTGAGGCTGTTGAACCTCGTAGATCTAATCGGAAGATTCAGCCGACATCGAGAGTAAGTAAATAGATGTAGTCCTTTGCCCTTCGTGTTTGTGCGGCTTACGGATCTTGTTTGTTATCCACAGCTCTTGGAAGGACTGCAAAGCTCATTGCTCATCTCGAAAGTTCCCTTCTCGCATGACAAAGGTCACAAAGGTCAAAGCAGGAGTACCAGAGGTGAAGTTTAAATTTCTCATCACTTGGTATTCTTGAAGCAATTCAATGTTTACATATTTGTTTAGTCTTGCTTGTCGTCAAACGTGCACCGAACGATTCATGTAACGTAACCATCTCGTCTATCTAACAGGAAATAACTAAGGTTGGGAAGAAAGCAGCTGTTTTGCAACATGGAAATCCAGTCCTTGGAGAGAGATATTGGATGAACAACAGGCAACATTCAGTAGTGTAGCTTGTGTAATTTTATGACATGACAGAGAGAGCTAGGAACCAAAATTGCTTCTTTGGCTTTTGAGATGTAGCAGTAGATTATTATTATTATTATATATAATATTTATTTTCAAATTATCTTTAGTTTTGTTTATAATTATAATCTGAGCTCTCACTGTGGCCCTTGGCTTTCTGGTTGTTGTGTTTTTTTTTTTTTTGAGTCGTTTGCTGAAAATATATTGGGAAAGTATATATCTGATACCAGGGCTGGACCGAGGGGCGCTGGCGGGGGCGGTCGCCCCCCCCCCCCCTAAAATTTTAAAATCCATATACAATATGTATTTTCTGTTAAAAATTTATTTTCGTCCTCCCTAAATTTTTATAAGTTCGCCTTTCTAGAAATTTATAAGTTCGCCCCCCAACTTAAATCTTGCATCCGTCCCTGTCTGATACTATGCATTTTACGCTAAGCTTTTAGTAAAAGACAAAGCAAAGCAACGTGGATACCTCGTTTTTGTTTCGTATTATTTCAGATTGCTGTTACGTGGACTGACGGCGTGAAAATGAACAAGAAAGATGATCGGACTTTTTAAATGCCGGCAGATTGGCACACATGTTCACCCTAATTTTTTTAAATTTCGCATATTTGATTTTATTTTTTTAACTTTTTAAGGGTTTGGTGTTTGAATTGAGTTCATGGTAACATTGTGTTTGAAGTCTATGGTAATTCCATGTGCCTTGAGCCCATGGTAATTCAATTTCTTAATTTCGAGTTAATTGGATTTTGTCTAATATCTGATATGGAAGATTTAACAAATTATAAGGATTCACATATTTTCGAAAACGATAAGGTCGGTAATGTAAGATCTAATGCATTAGTTCTAGACTCATCCTTTGTAATTATGTCTAAACTGATCACCTTCTTTCTTCCGCTGTTATTTTTTTACTATTTTTTCAAACATTATTTTGAATTAAGATATTATTACAAAATATTTTTAATAAGTTGATAAAAAAATTAAATTAAATATAGTTCACGAAGCAAACCAAGCTCCGGTTTCCCACTTCCATAAAAAGAACTTCCTATTCTATTTTCTTAAACTCTCTTCTCCCTGTACAGAATAATAAATTCTTCATGGATCAAATTTGCTGCTGCATACTCTGTCAATTTTGCTGCTGCCATTAAAAAAAATGAATTAAATTTGGTAGACAATCATCACCATTTATAATTTAGGCGTGCTTAAATTATGTCTCTTTTTTTGCAAAAGGTGCCTAAAGTTTCATTTTTGGCTGAAATAGGTGCTTAAACTTTTATTTTTTGCTTGTTTTAAAGTCAACTGATACACCTATTTCAACCAAAAACGAAACTTTAGGCATATATTTCAGCCACAAAATAATTTAGGCACCTATTTCAACCAAAAAAATATTTTAAGCACCTATTGCGAAAAAGAGACATAGTTTGGACTAGGGGTGATAACGAGCCGAGCAGAGCCCGAGCCTGGCCAGGCTCGGCTCGAAATGAAAAATTTTGCTATAATTTTTTTTATAAAAAATATTCATTAAAAATTCCTTTCATAACCAACACTTAAACGAAATTCAATGACCGGAAAGGGGAAAAAGTGCCAAAAATTAGATTAATCCAAATAATCAATAAATATTCTTATAATACAAACACATAATTAAAGAAAATACAAAATCAAACAACAATCAATTAATGAAAGAAAATACAAACACATAATCTATTTTAGTGCATATATAGATTCCGAGCCTGTTCACGAGCTTTTCGAGCCGAACCTGGGTAGGCTCGGCTCGGCTTGTTAAAGTTTCGAGCCGAGCCCGAGCCCGAGTCAAGCTCACTCGAGCCGAGCTTTGACCGAGCCGAGCTCGAGTAGCTCGCGAGCCGGTCAGGCTCATTATCACCCCTAGTTTGGACATTTATTTTGTAATTAAGCGAATAATTTACTAAAAATATTATAAAATTGGTTCAACCGATTGAAACTGGATGATTTAGTTCACAGCGGTTGATTTAGATTCTGATTTTATCCTATTAATTGGATCTGATTCTGAACAAATGAGAATAAAGGAGGTTGTTTTGGAACATGAAAAATCAAGGATGTACCTTTTTCTCCTTTCCTCTTAGTCAGGAAATACTTCTTCATGTTCTTCCTCCTTGGCTCCTAAAGCTACATCTTCTTCTTCACTGCTTCTCTTCCTCAATCCTTGATCTTCTTTAAACTGCTGTGATTGATGACCTCCGTTTTCGTTGCCGCCGGTATCACTTGCCGGCTTTTGGCATATACAAGAATACGGATACTCATGAAACTCGCCGCGTCCGGCTCTCATCTCATCCGGTTCTCCCATGAAGCCTCTTTGAACCGCCCTCACCTTTTCGGCAAAGGTGTCCCAATCCATTTGGTCCCTTTCCATCAACAATGGACTCAGCCTCTTGGCATTTGGCCTTATGGTCCTCTTGTGCCCCATGTACCTCCTTTCAATCCCAACAACAAGAATTAATCAAAGTCATGTAAATGTAAAGAAATAAAGATAAATATTCTATGCACAGGCGGTAGAAACTAAAGAAATAAAGAAATAAAGAGAGTTAGTTTAGGGTTTATATGGGGTTAGAATTTAGGGATAGTTAGTTTCCACCGCCTGTATATAGTATATTAATCCAAGAAATAATCAGCTGATGATGTACTGAAATAACTCGATTTCTCACCTCCGACCTGCGAGAATCTTGGCCATGTTTCCTTTATTATTGGTGACGAAAACATTGCTTGCGTCGCAAACAATGTAGTCGATGGCAGCAAGGCAGGAAGAGTAAGGAAGAAAAGGTTTCAGGTCTTGATTAGCAAGCATCTCTTTCGTGTAGAAGTTTGGAAAGAGATCTCTTAGTGGTGCCAGAGTCTCTTCTCCACCATATATTTCTCCAGATGCAACGTAGATGTATGTGTCGTTTTCGAAACCCAGTGCCCTTAACATCAAGCCTAGTTCATGAGGAGTAAGTGGACATTTGCCTCGCCTCCTCTCCGCAACAGCATCGATTTCCTGCATGAATACAGGGATGAGTTCAATTTAACTAAGGTGAATGCAAGCAATGTTTATAAATGGTATCTCACCGGCAATGTTTCCCATCGTTTTCGTATCTCTCCAAGCTCGTGTCTCTCCTTGTCCCCTCCACCAAAGTAACAACCAGAAAATGCTAGCATATCAGGTTCAAGTCTGTAATTGAAAAGGTTTTGAGTCAGGTAAGGAAAACAGGTCTATGCAAAGCTTAAAATCATATTTAAAAATGTTTCTCTACGCATGTGTATGAACCAATGTGCTTTTATTGAATACGCTTGCACTCATGAGTTCGAATCTGCAGGAGTCATTGAGCCTAAATTATCCATGTCCCGACATCCGTATCCAATTCATATTCGAACATGATATTGGGGTATGATTCTCCAAATATATGTAAGAACTTTGAAAAAAAATTGAGTATACTCGTAATATCCTAGAATTAGGAACAAACCTCAAATGGACTGCAATAAAACGAGTGGCCTTCTCACGCATTTTCATGACAAGTTTTTGTCCAAGTTCTTGAATAGGTTTTGTAAATCTTAAAGCATGGAAATTAGCTCGGCAACGCAACTTTTGAAGGTCTTCATCGATGTTGTTGGCCAGTCTGTAATCAAACTTTGTCAGTTGGAGGACCTACAAAATTTTCTGTGTTAACTGCTGCACTCCAACATGAAAACCATAATATTCTACTAATATGGTGCCTGGAGGATGGAAGTTGATCCAACACTTCAAAGCTACTAATCAGACAACTGAGGGAATGAACATGAAACAGAAAGTCGAACTGTGGAAATTATTCCTCATGATCAATCTAAACTAGCATTAGTGTGGAGTATATGCAAGTGGTCTTACATGTCTTCTTTTAAGTATTGGCAGAACTTGGTCCAGATAATATTCTGGAGGGGATTTCCTTGGGACACGCATCGTGTATGGAGGTTTTTCCATCGATCGCATGAATTTATCAGGAACTCTTTTGACAATGGTAACATCTTTTGCTAGGTAAGAAATGAACCAGTCGACATCAAAAATGTTGACAAAGTCACTGCATTTTAGTAAAAACAAATTCTTAACAAGGTAAAAGAGGAAAAAGATGATATCAATTTAGCAAAACTAACAAGCAGATTCAACTTACCTATCATCCTTCCAATAGGAATTATGATCCAGCTCAGGTACCACTAAGGTTGCATTAAGAATCCGTGCAACAACTACCGCATCTGATATCTGAGTACCAGAAGCAAATTATTAATTCTAAAGAAATAGCACACTGGGTCTTTAGACTCAGGAGTGACTACCAGATGCCGAAGATAGTATCCTCGACCCTCATATTCGTATCTAAATATAAATTCGATAAGGGTGTCGAATACGGATGAGTTATGTTTGTCATTGATGCAATTTCAAGATCTCCCATTAGGATATTTACCCAAAAATATAGCACAATGCATAAATAATCCCACTTACTCCTGTTCTTTGTTGATTCAGTCCTCCACTTGCAGCAATAAGCAAATAACCATTTGATTCTTGCTCACTAATAGCATCTAGATATCGAATTATCAGTGTAAATGAAGAATCAGTGAACTCAAGAGACTGGATTGATGAAACATATAAAACGAAAACAGTGTCGAATGGATTATTTTATAGGAAGTGGAAACAGATAATACACAAAATCAAGTAATCAGAACAATTATACTGAAAATTATGCTAAAAAGAAAAATGAAGAAGAAGAATCAGCAGATTGCTCAGAATGAGTTAATTTCATCTGATTCAAGTCATGGAAGAAATCATCTATAATTTAGTTTTAATCTTCAAAGTTAAACAACAATATTATCAGCTGACAAATAATAAACATAGGCAAATTCGATCAAAGAACTAAGAAATAGCTAAACATTGTAGGAATCTATCAAAAATAAACCAAATGAATTTGAATTTTTTTTTAAAAAAAACAACGTACCTGGAAATTTAGCACTACTTTCGCTACATCCATAGAAGTATTTTGCATATTCAGATTTCCATATATCAATCGGTCCTTTATTGCTTTCATCCTAAAGCATTTGCATCAAAATAACAAAAGAATGTTGAACAAAACAGAACATTTCAAAACATTAAACGCACAAATGAACTTTTCTATTTTACCAAATTGAAGAGACTTTGCCTCGCAAGTCGCTGGGAGTACCGCTCGAGCTCAGACGCCATATGGCCAGTGAGGAGCGAAATCATGCCCAAGCAAAAGAGCATCAATCCACAAATCACCGACGTCGAGATCGGCTTCCTCTGCTGTCGCGACCTGATGAACACATGCTTGCTGCTTACGACGCTGCTGTTTTGATGCTGAAACAGCGCCATGTTGGCCGTACCAAGCTAAACCCGCCCGCCTTAGCTACGCCCATCACGGACTCAACGAAACCGACTCCTCCGCCGTTAACTTCGCCATTTTAACACCACGAAATGCCACGTCCTCCCTCCCTCCCTCTATTCCCGACGACCACGACCATCAACGACTATATAATTAGGTCTCGATTGTAAATAATGCGACAACGGAGGTCAAAATCGAAGAATAATCACGGTTCCTCTTCCTTTCATGCGATCAACACTCTCAAAGCCGCCCTCAAATGCTGCAGATTTTAAAGGTTACCGATTTTGATTACAGATAGAAAAACTAAAAAAAATAATGAAAATGAAAAATAAATTTGAAGAACAGAGAGGGAGAGGGAGAGATGCATGAGATTACGCCGGTTTACGGGGAAGTTGATGAATGAAGAAGAAGACAACGGTTTTTTAACATATGCCATAATTATGAGGGAGATTTTGGTTTAAAGCGAGGGTTAATTTAGTAATAACACTATGTTGTTATGTATTTCTACAAATCTAGATTACAAATCAATTAAGACAATGCCCAATTCATATTTAGCATTATTATTTAATTATTGTTGGTAACCCTCGACTTTTATTTTTTTGAGAAAATTATTTTCAAAATATATTCTTTTAAATTCTTTTTCTCTCGTCAAAGTTATTTTTGGCGACGATTTTTATGTCTTTTGATGAAGAATCGTTCGTTCTTTTTTAATTTTTTTTGTTTTACTTTGCTAGAGTCATTTTACATTTTTTTTGACTTTTTTTGTCTGCTTATATAGTAGTATTTTGTATGTTTTTTTTATAGATTTGTCTGTCTTTGTGACAATATTATTTGTTATTATGGCAATTTAGCGTTCATATAACAAGAATTATCGAACGTTTCTAGTCACAAGACGATCGACAGTCTAATATTTTTTATTCCTTTATGATAGTTTGCCGATGTACCAAAAATTTTGAGATTAACCTACCATGAACACCCCTACCAACAATATATTGAATAGTTATTCACGTTCATGTGTACTTATTAAGTGTTTATATTAGTTTCTTTTTTATAAATCAAAGTAAATTTAGATGATGTAAGTTGGTTTAATGGTGAACTTTGAGATCTTGGAATAGAGTCTCGTTCTATGTAAATTATATCTTTGAGTTAACTTTCAAGTCTCGAGAAAATTTATATTTCGACCTAAAATATATAAATATTGTTCGATTTTATTATATTCTAAGTTTGTGATTACAAAATTAACTTATTAGCTCAATGAAGTAATAAAATTTTATAAATTTATATTTTAACTTAGATAAAAGAAAAGGTTTAAAAATTATGTTCCACATAACCACAGTTGAAATAATAAAATATTGTATATTAAAATTAAAAAAATTATATATTTATCACATATCCAATTAACTAACAAATAATTAGTTTAATGAGATAAATATCAAATTTTTAAAAATAATATTAAAAGTTCAAATTCTAAAGTTATAAATAAAACAAATTATGTTATAAAAATCACTCTTACAAATTGATACGTAAAGCAAAGTAAAAGAGCCATTGGACCAATTATCCCAAAAAAA
The DNA here is from genome assembly GCA_030270665.1 of Hibiscus trionum. Classification (NCBI taxonomy): domain Eukaryota; kingdom Viridiplantae; phylum Streptophyta; class Magnoliopsida; order Malvales; family Malvaceae; genus Hibiscus; species Hibiscus trionum. Next base: position 1,673,666 of record BSYR01000075.1, on the reverse strand, counting down.
AAGGAGCCATTGGACCGTTCGGGACAACCAATGACTAGTTGGCAAATTTAAGAAGTTATAATTCTTAGTTTCAAAAAAGAAGAAGTTATAATTCATAATATAAACGGCAATTAAAGTATTAATGTCGTTTTAATCAGATTATAGGATTAGTTTTTTGTTTGAGAATTTTTTGATAAAACTCTATGAACATCAAATAAAAACTTACAAAATATAAAGGGACTCGAGAGCAGGGGCGGAGCTAGAAATTTATTCAAGGGGTGTCATTTTTTCGAACGGTATTTAAAAGAAAAAAATTATTTATAAAGGGGTGTCATTTTATTTGTAATGGCGTGTCTATTTTATATATTTTTTATTTTTTTGTATACAAATTATATAAAAAAAATATAACAAAAAAATATATTCATTTTTTAGTTATTATGATTTTCAACGATTAAATGTTTTTTTTAATAATTTCAATGGTGAAAATGCTTTTCTGATTAGCAGAGAGATGAACAAGTTTGGTTCTTATCGATTTATGATTTTTTGGGTTTCTTCTAACGTGGATCGCCTTATAATGAGGCTAAAAAGAGGCGCAACTGAAAATAAAAATTTAGATACCCTTTCGAAAATTTTAAACTTTTTGTAAGAAATTCGGTATATACTGAAATTTTTACATTTTTTATAAGAAATTCGGTATGTACCGAAATTTTTACACTTTTATAAGAAATTTAGTATATACCGAAAAAATAAATACTGAAAATTTTACAAAATTATAAAAATTTTGGTTGTATCTCATTTTAACTTTATTTTAAGGTGGCTCACTCTAAAACTTCCATGATTTTTTAGAGTGGAGAGATGAAAAAGTTTGGTGAGGAATGAGATAGAAGAAGGAGAAAACGAAAGAAAAGAGAGAGGAAAAATTGGTTTTTATATCCCACGTGCTAAATGACACAATTTTGGTGTTTAAGGACTCTACATAGTAACTTATCATATGTTCGAATAGTGTAAAATCGAAAATTTTTAACTCTAAATCTGATCCAATCATGATTATTTCCATCACAAAATTCACTTTGAACCCAAAATTTAAAAGAAATCAAATTATAAGGTCGAATTTGTTCAAAATGCATCAATTTTGAATAAAATAAACACTCATAAATACAATTTGAATGAAAGCGCTTTTACCCGGATGAAATACAATTGATTATTATTTGAACTCTCTTTAAAAAAACTATTATTTGAACTAAAATCGAATCGAACACTATAAATAAAATTAGTTTTTAATTTTCTATTTTTTTTTTTTCAAATTTGAAGAAATTCCTGGTCATTTTCCTCACGGGGGACTAGAAACTTCTAAGGGGATGCTTTAAATTGTTGAGTCCATGAAATGGATTATCTCATTTTCAAATAAAACTGCCCAACACTTCGTGTCTTCGTCAACATTAAAAATGGCCCAAGTGATGGGAGTATCAAACACGCAATTGAAGAAACAAAGGAGGAAACCTTAATGGATATTTGTCTGAATGTAATGAAATTATGAAATCAACTAATTTTGGTCAACTAGTTCCACTGAGTTTTAACCGAATTAAGTTTAACTTAACATAATAATTAATTTATTAACTAATAAAAATAATAAGAAAGTATTTCGCCAATTTAAATATGAATTTTAATTGTTTTGCTATATGCAATTCTAAGAGCGGTCAATAAGAAAATATTTATATTTTAAAAAATTGTTTCACTAATTTAATGTATTTAAAAAGTTTAATATAATCATAGATATTTTTAACATTGTGACAATGCACACAGTTTGAATACAAGGTGATTTAAATCTGATTATTTTAAGATAAATATTATCAATTTTTTTACTCAAACTACCTTTATGTGTAATATAATATAGAATGTAGATATGAAATATAGATACTAATTTTATTAAAATATTAAAAATGTATTAATTATAGATTTAATTAATTTCTATACCCACTAGGATTCGGTTTTCCTTCTTTTGGTTGAATCTCAATCCAATCACATAATAAAACCTCACCATACTATAAATTCCTTCTATATTTATTTTTCAGTTCAATTCCCAAAAAGTTGTAACTAAGAACTGAAACTATGTCGTTTCGTTACTCTTCCTTTCTCTTCTTCTTCTTATTCCTTTTACTCTGCTTTTTCCCACGTGCTTGTTTTCCCGCCAGAATCACGCCGGAACAAATAACTTTCATAACTGCCGATGATACACATACACACAAGGCCACGTGGTCGAATTTCACTCGCTTTAAAGACGCCGACAAAGGTAGCCACGTCATCAACGGCATGTCGGAGCTCAAGAAATACTTCCAACGTTTCGGGTACCTCTCGGCGCAAAACGACAACTTCACTGACGTTTTCGACACTCGATTCGAATCCGCCGTTACCTTATACCAGCAAAAGCTCGGGTTACCGGTAACTGGAAAGCTCGATTCCGACACGATATCGACGATCATGTCACCAAGGTGCGGTGTCTCCGATACCGCCCCGACGATGATCCACGCAACGAAACACTTCACCTATTTCGACGGACGGCCGAGATGGAACAATGGTCTGGGTCCGGGTCCGGGTCCGGGTCCGGCGACGCCCATGATGTTAACGTACGCTTTCTCCCCATCGAACATGATAAACTACATAAGCTTACCGGAAATTCGAACAGCTTTTAAACGTTCGTTCTCGAGATGGGCTTCGGTGATACCAGTAAGCTTTACGGAAATAGAAGAATACGAAAAAGCCGATATTAGAATCGGGTTTTACGGCGGCGATCACGGCGACGGGGAAGCGTTCGATGGGGTTTTAGGAGTGGTAGCTCACGCGTTTGCGCCGGAGAACGGAAGAATGCACTTCGATGAAGCCGAAACGTGGGCGGTTGATTTCGGGAAAGAAAAATCAAAGATGGCTGTTGATTTGGAGTCGGTGGCGACGCACGAGATCGGCCATATTCTTGGGTTGGGTCATAGTCCGGTCAAGGACGCCGTCATGTACCCGAGTTTGAGTCCTCGGAGTAGAAGAATTGACCTGAAAATCGACGACGTAAACGGTGTTCAAGCTTTGTATGGGTCAAACCCTAACTTCAAGATTAGCTCTTTGTTAGAATCTGAAAATTCTTCCAACAAAGGAAATGAGCTCGTTTCATCAAAGTGGACTTTTTCTTTGCTAGGGTTTGTCTTCTTTATTCTTTTGGTATAGGCTTTCTCTTTTTTTTCTTTTTTTTATGGGTGAAGAAAGAAAATTGTTCACACCCAAACAATTCTTTGGTTATTTAATTAATACTATTTTTATTTAATTTTTTAAAAAAAATTTAATTAACTTTAAAATGAGAAAATATTTCATGCATTGATCTTGAAAAATTATTTTAGATTGGAGATCTGTAATTTATATCGTGAAGTTTATATAAGTATGTTTGTGTAAATTTGTTTAGTAGTAATTTAGACCCAATGTTTTGTTATAATAGTTCCATCCACTCTTACGTAAATAAAATTCATCTATTTTTTGTGTCTTTATATGTTTCACTAATAATTTTATGTCACGTGTATTATCAATAAAATAAGAAAAATAAATTATTAATACACGTGACATAAAATTATTGGTAGACCATATAAAGGTGGACATAAAAGGAGTAGACGGATTTTGTTCCTCTTACCTACCCTATTAGTGCAAGAGAGTGAGTATTTGAAAGAGTCAAGTCAAGTTCAGACAAATTGAGTTACACGAATGGCGAGTCTTATTTTGTCATTCAACTTTATTTAAAATTATGTCGAGTCAAGTTTATGAAATTCGAGTTGAGTTGCTCGAGTTTCTATTCAAATTTAATTATAAATATTTATAATGTTATCATACTGAATAGTTCCAATTTAAGTGCCTTTTATAACCATATACAATTAATATATATATATATATATTTCTTCATATTTTTTTACAACTGTGAGTAAAATTTATATTAATGTTACTATTTAATAAATCAAATACTATCTAAAATTATATAATATATTTTTTTTCTAAGAATGAGTTTTGAGGAATAAGTATAAATGAGTTAAGGAACTGATGCAAAGAATGAATTTTCAAAAAATTACAGTCAGATAACTTTCTTTTGTTGAAAAATTAAGATATTATTGATGACTAAATTAATATAACAAGCGGAGAACATAAATAAGAGTCTCGTTAAAAAAATACTTTAAACCTAATTAGAAGAGAAAGAGTGCATCGTATCAATGCAATAAACAAAGCACCATTGCAATTGAAGTCGAAGTTACATAATTATTCAAGTTAATATCATTCATATTTTATTTGAATATTTGCGCACTGATCCGAATCAAATTAATAAAATTTATATTTTAAATTCTAAACCATAAACTCTAAATCATAAATCTCTAAACCCTTTTAGATGAGTATTAATTATATTAAATATTTTAAATTAATAGATTGCAACATTTTAAGTATGTAATTAATTATATTGTAGTAGAATTTATTAAAAAATAAAATAAATATTAATGATACTAGTTTTTATTAATGGTCTTTAGAGTTGCATATAACAAAAACTTTTAAATATTTTTCCGTAAATAGTATAATAAATGACATTTTATTCAATTTAAAGTTAAAAGTGAACTTTAGTTTTATGTATAATATAGAATGTAGATATAAAATATAGATTCTAATTTTAGTAAACTATTAAAAATGTATTAATTATATATTTAATTAATTTCTATACTCACTAGGATTCGATTTTCTTTCCTTTTTGAATCTCAATCTAATCACAAATAAAAACCCACCATACAGTCTATAAATTCCTTCGATATTTATTTTTCAGTTCAATTTCCAAACTGTTCTTCAAAGAAAAATGTAACTAAAAACTGAAAACTATGTCGTTTACGTTGTTTCGTTACTATTCCTTTATTTTCCTCTGTTTTTTCCCACGTGCTTGTTTTCCCGCCAGAATCACGCCGGAACAAATAACTGTCATAACTACCGATGATACACATACACACAAGGCCAGTTTCACTCGCTTTAAAGACGCCGACAAAGGTAGCCACGTCATCAACGGCATGTCGGAGCTCAAGAAATACTTCCAACGTTTCGGGTACCTCTCGATGCAAAACGACAGCTTCACCGACGTTTTCGACACTCAATTCGAATCCGCCGTTACCTTATACCAGCAAAAGCTCGGGTTACCGGTCACAGGGAAGCTCGATTCCGGCACGATATCGGCGATCATGTCGCCAAGGTGCGGTGTCTCCGATACCGCCCCGACGATGATCCATGCAACGAAACACTTCACCTTTTTTGACGGCCGGCCGAGATGGAACAAAGGTCCGGCTTCGGCGATGCCGATGACGTTAACGTACGCTTTCTCCCCTTCGCACATGATAAACTACATAAGCTTACCGGAAATTCAAACAGCTTTTAAACGTTCGTTTTCGAGATGGGCTTCTGTGATACCAGTAAGCTTTACGGAGATAGAAGAATACGAAAAAGCCGATATCCGAATCGGGTTTTACTACGGCGATCACGGCGACGGGAAACCGTTCGATGGGGTTTTAGGAGTGTTGGGTCACTCGTTTTCGCCGGAGAGCGGAAGAATGCACTTCGATGAAGCCGAAACGTGGGCGGTTGATTTCGGGAAAGAGAAATCAACGACGGCTATTGATTTGGAGTCGGTGGCGACGCACGAGATCGGCCATGTTCTTGGGTTGGCTCATAGCTCCGTCAAGGAAGCCGTCATGTACCCGAACTTGAGTCCCCGGAGTATTAGAAAAGACCTGAAAATCGATGACGTAAACGGTGTTCAAGCTTTGTATGGATCAAACCCTAATTTCAAGATTAGCTCTTTGTTAGAACCTACAAATTCTTCCCACAAAGGAATTGAGCTTTGGACTTTTGCTTTGGTAGAGTTTGTGATATTTATTTTTGGTATACTTTAATTTATAGTTTAAAGTTTAAAGTTTATATACTTGTCGTGAAAAAATTATTGTTCACAAATAAATTAAATTTATAATTTACAGTTTAATGTTTTTGAGTTTATGATTTAAAGTTAGAGTTTAGGTATTGGGGTTATAGAATTTGGGGTTAGGAATTTAGAATTTATATTGTGGAGTTTATATAAGTATGTTTGTGTAATTAATTTATTTATGCTAATAGTACATCAAATATTTACTTTTTTAAAATCTTTTATATTTTGATACACAAGTTATATAATAAAAATATTACACAACCATTTTTTAAATTCTAAGTTCTAAATTACTAACCATAAAACCTAAACTATAAACCCTAACTCTAAATCTAACAAGCATATATAGCTTGTGTATCAAAAAAATTTCCTTTAAATTATGTAATTTCGACCCGATGTTTTATTAAAGTACCATCCACTTTTAAGTTTTACCTGCTCTATTTGAACACTTGTTAGTGCAAAAAGGGTGAGTATTCGATAAATTCGAGTTGACTAAAAAAATTGAGTTACTCGAATGACGAATCTTATTTTTCATTCAAATTTGAAATTATTTCGAATCGAGTTGTTCGAGGTTCTATTCAAATTTAATTATAAATATTTATATTGTTATGATATTGAATAATTTCAATTTAATTGATTTTTTATAATCTATATATATCTTTGTATTTTTCACAATTGTGAGTAACATTTATAATATTATTTAATAAATCAAATACTTTCTAAAATTTTATAATATTTTTTTAAGAATGATTTTTAAGGGGAAAATATTGATGAAAGTATAAAACAATCAAGGAATTGATGGAAATAAATGATTTGCAAAGAGTTGCAATCAGAGGACTAAATTGAGTAAAATATAAAGTTGAGAGCTAAATTACATAAAGTGAACATTTGTTTTCAAAAATTGAAACTGAAGTTACATAGTAGTTACTTGAGTCCCATTTTATCATTAGAATTTTATTTAAATTTTTTTCGAATCGAGTTAATCAAATTTGTAAAATTCGAGTCGAATTTCACTCACTACCAAGGATAATTGACGTTTTCCATTTCAATCCAACTACAAGCAACTTCTTTCATTAGCCTTTGATCTCTCATTAGCTTTCGCATTACACTCATCTCCCCCCATTTGTGATAGTAAGCAAAAATGTTAGACATCATTACATAAACATAATCACTGTAACCCTCCAATTCAATCACCTTTCCGGCTACAATCACGGCCACCTTGATATCGTTACAAACTCCGCAAGCACCGAGCAAAGCCTTCCAAGCCACGGCACATGATCCGAAACCGAGTTCATAGATCAGCCTCCCTGCTCTCCGGATCTCTCCTCTTCCACCCATTAGCCGAATCAAACAACAACAGTGCTCGACGGTGGGCTTAATCCCATAGTCATTGATCATCGACTCGAAGTACTGATACACCTGTTGAAGTGGCGTCTCGTTGTGAGAACATCCAGCTAACACATTAAGAAATGTGACCCAGTCGGGTTTCAAATCCCTTTCGGTTTTTAGCTGCTCGAATAGCTTGATCACGTTCACTGAATCACCATTGTGAGCATAACCAGAGATCATGGCATTCCAGGTCACCAGATTCTTTTTAGGTAAAGACTGAAACAAGGACTCGGCGTTCTTAACCTGACCGCATTTGGAGTACATGTCAACGAGTGCACTTCCCACGACAACAGATGAATCCAAACAACGCTTTATCGTACAACAATGCGTTAACATTCCCCATGTTAAAGCTGAGAGACCTGCAATTCCACTTAGAATTATTGAAAACGAGAACTCATCCATTTGAACATCATTGGAGTGCATTTTATTGAAAAACTGCAGAGCCTCCCGTGGTCGGTTTCGATTAACATATCCCGTCAGAATTGAAGTCCAAGTTGATGAATTCGGATTCGGCATACTAAATAAAATACCAATTGCATCGTCTATGTTGCCGAACTGAGCAATGCCGCTAATCAGTTCATTGTAAGATATAGTATCACGGACCGGCATTTCGCTCCATACACTAAAGGCTCGTTCAAGGTTTCCATTTCTAGCACAGGCTGCTAAAACTGAATTCCACGAAATAATATCCTTAACAATCATGCTATCAAAAACCGAAATGGCATCGCCCACTGCCCCGCATTTTCCATACGTATCAATCAAGCAATTCCCAACAACGATTGCACATTCAAAGCCAAATTTCAAAACGTTGGCGTGAATTGACTCGCCTAAATGCAAAAACCCCATCTGACCGGAAGCAGCTAAAGCCGCGGTAAATGAGTACTCATTGCAACAGATTTCAGACCTATGAAGCTCAAGAAACAAACCCAAAGCTTTACGAAACATCCCGGTTTGAACATGCCCAGAAATCACAGAGTTCCACGAAACGACACTCGGTTGAGGAATTTCAACAAACAGCTTATCCGCATCACGTAGCGAGTCGATTCGCCTATAAAACCTCATCAAAGCATTAGAAACAAACGAATTGGAGACAAACCCAGATTTTAAAACGTAGCAATGAAGCTGTTGGCAGTAAGAATCATGACCCAGATCAGTCGAGACCCGAACTAGGTGAACTAAGGAGTAGTCATTTGGTTTAATGCCGGAGTGGAGCAGCTTTGAAGCTTCGTGTAACGTAAGGTCCATATCGGTGCCTCCTTTAGCAAGGGCTGAAACGAGAGTGAGCCATGTTTCAAAGCTTTCTTTTGGAACTTTGTTGTTGACATTGCCGCTTTGAGAGACGACATTTGAGCTGATAAGGTGATTTGATAGGAAATTATATGGTTGCTGCTGTTGTTTAAGCTGGTAGTTCTTCACTCTCCCCAAGAGTGTTTTTCGCATAGCTATAACTTTGAATTTTATGGCTCGGAAATATTAAGAATCTTTTGGATGCTTTAAACCTTTTAAAGATCTAAAACAAAACAACAAAGAATTGGTTATGGAAAGGCTTAAACGTCGGTCACCTTTTCTAATTAGGTGTCTAAACTATTTTTCGGGCCAACTATGTGCCTAACATTTCATTTCGTAATTCATTTAAGGTTCGTCGTTAATTTTTTCCGTTAAAAGACACGTGTCACCTCCAGAAAAATCCAAAATTATATTAAAAATAAATAAAATAAAATAAAAATGTATCATGAAAGTTTCAAACATTCTCAAAATAGTCCCCAAATCCTTAAACCCCCAAATCCGACCACTCCCGCAGCCGTCGGCCGCGTTGCTGGCGACAGAATAAAGCGCCCTCCCCTCGCCAAACAACCCCACGCCGTCCGTCGCCCTTCTTGCAGCCATTCGTCGCGAATCGTTCGAAAGAACCATTCAACAATTTCGTATATTCGCACGACGTCAGTTGATTTCCTGTGACGAGATGATGGGGGAAATGGTCGTGATGGTTCGGCGACCGATTTGGAGGGCGACGACATGGCAATCGGCGGCGAAATCAGCCTAAATCGGTATTTAGATTTGGGGGGTTTAGGGATTTTGGAATTTGGGGGTTGTTTTGTAAAATCTGGAAAATTTAAAGATTTTTTTTAGAATTAATTAATTTTATTTATTTTTAATATAATTTTAGATTTTTCTGGAGGTGACACGTGTCTTTTAACGGAAAAATTAACGACGAACCTTAAATGTGTTACGGAATGAAATGTTAGACACCTAGTTGGCCCGAAAAATAATTTGGGCACCTAACTGGAAAAAGGGTATAGTTTAGGCACCTATTTGACGGTTGAGCCTTATGGAAAAGTAAGGATTGTCATGTAATACTATTATATTTTAAAAACTGAATCGAACAAAGTTAAATTCTTTGGCTTAACTATTAAATAAATGTCTAAATTATTAAATTATTTCTAATTAAAAATATGATGAAATTGAAAGAATGTCTAAATGATGAAGGTTAAATTTATTGATTTTTTTTCAATTAAGAGTAAATTGATTGAATGTGTAAGCATGAAGTATTAAATGTGTTATTAAACATATTTTATAATTGCAACGTAACCCACTTAACGATCATTAACAGTCTAGTGACCATATTATAATAAATTTATTATATAATTTTTGAAAGTTTAATGACTATTTTATATTTTTTTCAAATAATTTAACATTATTTGTGTAATTTACCCTAAAAATAATAATAACAACAATCGGCTTGGTGAGGTGGTTACCCGTGGCCGTGAGAAAAGCAACATTGATCGAATGGATTGCATTTTCACCTACTTTTGATTATATTCAATGGATTGAAAATTATGATTTACCTAATTTTCAGGTTTATGGAATGCAATAAGTTTGAAAGTTTTTATTAAATGTGTTAAAAATCATTTATATGATTTTTTTTTGAATAGAAGCCGCTAATTTTATTAAACAAGAAAATACCCAAAATTACAATAATCGTTTACAATTATCATTGTAAACTAAAAACATAATTTGGACATTTTCCTAAAACTAGCCACTTAAGATCATACAAGGACCAAACATGAAAAGGTTAAAAACCTATCCAAAAGACTCGATCGAAAAATAGACACGAACAAATCTGACTGCATCGGCAAACAAACCACAAAAGGAGATTAAGCTATTGAAAGACCACCGAGAACCGCAAATCAGAGCCGAGCGTCGTGAATAACTATCCACGAGCGCAAACCGCGTATCCAAATTTAAATCGAGGGTCCATAGTAGGGAAGATCACCATGATTATGAAAAAGCGCCATCTTGATCAGTCGTGGCGTCGTCAGATCCAACCCTAATGAAAACAAAAAAAAAAAAAATCGTACCATATGGTAAAATAGATCGTGCCACAAGAACAGAATAGATCGTGCCACAGAAGCAGAGCAATTTATTAAAAACTAAAAAATAAAACAAACAAAACGATAAATCCCGACGGCGGCAACCAGTATTATAACCGGTACCGCCGCCGGTGTTTAAAGAAAAATAAAAGTAAAAGAAATCGGCGGCTGCACTTTGAGAGAAAGAAAACTAGGTTTTTTAGAATGTACCCTAATCACCAGCACTAATTGATCAATTGTTCGTTAATTTAGTGAGATAAATTTTCTAAGTAAAATCATAAGTTTGAATCTTAACATTATAAATAAAATAAAATGAGTTGGTAGAATTGTCTTTTAAAAAAATTAATAGACATGTAGTTAGGGATGGACATTTTATCTGACCCGGTATGGTTCCAACCCGATCCAATTGGTCGGATTTTAAAAAAATGGGTTCGGGTCGGTTTTTATTAATAGTGAAGTCGGGTCGAGTTGGATTCGAGTATAGGGTGAAAATATCTGACCTGACCCGGGACTAAAAATGTAATTTCCCCCTAAATTTTTTAGAGATATCAATAATAATACCCCACCTTATATAATTTTTATTTATAATTTAGTCCTTAAAATTATTTTTTAACAATTAAGTCTTTAAAATTATTATTTTTTATACGTCAAATTGGGTTTAGAATATTTAATTTTTGAGTCGGATTCGGGTGGGCAAAAAATTCGACCCCACCCGTGGCATCCCTACATGTAGTGTTTGTCCAAATTAGTCAAAAAAAATATAGGGTAAAGTACACAAATGGTCACTAAACTATAGCCGAAAAAATAAAATGGTAACCAAACTTTCAAAAATGACAAAATGACAATTAAACTTTATGTTTTGTTACAAAATTGTAACTGTGTCGTTAACCTCCGTTAAAGAAGTGACATAGCTGTTAAATTTTTTGTATAATAGCACATTTAGTCTTTCATAGTTACACATTCAATCAATTTAGTCCTAATTCGAAGAAATTCAATAAATTTAACCATTAAATTTTACACATTATTATAATTTAGTCTTCCTTCACTTCTTTGATCTGCAACACAGAAAGAACAAAGAGTGAAAACACAGAATTAATGATAACAAGGTTATGTAGTTAATCCTTTCTCACAGCCTTTACATCTTGAATTAGAGAGGAAAGAGTGTTACACTTATTACCTTGACATACATCAGATCAGATATATGGAGAAGCTTCTTCATTTTTTGCCAAAGATCTTCTGGATTGTAATTTGGTATGTCCTAAAAATTTTGGGTGGTCTCTTACATTTGCTAAGCTAAACACTTCCATTGAAGCGGAGTGTCGCGAGTATTCAGCAAAATCATGAGGTATTGTCCGATGCGGTCCTCATCAACTACTGAATCCTTGGCAGACCCTACAAGGGAAATGAGTAGTTGAAGTTCTTTCAATTTGTACTGTGAAATGTAGTGAACTGAACTTACAATTTTTTATATTGACCTAAATGATTTAGACAAATCCTAAATCTTAAGAAATTCTTTGTTTTTTGAACGAAAAATCTTAGGAAATTCTGGAATTGACAATATTGAGAAAAAGAATGGTGCGGAACAGAAGGAAACAATAAATGCATAGATTATGAGGAAATTTATCGAACATGTTGTGTGCGTAGTATTAGAGTTGGATTATACACATGCAGCTGAAATTTTTTCTGGGAGTGTTGTCGTGAAAGAGCGTAAACCACCAAAAAAAATCAATTTCGAAGGTTCATTCCTAACTAAGAAAGCATTGAATTTGATTAGAGGGTTGAATTTGACAGAGAAGTGAAGGAGGACTAAATTATAACAATGTGTAAATTTTGAAAGTTAAATTTATTAAATTTCTTCAAATTATGACTAGATTGATTGAATGTGTAACTATGAAAGACTAAATGTGCTATTATACAAAATAATTTAACATCCATGTCACTTCTTTAACGGAGGTTAACGGCACAATTACCATTTTGTAACAAAACATAAAGTTTAATTGCCATTTTATCGTTTTTGAAAGTTTAATTACCATTTTGTTTTTTCGGGTATAGTTCAGTGACCATTTATGTACTTTACCCAAAAATATAATAATAGGATACAAATGATTATATAAAAAATCATTTATATGATTCATTAACAAAAATATATATTGTAGAATAATTTATGACAAGAAGGTTCTCCCCGAAATGTTTTATGACATAAAAATGCGCTCATATATAAAATTTTAAGAAAAAATATAATACACACGTGGTGTAGTGTAGACCATACAAAATTTTCTGTTTTAGGGCTAAATTTAAGGTTTGAAACTTATGAGTTTAGTTTACAAGATCAATAATTTATGGTGTATGTTTTAGAATTTTAAGGTTAATAATTTAAATTTAAATTTTTAAAGAATGAATATTTAGGTTTGTGTAACTTTGTACACATAAAATATATTAAAAAAGTTACTCAAAAATTTTATCCTAAGTTTATTTTAAATATTTAGGGTACGCTTGGTTCTAGAGAATAAAGTCCGTTTCCAGTTTTTGAAAAATGAAAAACAATGATGAAAACGTGTTTGGTTGGAAAAAATAAAAAATAAAAACAAAAATAAGTGAAAATTAGAAAACATAAAAAAATATTTTCATTGAAAATGTTTTAGTAAAATGAAATATATGAAAACAATTTTTTTTTAATTTTAACTTTATTTTAACTCGGGTTCGAATCCTACTAATGTTATTTTTTAAAAAACTTTGATTTATTTACTCATATTTTGTTTATTATTATTATAAAATTTTCTAACTATATTTTATTTCAATTATTTAATAATTATTTTTTCATTTCTATTTTGAAAAGCTATAAACCAAACACATTTCCACTATTTTCATTTTTTGAAAATAACTTTTCATCTCTATTAACCAAACATGTTTTCTAATTTTTAGAAAATTGAAAATAAAAATTATTTTCTGAAAATGAAAACAAAAAACAAAAACAAAAAATATTTTATAAAGCCAAACTGACCCATTTCTTTTTTGATAAAGCAGACATTTACATTTTCAATGACCAAAATAATTGTCGGAATTGAACTTATACAAATAAGACAACATAAACATTTTTAGTTACTCAACTAATTGATAGATATCGTCATAAATATTTAATTTTTTTTGAAAGGTGATTGGGCCTCGTTAAAAACCCCTTCCTATCGAAGAGAGAAAAGAGTGCTCCGACTAAATATATTTATTAATAGAATAACAGTGCTACAACCAAAAGAAAGTATATAAGGAGGACTTAATACTTTGCCTCTGGATATAACCCCTAAAGAAAAGCAAATACCGTTTCAATTAACCAATCCCCTTCTTTGCTATTTCGTCTGCATCCACGTTGCAAAGTCTGGGAATGAACCTCACACAAACTCCATTGCCGCTAGGGGTGTTTAAAAAAATCTGATCCGATTATCTGTTGATCCGATCCGTTTTTTTATTTTTCGGATAATTCAGATCGGATATCCGAAAATTTCGGATCGGATACGGATAGTGATTTTACATTCGGATCGGATATCCGATTATCCAATATCCGAAAATTCAAATTTTTTATAGGTATAAATCTTGTTATATTCGATATTTTTACTTGTTATATATGAAAAATTGAAAATGTCATGATACAAATATTGTTATATTCAATAATTTATTATTTTTATATTCGAAAACCTAAAATTTTCATGGATAGAACCATTAATTTAAAAAAATAATCAAATAAATTCATAAATTTCGGATAGTCGGATATCCGATTTTTTCGGATCGGATACGGATCGCTATTTAGGTGATCCGAATTTTTCGGATATCCGAAATTTCGGATCGGATCGAATCGAATCCGATATCCGAAAATGAACACCCCTAATTGCCGCATAATTGTGATCTAATAACTTTCACCCTATCAACCACAGAGGGAGGAGGAGAAACAGTACCTTTAAGCCATTCTAGGATAACCTTGCAGTCAGATTCCAATATAAATCTAAATCTCTTAGACCAAGTCGATTCGAAGAATAAATCCAGACCAACTCTAATAGCTTCCAGTTCAACTAACAACGAAGGATCATTCCCAGCATTTTTCGAAAATGTGAAGAGAGTCTTACCAATAGAGTCTCTGAGCAAACTACCAATTCCGCAGCCACCTTTAGTACCATTCAATGCACCGTCAGTGTTGAGCTTTAGGAAACCCATAGGAGGTGGTTCTCAGCGAACATTCAACCTCTTTGCAAGCTTGTTAACCACAAGGAGAGAAGCCAGCGATATGTCTGTGATCAGATTAGCCACCGTGACAGGGCCTCCAGGAAAATTTGCCTTTAACCACGAAGCGATGCGGACTCGCACCATAAAGTCAATTTGCCACCAGTCCACCTGCTTCCCTTTGAAAATTAGCTCATTTCGGATTAGCCAAATGGTCCATATGATGGCAAATGAAATGTAACTGCTCCAAGCTTTATTGTTACTTGTCTCTAGATCATTCCAAGCCTGCAAAAATGAAGATGGATTGGAAGGAAAAGCTAAAATGCAACCTAACAAATTACAATACCCCATCCAAATAATCCATACACCATGACAATTAAAAAATAGGTGAGAAGCTGTTTCTGGTTGCAGCCTACACAAGAGGCAGCATGTATCCGCTACCATCGACATTCCCCTCTTCCTTAGCTCCGTTCTAACCGGAACACGACCCTGTAGAACCAACCAAGAGAAAAATTCCACTTTAGGTGGAGCTATACCACACCATACCACATTCTTCCACAGTGGCGATGTTGCAAGATTTTTAACAGACAAAATTTGGATAGATTTTACAGAGAAAGCTCCATCACTAGCACCTAACCAACAAACCCAATCTACCGTCGAATTGCTCCCTTTGAAGGATCGAAGACAGTTTAGCAAGTTATCCCATTGTGATAATTCCCAGTCAAAGAGTGGGCGACGAAACGGAATGTCTCAAGACCAACCATTCTCATCTTTCCAACCATATTCAGATATACGCCCATTTTTGTTCACCGCTAAGGCAAAGATCCTAAGAAATTTTGATTTTAATGGAGAATCTCCTACCCATATGTCGGTCCAAAAGAGGATGGATGAGCCATTACCTACTTGAAGGGCGAGGTTGGATCGTAGAGAAACTCCCAACACATCATCTGAGAAAAAAGATTTCGAGATTCCAGACCAAATCCAAGAAAAGAATCTCTTATGAGCAGGCTCGGGAAGGATTCTGCAACTATCCGGGGGGTATTTAGCCACCAAAACTCTTCTCCATAAGCTGTACTGTTCATTGCCGAATCTCCAAAACCATTTTTCAAGGAGAGCTCTATTCAAGACTTCCAGGTTCGTTATGCCCAGACCCCCACAATCCTTCGGTAAGCATACCTGATTCCAATTAACCCAATGTATCTTGTCTTTTTCCATTGATCCACCCCACAGAAAGGTAGCCATCAATTTGTTGAGATGCTGTAAAACCTTTGCCGGCATTCTAAAGAGTGAAAGGAAATACACCGGGAGACTCGTCAGGACCGATTTGATTAGAGTGAGTCTTCCACTAGACGACAAAAATTTATGTTTCCACCCTCCCAACTTCGATCTGAAATTTTTAAAAACCGGTTCCCACAGGGAAACTGAATTGCGACAAGCCCCCAAGGGGAGGCCAAGATATGAGGTTGGAAAGTCACCAACAGAGCAACCAATGCACGAAGCCCATTTTTTCACTGTGTCTGATGGAATATTGATACCAAACAATCTGCTCTTCTTTAGATTCAATTTCAGACCCGAAGCCAGCTCGAAAACTCGCAAAATCCGCTTCACATTGAAGACTTGGTCACTCTCACCTTCACAGAAGATTAGCAGGTCATCGGCGAATTGTAAATGTGAGATATCCAAAGACTCCGAAGAACCACCAACTTTGAAACCGGAGAATAGCTGTAACCGAATAGCCTTAGAGAGCATCAGGTTTAATGCCTCTCCCACAAGATTAAATAAGAGCGGGGAAAGAGAGCACCCTTGTCGAAGACCCCTAGAAATTGAGAATGCCTCAGTAGGCGAGCCATTTACAAGAACAGAAATTGAAACAGAGGAGATGCAAGTGAGAATCCAATTGCACCATTTTTCACCGAAGCCGCATTCCTTCAGAACCCGAATCAAAAAATCCCAGCACACGGTGTCATAGGCTTTCTGGAAGTCGATCTTGAAGGCCACACCACTTTTCCCCGATTTCACAACATAGTCTATTGCTTCATTCGCTATCATTACACAATCTAATATTTCTCTCCCTAGAATGAAAGCGAACTGAGTTTCACCAACTACATCATCAATAACCGATCTCAATCTAGAGGCTAGCACTTTCGATAGAATTTTGTACATCCCACCCACTAGGCTGATTGGTCGAAATTCATCAAGGGTCTCTGGACAACTTACCTTAGGTATTAATGTAATAAAAGAATGGTTCGTTCCGCCATCCCAATTCCTACCATGGAAAAAGTCAGTAAAGAATTTCATAATATCACTTTTAAGTTCTGGCCAAAATCTTTGAAAAAAACCCATGTTGAAACCATCAGTGCCAGGGGCACGGTTACTATCAGTGGATGAGATGGTTTCCCAGACTTCACTTTCGGAGAACTCTGCTTGGAGCAATCGAGACTGATCTTCACTAAGTTTTTTAAAATTAAGCTTCATCCCCTCCAAATCAAGGTTGTTTCTTTCGTTGTATGCACTGCAGAAATGATCTTTCACTGCTAGCTTAATTAAACTTGGGTCTGAAATGGAATTACCACCCTGTTTTAGCGTGGAGATTGAGTTCATTCTTTTCATGTCAGATGCAATAAGATGGAAAAATCTCGTGTTTCTGTCCCCTTCTGAAAACCACCGCAATCTGGATTTTTGTAACCATTCACTTTCTTCTTTCCTGTAGATTTCCCAAAGCTCTGACCGAAGATTTCGGAGGAGATTTAAATCACCTACCGAAGCTTGCCCGCTTTGAATTCTTTTTTCAATATCAGTAATTTCCTTTTCAATGGACTTTGAAGATCTCCCAACGACCTTGTTCAACTGCCCATACCATGATTTTAGAGCGACTTTGGAACCTTTCAATACACTGCCGATTCTTGAGCGCGAGTTTGTGGATTTTAGACCTCTTATAGCTTGAATTACCGTTTCCTCATAGCCCTCCAATTCGGCCCAATAGTTAAAACACTTGAAGGGTTTGGGGCCCCAATTCTTGGATACGCTCATGAGAAAAATTGCATTGTGATCCGAGAGTGATTTATCGAGTATAGACTGAGATAAATCAGGAAAAGCTGCGATAAAATCTGCATTAGGTAAGAAAACAAATGTAGGCGGATCTCTGTTATTGGACCAAGTATATTTTCCCCCTTGAAGAGGAAGATCGACTAATTCGGCCTCGAAAACGAAAGATCTGAAGGAATCCATCAAAGAGTGATTCAATGTCAGTCCTAATTTTTCCTCCGGGTCCAGAATTAGATTGAAATCCCCTGCTAGACACCAAGGTATTTTCCTATGATTCATGAAATCCAGTAGTTCGCCTAGAAAACTAACTTTATCCGAATCACAAGACGGTCCGTACACATTAATTAATTCACAGATAAAATCATGAGATTTAATGCAGCCAATCAGAGCGATAAATCTAGAGAAAACTAATTTTTCCGATACCTGAAAGTAATCTGAATCCCAGAGGCTTAGCAAGCCACCAGCCGAACCAGTTGCTGGAGAGAAGGAAAAGTCCAGAGATTTCAATTGCCAAAGCTTCCTAATATCAAATTCACACATATTTTCCAGCTTGATTTCTTGAAAGAAGGCGAAGTTAGGATGATGTTGGCGGATGAGGCTTTTCACCGCACGTCGTTTCTCCTTTCTACGAATACCCCGTATATTTCATGATAGTACTTTGATATCCATGGACAAAATTCAGAACCCCAAGATATCCCTAAAGACTACCTCTTAACTCCTGCTCGAGTTCTATTACTTTCTTAATCACAGTTTCCCGACCACCTCTAAAGGAGAATTCCAACAAGTTGCTAATCTCCCAAATCGACTCAGCTTCTAAACCATCAAAATTGGAGGAATTGTGGCCATCCTTTCCACCCGAAATCCTAGCACCATCTTCAAGGGAGTCACTGACTAATCTTCTAAGTTTTCTCCTTGTATTAGCGCAGAACATGCTTGTATGTAATGTGGGATTGGATATAAGTATTGGATTTCAGCGAAGAACAGGACAAGGTTGAGAGAAAATACCGGCGCCATCACCTACGAAACCTTCTAAACTATCTGGAACAAAATCCACTTTTGATTGTGAAACTTTGAGAAATCAATGCGTGTCAACGCAACCGCCCTTGAATTTCTAGACCCGGTAGAGATAACTTGCAAACTAATTGGACCTTCAACCCCGTTACCCTTTTGTCCAAAAGGACCAGAATTCGGCTTAGAAAAAGATCCGTTGGGCCCATTGCTTAGTTGCATGGCAGGCCCCTCATTAACCACATTATTTATCGGTTCCAGATCATCCGAAGATTCATTCCAAGACTCCACGTGTGCAGCTTCATGCACGTTTCTTTGCACGGGAAATTGAGCCATCATTTACACCCCATTCTCGGGGAGAACAGAATCTGGTATGCGAAACGGCTCGACTCTTTGCCGGAGCAGCCATGACCGTCGCTACAAAATTTCTTTGGCCAAGATCATTTGTATCTTCAGACTCAGACCATTCATCTGCGAATCTGACAGCAGAGTTTTCCTTGACAGTATCCTCCAATTCATTGTCCATTGTTCCTGTCTTGACCTTTATAATGTATGGAACTCCCATGAAGAAGTTAAATTATCGATAGTAACGAAGATGCCCCACCTGTTGCCTAACGATTCAAAGAAGCTTTGATGCCAACAGAAAAGTGGCACCTCTAAGAGCAGAATGGAAGCAAAGTAATGGGAAATACCGTTCAACAGAAGAGGCCCAATATGTTCGAGCCAGTAACAAAGTTTCTGATGCTTCAGTTTCCATATTACCTCCATCTCCTCCAGTGAGTTAAAATGGATAACAAAAGAATTGAATTCAATGCCCCATTTTGAGATTTTGACATCAATACCGTCGTTTAGTAGGGCTCGTTGGACAAACTCCCTGTCAAAATCCTTCTTGATGATACCCACCATACACTTTTCTAACCATTTGGTTTCTCCTACCGGCAAATTGAAATTCAATAAGCTAGTCACCTTTTCTCCCTCTTTCCAATAGTAATTCTAATAATTAAGCCTGGATATTGTGAGCAATTAATTTAGTCTCTTCGGAAAATTCATCCGAGAACATTCTGAAATCACTGCTAGTAATGCCTATGGCTAATTTCATTGAGTTTTGATTTAATTAATCCATAAATATTTAATTTTAATTCGATTAATATAATTATTTATGGATTTTAGTTGGCTAAATAATATGATTGGTGTTTCAATATCGTGAAGACATTATTTAAGCGTAATATTTAGTTATTTATTAGGGTAAACTACATAAATAGTCCCCCGTCTATACTCCAGTTATCTTTGCGTTTCCGATAATCAGAAGTTACAAACTGGTTCCCGATTTAAAAAAATAACAAATTGGTTCAACGTCGTTAAAAATTTAACGGCTAATGACGTGGCAGTTAATATAAATTGATATAATTATATATTTAGCTTTCAATTTCTACACTTATTTTAATTTGACCCAAATTTTAAAAAATTAATCCACATTAGTTTAATAATCTATCAATTTAGTCCATCTTCTTTTCTATTTCCCCTTCATTTAATTCTTCTCTCCAATTGATTCACTGTCTTCACCCTTCGACTCAATAGCTACTCAAAGAATCAGCCTCAAAATCCAGTTTAAAAGCTTCAAAATTACTCATTTTTTCATGGCTTGAAGTAATGGAATTCATATAAGTATCTAAAACGGTGCAGTCCTCGGAAAGAAACTCAAGTTCTCCTAAAACATTTTCGCAAACAGTTTGTTTGCTTTGTTGGGTATCATCAACTTCATTCTCTGATAAATTTTTTAAGTTTTGTTCTAAAAACCTTGTTTTGACAATAACCCTTTGCTGGAATTAACATATAATTCTTTCACACAAA
This sequence comes from Hibiscus trionum, assembly GCA_030270665.1. Taxonomy (NCBI): domain Eukaryota; kingdom Viridiplantae; phylum Streptophyta; class Magnoliopsida; order Malvales; family Malvaceae; genus Hibiscus; species Hibiscus trionum. The sequence goes on along the minus strand of BSYR01000075.1, from coordinate 1,652,849 downwards.
AGCTCAAATCCTCATGCTTCTCCATTATAGAACAAAGGCCATTCTCTGACTTGAACACACTCTTGTTCGTGCTTGCGCAAGAAATTGAGTCTAGACTCACATTAAAATTCTCATTTCTAGTTAAAACAAATAAGTGAATTCGAATTAAAATTACCTTGAGAAAGCTTTGCTGAAGAACTCAAACAAAGAGAAAAACATGGCAGAGATAGAGAGCAAAAAAAACCCACTAAAAGGAACCAAATTTTGAGGAAAAAAACACGTTAAAAAAAAGTCATATTCTTGAAATAAAAATGGGAATTGATCATAAAATTATACATGAAATCCATCAATATAAACCATCAATCTCTTTTTTTTCTCTTCAAGTTGAAGCAAAAAACAGAGTATCAGAAGCCCATTGCAACTCTAGTTTTAACTTTGAAAACTTTGATTAAAAAAATAAACTCTTCATCTATTAAAAAAAACATAAACCCAAGGCCATACACATGATGAAGTTGAAGAAATTTCATGAAAATTAAGACTAAAAAGGATTGAAATCTGACTTGATTAAGTGGGATTGATTTGAACTTGATATAAAGCAAAGAGAATAGAACTAAACGATTGAGTTAAAATTGAAGAATTAAAAGTCGGGAGAAATAGAAAAGATGAATTAAATTGATATATTATTAACATTATGTGGGTTAACTTTTTAAAATTAGGGTTAAATTAAAATAAGTGTAGAATTTAAGAATTATTATGTAATTATATCAATTTATATTAACTGCCACATCATCAGCCGTTAATTTTTTAACGACTTTGAAACAATTTGTTATTTTTTTAAGTTAGGGGACCAATTTATCATTTCTAATAGTTGTGAGACGCAAAAGATAATTGGTGCATAGTCGGGGACTATTTGTGTAGTTTACCCTATTTATTATTATTATTATTTTGAATATCATTATTATTTTAAAAGTTAGAATATCTAATTCATGAGTATCAATCTTAAGAAAGACTTTGCTTTCGTCTTCGACGCACGTTTACTATCTCTCTTGAATAAATATAAGGATCGTACTACTAAATAATTCGAGAAAATCGGCTAACGCCATAATTAAAGATTTTGTTGCTTTCCTCTCGATATCTCCGCCAAACAGATAAATTTTCCGATTCCTTTTTCCTTCTCAGATCCTTTCGGAACCGATTCTTTTTTTAAAATTCAATCTAAGCCGCTGCTTCGAAATGAGCACGGGCGAGCTTCTCAGCATCGAACCTTTAGAGCTCAAGTTTCCTTGTAAGTTTCTCTTCCCCCCTTTTTATTCTCGTGGATCTGCGATTTCCGTTTTTTCTAGGTTTTAATTTTGATTTTATTTGGTGAATAGTTGAGCTGAGGAAGCAGATCGCGTGTGCACTCCAATTGTCGAATAAAACTGATAATTATGTCGCTTTCAAGGTATGATTCATCATTTTCTAATTTCCAAATTCGATTTTAGTATTATTTGTATGCTCTGTTTGGTTGCTGTGAGTAATATCATGATTGGAGTGTTTGAACCTGCAAATTTGAAATTAATGTTTAAATCTCAAATTTTGGAATCCTAGATTTCCTTTTGAGTTGATTGATTTCGTTTTCAGGTGAAAACAACAAATCCAAAGAAGTACTGTGTTCGTCCCAATACCGGGGTCGTTTTGCCTCGATCCACATGTGATGTTGTTGGTACAGTAAATTACTTATATGTTTGCTTGAAAGTTTTCGGCTTTCTGTTTTTATCATTGTTGGGTTCTGGATTACTTCTAAAAGAATTGTTGATTTTACTTTAGTTACCATGCAAGCGCAAAAGGAGGCTCCTCCTGATATGCAATGCAGGGATAAATTCCTCCTCCAAAGTGTAAAGGCTAATGATGGTGCAACCGCAAAGGATGTAACTGCAGAAATGGTATATATACTTATTTATATTAGTATTACTAGGGGTGCTTAACTAGTTGAGCAGCTCGTGAGCTGCTCGAACTCGACTCGGTCAAAACTCGGCTCGGGTTGGCTCGACTCGAACTCTACTCGAGACCTTAACGAGTTGAGTCGAGCAAAGTCTAACTCGACTCGATAAGTTCGCGAGCAGCTCGTTAATTTTTTAAAATATTTTTTTAGTAATTGCAAGATTGGTTATGTATCATTGAACTTTTTTTTTTCAAGAATGCTTTGAAAATGTTAGTTTAATGTATTTGTGGATTGTTACTTTAGTTTTAATATGTTAGTTTGGTGAACTTGTGGATTGTTACTTTAGTTTTAATATGCTAGTTTGGTGTATTTGTGGATTGTTAGTTTGGAATTTAGACTTTGAAAGTGCTTTGTATACTCTTTTGATAATTTTTGGTTAAATTTGTTAATTTATGTTTATATTAAGCCTCATATAGTATTATTAAATTTTACTTTTAGTTAAAAAATGAGGTAAAATTTTTATTGAGCTTAACGAGCAACGGGCCGAGCTTAATGAGCAACAAGTCGAGTTGAGCAACAAATTTTTTTAATGAGCACGAGTCGAGCACAATTTTAACGAGCTTAACGAGCAACGAGTCGAGTCGAGCAGCAAAATTTTTTAACGAGCGCGAGTCGAGCACTGTCCAACTCGCGATCGACTCGCTCGATAAGCACCCCTAAGTATTACACAGTATTACTTACTTCTTTGGTTAACAATTTATGATGTATGGGAATTTTCATTTCTGAAGTTCAACAAAGAAGCTGGGCATGTGGTTGAGGAGTGTAAGTTGCGAGTGGTTTATGTTTCTCCACCACAACCCCCTTCACCTGTACGCGAAGGGTCAGAAGAAGGGTCTCCACCAAGAGGTTCTGACAATGGGCATGCAAATGCTGCTGAGTTTGCTGCTGTGAGACTTGCTGCATATTTTTTTTGTTAATTTTTTCTATTTTTCTGTGTACTTTATTTTCGGATGCTAATAGTGTGCATTTTGTTCTGAATGCAGGCTGCAAGAGCATTTTCTGAGGGGCTTGAAGCTCAAGATAAATCTTATGAGGTAAAATTGGCTTCTGTATTTCCTGTGTCATTTTGTGCTGCTGCATATACGTGATTGATTTTGATTTATCTTGATATAAGATCATGTTTGGTAGTCTGGATGGTAAGGTCCACTTTTTCAGATCTGATGTCTGCATTTACTTGCTCAGTTGCTCTTTCATTAATTAATTACCTGGGTAAGATGGTGGTTTAGAGTCAACACATTTTCCTACACACAAAAAAAATGTTCTAATTGTTTTGACCTAAATATATAAGTTTCTAGTTATGTTATTGAGCCCGTGTGTCTAAAGCTGTGATTCTGTAGTCTGTAAGGCTCCACATTTTTTTTACGATAGGTACCTCAACAATCAGGGTAGCATTCAGCAATTTGAGACTTGTGGGTGTACTGGAGCCAAATGAAGTAGTAACACCATTTTGGTTGAATCCGGGTTTTGTCTAAGATGGCTTTCTTATTTGAGAATGGAGGTTGGTTTGTGTTGATAATGATATTCAGACCATTTAAATGTTGGAAAGATTGCAGGTGTTGGTAATAATATGTAGGAGTTACTGAAGCCCCATCATCCTACAAATAACTAATGGATTTGTATCCGAACTGCTGGCCGCTGGGAAGCTAGTATTTTTAGATCAAAAGTAATTATTGGTTAAGAGGAACTAGGAATATGTTGATATTGAATGATGTGCTGATTCAAACCTTTTTTGAGATGGTTGTCATAGGTTTTTACGGGCTGAATTAACTGTCTAGATACACTTTTGTTACATTGACCATACCTTTTTCATCATCTTCATCATCATCATCACCATTATTGTTATTTTGGGTGTGTGTGTGTTGTCACTCTTCATTTTATGTTGGAAATTTTAACTTTGTTTAGGGAATATGGTATTCACCGTTGTTCATGTTCTACAAAATTTTGTGTTACTCCTGTAGCAATAGGTTTGTTTTGTTGCTTATGGTGGAACTAAACGTTTGGGGAGTCCGAGTGAGTCGCATTCTCATGTTAACAACCCATAATATGTGTGTGTGTGTTTATAAATGTACCCCTGCATTTTAATAAATCATGCCCCAACTCTATATAGTTACTACTCTTCTTAAAGACTAAAAGCAATAAGGGAAACCTGCAAAAGGTTGCCCACAAGCCCATCTTCCTTGAATACAACATTTCTATTTGCAAAACTTCTATCCCGTAAGTTGGTATCGAAGCACGAAAGCTCCGTTATCATTTACATGTATTGCATTTAGTGTCTATGCATCAAAAGTATAATAACAAGAATACTTTCGATAATTTCAGGCAAAAGCTCTTATATCGAAGCTGACTGCAGAAAAAAACACCGCAATTCAACAAAACAACAAGCTTCGCCAAGAACTGGTGAGGAGCATAAACCTTGACTTTTACCTTACGGATTGTAACTATTCATCAAAAAATGCTCTTTTGCTGGCTGATATTTTATTTGTTTCCCTGCCCTTGTCATTCTGAATGTTTCTTCCATCACTGACAAACATGTACATTCTATTTTATTATCTCGGAAACTTCTTACGTATAATGATATTATGAATGTTAGGAACTCTTGAAGCGCGCAAGCAGCAAAAGCGGCGGCGGTGTGTCGTTCATGGTTGTCGTCCTCATTGGTTTGCTCGGTATAATTATGGGATATATCATGAAGAAGTCATAAGTGTCTATCTCCGACGATCTTCTGCATACATTCCCTCTCATTCCCTTCATCTGAACCAGTAATGGTGAATGAAAAGGGAAGGGAAAAAATCTGGTGTTAGGCTCGTGCATTTTATTAGTTGTTAGCTTTGTGACATTAGCAAAACTGGCTAAAGGTGGGCGTGGAATTTGCACTTTTCATTAGGGCTTAAATATGTATTTGGCCCCTGAATTTGTTCACTTCTCCCAACTTTGTACTTAAAAGATTTTTTTGTCCCAACTTGGTACCTGTTTGTTTCTGTCAACTTTTTTTTTTTTTTGTAACAACGTTAGGTAATTGATGATGTGGCATCAGTGCCTAATTGATACGCTACAATTGGATTGAAAAAAATCGTTCTTCCACTCGAGGTTTTTCTTTTCCAATTTTTGGCCTTCAAAATTTTCAGAAAATCATTTTAATTCTTATTTTTTCCGTCTCTTTTATCCTTAAACTTTTAATTTATTATAAAATATGTAAAAGTAGTAGATTTATTAGATTTAACAATTTATTGTATTTTTTTTCCTAGTGGGATGGGGGACGTTATGAATAAAAAAATTTGGGTTAGAAAGGTAGCCTTCATAATGGGCCTTTGTAGTACCTGATATGGATTAAACATATATATATATATATATATATGGATAGGATCCAGTTACACAGTGTAAAATTTTCTAAGTTTTACACGTTTTTTGGGAAAGTTTTACAAGTTTTTTTGGATCGTTGTATGAATGAAACGGATGGATGAGATTAACAGTAAAATATGTGAAGATTATCACTTGAAAAAAAAGTAAGGAGTCAATCTCAGCCATCTATTTCACCTATCTAACGATCTAAAAAACGTGTAAAATTTAAAGAGTTTTACACTGTGTAAATTGATCATAATATATATATATAGGTTAGGATCAATTTACACTGTGTAAAATTCTTTAAGTTTTATACCTTTTTTGGATCATTGGATGGGGGAAATGGATGGTTGAGATTAACTCCGTGTTTTTAATTCCCAAGTGATAATCTTCACATATTTTACTGTTAATCTCATCCATCCGTTTCACTCATCCAACGATCCAAAAGAAGTGTAAAACTTAGAGAGTTTTACACAGTGTAATTTGATCCTATCCATATATATATATATATATATATATATGGGAAATTTCCATAAATCGACAGTAGAAAAAAATATTGTTTTCCAAGAACGGGTCTAATTTAGGGTTATCTATATATTTATATAATTTTTAAGGCAATTGAATTGTATTTTATTATTTAGAGGATCAAAAATGAAATTTTACCATGATTTAATTTAGGGAAAACTACCCCACTGACCACCAAACAAATTAGAGATACCTATTTGGACCATCGAACTATAGAAATCGTCAATCAAACCACTAAACTTATAAAATCAACCTATTTTGACCACCGCCGTTAAAAGCCTAACGGTGGAGTGACGGAACTGCCATGTGGCAATTGATGGAAAAATTTAAAAATTATACATTTGGTCCCTGTTATTTACACATTCTTTTAATTTAGTCCTAATTTTAAATTAATAAAATAATAAATTATTTAATTAAGTGGTGACACGTGTCAACACTTTATTGGAGGATTTTAATTATTTATATTTAATTTTATTAATTTATTTCCCCCTCCAATCAGATGGTGACACGTGTCACCACTAATTTAGAGGAGGAAAATAAATTTTTCACCACCTGCGCTAAACAGGATTTGAACCTGAGACTCTAAAGGGTAAAGCCAATGGTTTTGGTACTGCACCAAGCACAACTTTATGCTATAATTCTCCAGATATGATATATATCTCTTATTAGTTTCTACATTTATAAGCCAAAAGCTCAAACCCTAAACACTAATTTCACATATATAAATTCTAAACCCTAAACTCTAACCTAAATATTTCAAATTAATTTCACGCTAAATATTTCAAATAAAACCACAAACCCTAAAAATTTCAAATTAATTTCACGCTAAATATTTCAAATTAAGCCTTAAACCCTAAACATTTCAAATTAATTTCACGCTAAATATTTCAAATTAAACCCTAAACCCCAAACCTTAATCTTAAACCCTAAAAATTTCAAATTAATTACACGCTAAATATTTAGGTTTAATTTAAAATATTTAGCGTGAAATTAATTTGAAATATTTAGGGTTTAAATTAAAATAATTAGCGTGTAATTAATTTGAAATTTTTAGGGTTTAATTTAAAATATTTAGCGTGAAATTAATTTGAAATATTTAGGGTTTGTGGTTTAAGGTTTAATATGAAATAATTAGCGTGAAATTAATTTGAAAATGTTAGGGTTTGAGGTTAGGGTTTGAGGTTTAATTTGAAATTTTTAGCGTGAAATTAATTTGAAATATTTGGGGTTTGGGGTTTAAGGTTTAATCTGAAATATTTAGAGTGAAAATAATATGACATTTTAGGGTTTAGGGTTTAATTTAAAATATTTAGTGTGGAATTAATTTGAAATTTTTAGGGTTCAGGGTTTAATTTAAAATATTTAGCATGAAATTAATTTGAAATATTTAGGGTTAAAGTTCAGGGTTTATGATTTATATATGTGAAATTAGTGTTTAGGGTTTGAGTTTTTGGCTTATAAATGTATAAACTAATAAGAGATATATATTATATCTGGAGAATTATAGCATAAAGTTGTGCTTGGTGTAGTGGCAAAGCCATTGGCTTTATCCTTTAGAGTCCTAGGTTTGAATCCTGCTTAGCACATGTGAGGAAAAATTTATTTTTCTCCTCTAAATTGGTGGTGACATGTGTCACCACCTGATTGGAGGAGAAAATAAATTAATAAAATTAAATATAAATAATTAAAATCTTCCAATAAGGTGTTGACACGTGTCACCACTTAATTAAATAATTTATTATTTTATTAATTTAAAATTAGGACTAAATTGAAAGAATATGTAAATAACAGAGACCAAAAGTGTAATTTTTAAAATTTTCCATTAATTTCCACGTGGCAGTTCCATCACTCCACCGTTAGGTTTTTAACGACGGTGGTCAAAATAGGTTGATTTTATAAGTTCAGTGGTCTGATTGATGATTTCTATAGTTTGGTGGTCCAAATAGGTATCCCCAATTTGTTTGGTGGTCAGTGGGGTAGTTTTCCCTTTAATTTATCATTGTTTTAATTTGGAAAAATTACATATTTAGTACATCAACTATGCCCGCGTTACTGTTTTGGTACCCAACTATTATTTTTGGTAAAATGATACTTTATTTTACGTTTTTGTTTTGTTTTGATACCTCGGCCTTTAAAAACTAACGAAGATGATGATGTGTCTGGTGTAATCACAATTTTAGTCCAAAATATTTATATATATATATATATATATATATATATATATATATATATATATATATATATATTATCAATTTAGTTTAAAATCCATCAATTTAAAATATCATCTTAATTTTGGGTAATTTTGTCTCATCATTTTTCTCACTCCTTGTATTCTTGCCGGTCTTTTGATCGTAGGGTTTTGGTCCTTCAATAGACCCCACATTAGCCCCTCATTGATCTAAAAATTCTAAAATTTTGATTGTCTCTAGCGTTTTTTTAAACACCAAAACTCAAAAAAGTGTTTAACTGGAAGAAGAAGAAAAATGATGAATTTACAATTTTAATTTAAAAATTAAAGTAATGTTTAAATTGATAGATTGTATGAATTTTTAACTTAAAGATGTCATTAACCCAAGCCATGTCATCATTTCTATTAATTTTAAATGGAGGAGGTACCAAAACAAAACAAAAACGTAACGTAAGGTATTATTTTGCCAAAAATAATAGTTGAAGTATCAAAACAGTAACACAAGTATAGTTAGAGTACTAAATATGTAGTTTTCCCTTTTAATTTATATTTTTAAATTTAAAAATTTTAAAAGAGATTCTACTCCCGTTGAGAATGCAGTGCTGTACTTGAGGAGAGCTTTGTTCTTATTATGATCTTATCCGTTTCGGTAAGATTAGTAGCTATATAGACCATTGAATCAGTAAACGAGTAGTTCATATCGAGATCTGAAACAGGGAATACGGCAAGGTTGACGGCACCGTTGCCGGAATTCTCTAATTACGGCAAATATTGGAGACACAGCTGGTTTTCGCTTCCTAATGGAGTGTTATCTTACAAGAAGATTCACCCGCCGCAGGCTCTAAACCTCCTCTCTCCGATTGATGACGTCAGATTGACAGGTGATATATCAACCGATCGCCTTTTGAACGGCCGGCAAATATGATGCTAATGCTATTTATTTATTTAGAGAGATCCTAATATAGCTAATATTTTTTTTAAGGTGAAATATAGCTATTGATGTTACCAATTATGCCATTTTATACTAATTTTAGTGCCCTAGAAATTTGCATCTGAATAAATTAAATTGTGAATTTGTTAGGCATTGATATCTGAGCTAAAAAGGAAAAGAAGAAGGAAGGGGGTGGTAATTGGGAAATTGACGAGCAAGAACCACCGTAGGTTTCTTGCATTTTTCATGTAGGTTTTTATCGTAAGTTTCTTCTCTCGACTTTCATTTTTCTTGCATTATATTGAATTGATAGAATTTACTTCTTTTAATTTTTGGAACTGGAATTTTATATATGTCATATTCATGCAGTTCTTATGTGATTATACAACTGTAATGGAACTCTTGGATAACATAATTTTGTTCTTGTAGCAGATCTCGTCAATCTGGGAGAGCAAATCTAACGGTTGTACATTTTCACCGATACGAACGTCTCTTCGTTTGAGTAGCAATTCGAAGAGAGAACTGGTTGCCTGGATACAAGCTTTTGTATTAACAAGTACTTTGCCCCCTATGTTCTGTCTTTATCAACCGATAGGCTTAAGAAACATTTGATTGAGGAGGGAATTAATGAAAACCTCGTGAAGGATTGTGACCGGATTATGCTCTCATTGTTCTCGGAGATACATCTTTAAGTTCTGACGATATTGAGAAACAAGAGCTTGAGGAATTGTGTTGTAAAGATGAAACCTTCTTCTATGACAAAAAACTGTGTTATACTGAACTCGTGTTAGTTGTCGATCTTTTAAGAGGGGCAGCTGATCAAGCAGATAATCAGAAACTGAAAACCAATTCGATACTGTGGAAAAGATGTGTGATGAGAAAGAAAATTCTGATCCTATATATCCTCTAATCGAAAGGCGAAAAAGTCTTCCTGATCCAGTTCTAAAAGAGAAAGGGGTTAGCCTTTGGTCTGTGATCAAAGAAAGCGTGGGAAAGGATCTCACACGTGTTTGTCTTCCTGTTTACTTTAATGAACCAATATCATCCCTTCAGAAATGTTTCGAGGACCTAGAATATTCGAAACTTTTGGACCAAGCATACAAGCATGGAAAAGAAGTAAGCTATTCGTGCATTTTATCATAATACTCCATGTTTCTCTTGATATATGCAAAATAATTTTGCTCTTCAGGTTATATAAAGTTTTCAAACAACTTGCAACATGAGGAATTTTTAGGATTTGACAAATTGCTGTTTTCTCTTAACTGTTGTAAGTTTGAAAACATATTGTCACCTAGAAACAATATAATGGAAAATCTGTATTAGCCATTGTAACAAGTCTTCCTTACTAGCCTTTTGAAGGTGATGGTGTTACATTTATCTTTTTAGATTTGTTAGATGATCATTAAAGTTTGATGAACATCGGCAGGTTCTCTTGCTTTATATCCTTTATATCCGTGCAATCTGATTCTATGGACTGTTTGGATTTTCTGTTATATTCTAGGGGAACAGTCTCCAGCGAATTCTCAATGTTGCTGCATTTGCTGTTTCTGGCTATTCTTCTACTGAAGGCCGGGATTGTAAGCCTTTCAATCCTTTACTAGGTGAAACTTATGAAGCAGACTATCCTGAAAGAGGCATTCGTTTTTTCTCTGAGAAGGTCAGTTTTAAGATCTATCAATAGAGTTTGCTTCATGCTAAAAAATATGCACCCTTATACTGAACTTAAATTGACAAATTAAGAAACATATATGGGTGGGAATGTGCACATATTTGTATCGAAGTTTCATGTAAATGGCTTACCTCTCAAGTTGAAACAGGTTAGTCACCATCCAACCCTTATTGCCTTTCATTGTGAAGGCAAAGGATGGAAAATCTGGGGTGAGAGTGACCTCCGCGCAAAGTTTTCTGGGCGGTCAATCCAGCTCGACCCTGTTGGAGTTATAACCCTGGAGTTTGACGATGGTGAAATATTTCAGTGGAGCAAGGTGTGCACTACTGAACTGTATATTTACGGGATGTGCTGTGCTTCCATTTCTATATATGTGCTATGAATTATTTGAATTTCATTCTTTGCAGGTAACTACCAATATTTATAACCTTATCCTTGGTAAAGTGTATTGTGATCACCATGGATTGATGCACATTCGCGGGAATCGCCAATATTCATGCAAACTTAAATTCAAAGGGCAATCTATTATTGAGCGGAACCCTCACCAGGTTAATTGTCAATCAGAATCTTTCTTAAGTTTCCTTTTAGTTGCTTAATTCAGTTATCTTTCGACCAATATGGTAAAGGATACTATCCAATGCTAGTTTTTTTATCCTGGCTTTATTAATCTACCTTGTGTCTTCAAATAGTCATTTTCTCCAATATTTGTCTATCATGTCGTACATTTACTTAGGTCCACGGTTTCGTTGAAGACATTTCGGGTAAAAAGGTTGCTACATTACTTGGCAAATGGGATGACAGCATGTATTATATCAATGGTTACGAGAGTGACAAGCCAAAGGACTTCAGTCCTTCAAATGCCTCCTTGCTATGGAAAAAGAATGAGCCACCTCCTAATCCGACTCGCTACAACTTAACATCATTTGCGATCACACTAAATGAGCTAACTCCTGAACTGCAGGTAGAGATGATGTATTGAATCACTTTCTCATAAGCAATTTATTTTCCCTCGTATGCATATCTGGTTGTTTTCTATAGCTTTGTCTGATCTCGAGTATTTGATCATGGATTAAGGAGAAGCTCCCACCTACGGATTCTAGGCTTAGACCAGACCAACGTGGTCTGGAGAATGGGGAATTTGATAAAGCAAATGCAGAAAAACAACGGTTGGAAAAGAGGCAGAGAATGGTATGCTTCCACCTTCTCGATTATCATGTATAGGATCAATAGCTATGTTGTAACTTAGAAATCAATTATATCATCATATGTTAGAACTAGTGACATGAATTATATTTCTGTGGTAGTCGAAAATGCTAGGTATGATTAAGACATACTGCGGCAACGATCTTTTCTGAGTACAATCTGATTTAGAGTATTGCTTTCACTGCCGATCTTCACCCTGCATTCCTGTTTTGTACAGTCGAGAAAAATGCAAGAAAATGGCTGGAAACCTAGATGGTTCAAGAAAGATGGTGATGGACCCTTCTACTATGCGGGTGGTTATTGGGAAGCAAGAGAACAGGGGAACTGGGATGGATGTCCAAATATTTTCAGTGAAGAACTTGTTGATTCCTCTACATGATATTGGCTTCAACTTTGGGCAAGTGCATTGAATTCTAGCTGCCGTTTTTCGATGCAATTGTTTGGTTTGTAATTTAGACCTGACCATGCATACATTTGTTGATCATGTAGAATGCACAAACAGTAAGGGATAATCATGGAGCAAACCCAGACATGAAATTACTGAGTACCTTCGATTCCCGATTACCACTCGATCTGTTTGCAGAGATCGCAAACCAATATTCAGTTGCTAGCTGCAAGAGACATCATAGTGAAGAGTCCGATCTTTTAATCCGATGATAATAAGGTCAGTGCCTTCTGTAACATCCTCCCGTGTGCGAATTTTTCGAGTAATATAATTTATTTTAAGCTCCTTCAATTGAGTAAGCAATTGGGTTGAAAATTTCATTTGATAATAATTTGTGTAAATAGAACTGAACTATTATATTAGCTTAGGCTTAGCTGTGATATTTGCTTTGGATTTTCTGGACAACATTGCCTTCTTTTTTCAAAGTTTTGAAAATGGAAAAATACAAGATCACAACATTTGCTTGTATTATGGAATTTTGTCAAACTTTAAGGAAAAAATGAATATATATTATTATTATATGCATCAACTTGTTATTTTCTACATTTGGTCCAGAATAAATGCCTATTATTTTATTTTATTAATTATTATTATTATTATTTTTTTCTGAGCAGTTAATGGAAGATCTTTCAAGGGACTCATACTATATATAATGTATTACTTCTTTATTAGAGGAAACTGTAAATATTGAAGGAAACATGTTATTGTTTCAAACATTTATTCTTTTTTCATATTATATATTTATTCATTTAATTGTAATATTTTATTCATAAATTGACAATTTTCACCACTTGTAATTTATTCATTCATAATATATCACATTTTTAATATTGTTTAAATAATTAATACAAATTGATGTCTCAAAAAAATAATGCAATTTGTAATAATCAACAATTATACACCCAATATAATAATTTTTGTAATTATCAATAATCTCAGAATATTATTGAATATTGGGTTCTAACTCGCCCGTGACACACCAGTCTGATCCAGCTAGAAAACTAGCACCTGCAACGTGCCAAGATCACAAGACTTTAAACCAACAAATGCCATGAATAAATGTGACTATTCGATCAAATTGAATCAATTTTTTTTCGAGTTAATCAAGTTGACGTGTCTTATTTTAAACTCAAAATTTATATGAATTTTTTTCGAGTTGAGTTGTTCGAGTTTCTGCTTAAATTTAATTGTAAATATTTAAAATGTCATGATACTAATTGTTCAAGTTTAAAGTACTTTCTATAATCATATATTTATATATATTACACGGATGAAACACAACTGCAAAACCATACAGTTTATATGCTTAGGAATATCTGCAGATTGATACTATAGGAGCAATGGGAACATGGAAATGTGCTATAATTTCCACCTCACAATCACAACATTCCAAACTTCGCCAGCCAGCTACAATTTGATTAATTAATCTAACATATATATATATATATATATATTATACACAGCGGTAAAAACCGAAAGTTTCCACAAGCGCCTTAGTTTAGGGTTTAGAGTTTATAGGTTTAGAATTTAGGGATAGTTGTTTAAATTTAAGGTTTAGGGTTATAATTTAGGGTTTATAGGTTAAAACCTAAATCCTCACCATATTACCCTAAAAACTAAACCCTAACCTATAAACCCTAAATTACAACCCCAAACCTTAAATTTAAACAACTATCCTTAAATTCTAAACCCCTACACCTAAACCCCTGAACCCTAAACTAAGTCCCTATACCCTAAAACTAAGGCGCTTGTGAAAACTTTCAGTTTCTTCCGCCACTGTATATGATATTTATCCATATATATATATATATATATATAAAACAATCGACTTGCCCTCTTGAGAACACTATAAAAACCCTTGTCCCTTCGCTCCAAGTTCCCCATCCTCAAAACACTTGTACTTTTAAGTACTCTAAGCCAAGCAAGCAAGCCAACTAGCTAGGGTTTTGAGAAGGAAGATCAAAATGGCTTCAAAAAGATCAGCTTCCATGGCCCTCTTTTTGGCACTCAACATCCTCTTCTTTTCCCTAGGCAATGCCTGCAACTCCTGCCCTTCCACCAACCCTAACCCGAGGCCGAGGCCGAACCCGAACCCCACCCCAACTCCATCTGCACGAGGCAGGTGCCCCAGGGATGCCCTTAAGCTAGGTGTGTGTGCTAATGTGCTTAACTTGGTCAATGTCGTCGTCGGTTCACCCCCGGTGCAGCCGTGCTGCTCCCTTATCCAAGGCCTTGCCGACCTCGAAGCTGCCGTCTGCCTTTGCACCGCACTCAGGGCCAACGTCTTGGGGCTCAACCTCAACATCCCAATCTCCCTTAGCTTGCTTCTCAACGTTTGCTCAAGGAATGTTCCTACTGGCTTCCAGTGCTAAATTGTCACTTTTCACAATCTTGATCCTTATGGTTTTGGAAAATGGAAACCATGGTTTCCACTATTTCTAGTAAATTGGTGTTATCGTTGGTAACTTTGTTGTTTTGATTTCCTTGTGGGGATTGATGCTGAATAAGTCTATTACTTTTCTTCAAGTGTTTTTCTTAGAGATTTCTGTATCTCTAAGGGACATGGAAAAGACTTGTATAATTTTTTTCCTTCTTGTTTCTTTATCAGTTTATTAATATATATATTTTATAAAAGCCACTAAATTTTTATTAGATCCATAGAAAAATCACAATTACAATGCATCTAAGAAGAAGAATATTTAAATTAAACAACCAAAAAAAAAAATCTTTACAACCTAAAAACAAAGAAAAATGAAAACTTCTATGGAGATATGCATACCAACAAAATTTAGCAGCCTCCTGAAACTCTTTGTCTTTGTCCAAACGAGACTCGTAAAGAAGAAAGAAGGAGAGGTGCACGATCCAAGCTGTCAAGCAAAAAGTACCGCTACCCATGACTGATTTCATTAGCAAACAACCATCAACCGAGTGGGGATATAACTTTCCAAGTGATCACTGACAAAAACATAAATAAAAAACTAGCGCCGATTGTATCTGAAACATACCACAAAGACAGATAAATCAAACCACAAAACAAAAATAAAGACATGTCACAAGGACAGAAGAAAAAGCGTGTCACAAGGACAAAGAAAAAGATTCTTATTAAAATAAAAATCAAGAAAATTAATAGATCCGGTGGTCGACAACCAATAGTAAAATTGATTGTCGACCACCGATTAAAATTGATCAATTTATTAATATGATTTCTAATAAGTTTATAAATTTTATATTTTAATTAGTAATGAATGAATAAATTTATTTATATATTATATGTTTCTCAACATACAAAATATCTTTAATAATTGAAATATAAATTTTTCTCGAGTGAACTGTACCACACACATCTAAACTGTGACTTTCATTTTTAAAATTGGTCTCAAACTTTTAAACATGTTAATATCATCCTCAAATTATAACTTAATCTAAATTGGTCCTTAAACATATTCTAATTTCGATCTTTAAACATTTGAGTGTTCTAATTGCATCCTAAATTATCAGCCTCCGTTAATCATCTTTCACGTTAATAAAACAGTTGTAGAGATAGCTAACTTTTGTTTGGTGAATTTCTGAACCGTTTGTATGTAGACTTTGAGAATGATTGCTTTGGTAGAAATATTCTCTAATACTGTAATTCTCTCTTTGGAGGCTTTAATTTTATTATTAATAAAAGCCATATGGTTTAACAAAAAAAAATATTATGATGCGGTATAAACAATAATAAGAATGAATTTAAAATGTTCAAATGTTTTGGTACCAATATAGAATGCAAACCATAATTTTGAAATAAAATTGATATGTTTAAAAGTTTAAAGATTAATTCGAAATAAGATATATAGTTTAGAGATGAAATGGAACATTTAAAAGTTTATGACCAATTTAGAATGAGGAAAATATAGGGTGCAATTAACTAAGTAACCTAGTGGGAATTTTATGCATACACAAGGCTTCGAACTTGAGACTTGCTTAAGTGATACCAAGCTAAGGTGATTATAAGGTTATATCTGTTTTTTTTAAAGAAAATAGAACATCGTTAAAAATAAGATTTGTTCATAAATATTCTTAACCCTTTGGCAATGTACACACATTACAGACAAATCAATTGAATCTAATATGAATATCACCCGTTTTTCCACTGTGACCACTTGTTAAGTTCTTAGCAAGCTGAACCTTATTATATATCATAATGTTAATTCAACATTTCATTAATGATTGGATTAGTAAATAATAGAATTCTTCTTGTTTTAAAACCCCAACCAAATAAAACGAGAGAAGTATTCTTTGTGTGAAAAC
Organism: Hibiscus trionum; assembly: GCA_030270665.1. Classification (NCBI taxonomy): domain Eukaryota; kingdom Viridiplantae; phylum Streptophyta; class Magnoliopsida; order Malvales; family Malvaceae; genus Hibiscus; species Hibiscus trionum. Next base: position 1,636,296 of record BSYR01000075.1, on the reverse strand, counting down.
ACCCTTACCCTTGAACATTTAGCTAGCAAAGGGAATCACAAGTGTCAAAAGGAACATCAAGATTGTCCCTCACCTATTCCCCATCATGTCAAAGTTGAACTTGAGCTTCAATTAGAGTTTAGTGAAGAAATCAATCATTTTATCAAAATAAAATGAATTTAAAGCTAATATAGAAAAATCGAAAGTCGAATTGAATTAAAATAAAATAAATGCTTCGAAAATATAAAAATTCGACTCAACTGAACATGGGAATCAAAGTTATTTTTTATTGGTCAAGTGCTGGGATGGAATAGTAGGTTCTAAGCTTGCCCGTGACACTACAGTTCCATACAGCTAGAAATCTCCATCAACATGTCAATATAGAAATCTCCATTAATTAGATTTTCGATGAGGTGAATTTCTTACGTTGTGTGTACTCTTTTCCTCTAAATAAGTTTAAAAAGATTTTTAACGAGGCACGCAACGTGAATGTAAGCTTTTAAACTATGATAAATAAAACTTATTTTGCCGAACAAAAAAATCGCATGACTCTGCACCAACAAATGCCATATACCAATAAAAACAAGGTTTGTAAGCTGCTGTAATTATAGAATATTAATAAGGAAGCTTCTCAAACTGGTTTGTCTCCATTATATGTTGCTTTCCCACATGCTGCATTTTCCATATATATCTTATTTTAGAGCAAAATTTCTGTAAGATAAAACATTCTTTTTAAGTGGAAAAAACCCTTTTGAGCTTTCATTAAATGAGAAAAGGTTAAACCATTTCATGATGTTGGATTATGCATGCTCAATCACCCTGCTATAGCTACTGGTACTCGAACCCATGACCTCTAAAAACAACAACCGTTCCCCTAACACTGAGACAAGTTGGTTTGTGCGTATATATTTAAAGTTTAATGTGAATGAATCTCAAACATTTTATGCTGAGGAATATCTGCAGATTGATCCTATAGGAGCAATGGGAACATGGAAATGTGCTGTAATTTCCACCTCACAATAAAAAATCCAGCTCATTCTCAATTTGATTAATTAAACTAGCATTATAAAAACAACCGACTAGCCCTCTGGAAAGCACTATAAAAACCCTTGTCCCTTCACCCCTAATTCCCCATCCTCAAACACTTGTACCTTTAACTCTAAGTCAAGCAAGCAAGCAAGCCATTAGGGTTTTGAAAGATCAAAAATGGCTTCAAAAAGATTAGCTTCCATGGCCCTCTTCTTGGCACTCAACATTCTCTTCTTTTCCCTAGGCAATGCTTGCAACTCCTGCCCTTCCACCAACCCTAACCCGAGGCCGAACCCGAACCCCACCCCAACTCCATCTGCACGAGGCAGGTGCCCCAGGGATGCCCTTAAGCTAGGCGTGTGCGCTAATGTGCTTAACTTGGTCAATGTCGTCGTCGGTTCACCCCCGGTGCAGCCATGCTGCTCCCTTATCCAAGGCCTTGCCGACCTCGAAGCTGCCGTCTGCCTTTGCACCGCACTCAGGGCCAACGTCTTAGGCCTCAACCTTAACATCCCAATTTCCCTTAGCTTGCTTCTCAACGTTTGCTCAAGGAACGTTCCTACTGGCTTCCAGTGCTAAATTGTCACTTTTCACAATCTTGATATGTTTCTAGTAAATTGGTGTTTTTTTTTATTTGGTAACTTTGTTGTTTTGATTTCCTTGTGGGGATTGACGCTGAATAAGTCTATTACTCTTCTTCAAGTGTTTTCCTTAGAGATTTTTGTATCTCTAAGGGACATGAAAAGACTTGTATTAATTACCTTCCTTCTTGTTTCAATAAGTTTATAAATTTTGTTTTTTAATTAGTACTAAATGAATCAAGTTTGAATGAATTTATATTTGTATTTTTCTCAACATACAAAATATCTATAATAATTGAAATATAAAAATTATAAGAGTTAATTACACCACACGTTCTCAAATTATAATTTTCATTTTAAGTCCTCAAAGTTTTGAACATATCAATATCATCCTCAAACTATGACTCTTATTCTAAACTGGTCTGTAAACTTTTAAATATTTTAATTGCATCCCTAAATTATGCCTCTCATTCTAATTTGGTGTCCGAAACTTTTTAATTCATCTCCCATGTTAATAAAATTCTTAATTTCCATACAAACATGATGTGTATGATGTAATAATATGATGGGACAAAAACGATAATTTAAGGATGAATTTGAACCGTTCAAATGTTTTGGGACCAACTTAAAATGCAAATCATAATTTGGGGATGAAACTGAAATGTTCAAAAATTTGAAGATTAATTTAGAATGAAAGCTATAATTTAAAGATGAAATTAGAACATTTAATAGTTTAGAGACCAATTTAAAATAAAAATAAAAATAACACGAATTAAAACATATTTCAGCATAGTGTCATAGACTTGCTACGATAATACTGAGAATTTATCGAGAAAGAGGCAAAGATTCCTTGGACTTGCTTAACATTTTGATTTCCCCAAACCCAAATATCTAGTTTCACATTGGGTTCTATCTCTCTACACATATGATTGATCGTATAATAAGAAATATTGTATATGGAAGTGGATTATTTTTACGTCTATTTTAAAATTTATATATGAAGTTCATGACTGTCTTTCCTAATAATATTGTTTTCAAAATTTTAATATACATTCTCTTTAAGAGCATTACCATTACACTCAACATTTATTAGTAGGAAATCATGGAAAATATTACAAATGCAATGTATCTAGAAGGGAGAATAATGGGACTAGTCCATTAAAATCTCAAATAAAAACTTAGAAATGCAAAGAAAAGTAAATATTTCCGTAGAGATTAGCATACCGTCAAAATTTAGAAGCCTTCCCTAATCTCCTTATCTCTCTCCAAATGAGACGCATTACAAGATGAAAAAAAGAGTGGTGAAGATCTTTGTATGAATATCAAACGACCACTAATGCATGCTGAAATCATGCCAAAATAACAGATAAGACGAAACTACAAAAACAAAGAAAACATGCCACGAAGGCAGAAGAAAAGCGTGCCACAAAAGCAGAGATTCTTATTAAACTAAAAAACTAAAAACATAACAAATAAAAGTAAGAGAAATAACAAACACCGGCAATATCAACAATAAAATAATTATCGATCGTCGACTAATTTAAAAATAAAAAAGAATAACAAGTGGCCACTATTTTAAAAGAAGAAACTAGAATTTTAAGAGTTTTTTTTTTGCTCGGCAAATAAGATTTTATTATTGAAACAAAATTGTCTCAACCTATATGTGTGCCTCGTTAAAAACTTCCCTACACCTAATTGGAGTAAAAGAGTGCAACACATATAGGGGATACAACAAAACCGCAACAAAACCCGGGTAAAACAAAACTTAACCAACACCTATAGCTCTTTATGTACCAAGACACCAAATAAAATACAAGTGAAAAACTAACCAACAGCATGATGGTTACCCCAAAGAACCAACAAAATAACCAAGTTGACTAAAATTCACCCAGCCAAATAAAGTGAAAAAATCACCAAAGCTGATCTCAATTCATCCCATCTATAGCAAGGCTCAAAGCCATCAGATTGTATTCCCTGTCAACATATACTAAATGAACATCCTTGAAAAACACCTTCATCCTACCAACTTCCACCAATGACAGTCCAATTAACCGTAAAAAATCTTCAGTGTTGTCTTGTTCGCTGTAAAGCAGCAGAGACCTCACCCAGATTTTCCACTTGATCAGAAAACACCCTCCTTTACTATATTAAACCACGAAGAGGCCGACATCTTAGGATTAAAGATTAATCCTACAATCTAAAACGCTTCTTAAAAAGCACTTACTCAATCCAATGTAATCACAGCTCAGACCCTAGGCTAATCGCTTAAAAAAAATTTCTACCAATTTAAATGTTTAAAAGTTAAACTTACGAGAAATGTATAAAATGGCTCAACCTTAATTATATATCATAATGTTGATTCAACCTTTCATTAATGATTGGACTACTAAATAATAGAATTCTTCTTGTTTTAAAACCCAACCAAATAAGGATAAAAATTCTCTGCTTCTTTTTCGGTGCCTCTACTTATGCCCTAACACTAACAAATACTATAAAATTAAATTTCGAGCCCTATTCCTAAATTCTAAATTTTAAATCCTACATCTTATACCCTAAAAATACACCTTACCTTAAATTCCCTAAACCCTAATCATAAACTCTAATTTAAAACTTTAAACCTTAAACTTAATTTTAAGCGTGAGGCATAAGTAAGGGCACCAAAAAAGGCGGAAGAATTCCATCCACCAAATAAAAGGAGAGAAGTGTTCTTTGTGTGAAAACACCCCTATCCTAGGTTGAAACTTTAGCTAGCAAAGGGAATCACAAATTTAAAAATATTATTCCTTTAGTTTATGTGTTTAACCAATCGATTTCTTTGGTCTTCCTAAAACGGTGGAATCACAAATGTCAAAAGGAACATCAAAATTGTCCCTCACCTTTACCCCAACATGTCAAAGTTGAATTTATCCATTTGAATTTGAGCTTCAATTAGAGTCGAGCGAAGAAATCAATCATTTTATCAAAACCCAAAATAAATATAAAAAATCGAAAATCAAATTGAATTAAAAGATTGATTCAGAAATTCAAAAAATTCGACTCGATCGAACCGGTCTCACTCCTAACTTCTAGGTCTATAATCAAATAAACGTTGGGAATCAGAGTCATTTTTTATTGGTCAAGTGCTTGGAAGGAATAGTAGATTCTAACTAAGCTCACCCGTGACACTACAGTTCAATCCAGCTAGAATTCTTCCATTAACAACATGCCAGATACCAACAAAAACAAGGTTTGTAGCTGCAGTAATTATAGAATATTAATAAGGAAGCTTCTCAAACTGGCCCGTCTCCATTATAAGCTGTTTTCTCACAAGCTTGTGTGCTTGGATGGAGGTTTGGAGGTCTAAAATTCTGATTCAACGAGATTTTTGGTTTCGAACATCGTGCTCACATGTTTGGATCCAAAAGTCTAAAATCAATTATAGACCCCAAACGTAATTATGGGAGAAGCAAGGTAGAAGTAGCTTTTGCATTTCGTCGTGATTTTTACAGTATATTTTTATATAATTGCGATTTTTAAGAAGAAAAAAAACTCTCAAACATAAATCACGTTACTTTAAAATTAATTTTACACAAAATGAATTCTATAAAACCATATCTTATTTTAGAGCAAAACTTCTGTAAGATAAAACATTCTTTTTTGGATAAATATTCTATACACAAGCGGTGGAAACTGAAAGTTTCCACAAGCGCCTTAGTTTTAGGGTATATGGAGTTAGTTTAGGGTATAGGGGTTTAGGTGTAGGGGTTAGAATTTAAGGATATTTGTTTCAATTTAAGGTTTAGGGTTTATAGGTTAAAACTTAAATCCTCACCATATTACCCTAAAAACTAAACCCTAACCTATAAATCCTAAATTATAACCCTAAACCTTAAATTGAACAACTATCCCTAAATTCTAAATCCATGCACCTAAACTCCTAAACTCCTAAACCCTATACCCTAAACTAACTCTCTATACCCTAAAACTAAGGTGCTTATGAAAACTTTCAATTTCCACCGCCGGTGTATAAGATATTAATTTTTTTTAGGGGAAAAAACCCTTTTGAGCTTCATTAAATGAGTGAAGGTTAACCGGTTCATGATGTTGGATTTAAATTTTAATGTGAATGAATCTCAATAAAATCTTTAGAATATAAATGGGTTGACAAATCATGCAGTTTATGCTAAGGAATATCTGCAGGTTGATCCTATAGGAGCAATGGGAACATGGTAATGTGCTATAATTTCCACCTCACAAGCACCAACCAGCTTATCCTACCATTTGGTTAATTAATCAACCCACTAGCCCTCTTGAAAACACTATAAAAACCCTTCTCCCTTCACCCCTAATTCCCCATCCTCAAACACTTGTACCTTTAACTGCAAGCCAAGCAAGCTAGCCAACTAGGGTTTTGAGAAGGAAGATCAAAATGGCTTCAAAAAGATCAGCTTCCATTGCCCTCTTTTTGGCACTCAACATTCTCTTCTTTTCCCTTGGCAATGCTTGCAACTCCTGCCCTTCCACCAACCCTAACCCAAGGCCGAACCCGAACCCCACCCCAACTCCATCTGCACGAGGCAGGTGCCCTAGGGATGCCCTTAAGCTAGGCGTGTGCGCTAATGTGCTTAACTTGGTCAATGTCGTCGTCGGTTCACCCCCAGTGCAGCCATGCTGCTCCCTTATCCAAGGCCTTGCCGACCTCGAAGCTGCCGTCTGCCTTTGCACCGCACTCAGAGCCAACGTCTTAGGCCTCAACCTTAACATCCCAATTTCCCTTAGCTTGCTTCTCAACGTTTGCTCAAGGAACGTTCCTACTGGCTTCCAGTGCTAAATTGTCACTTTTCACAATCTTGATCTGTTTCTAGTAAATTGGTGTTTTTTTTTATTTGGTAACTTTGTTGTTTTGATTTCCTGTGGGGATTGATGCTGAATAAGTCTATTACTCTTCTTCAAGTGTTTTTCTCAGATATTTTTGTGTCTCTAAAGGACATGAAAAGACTTGTATTAATTCTGGTCCTTCTTGTTGTCTCTTTATCCATTTAGTAATAAATGAATCAAGCTCAAACAAATAAATTTATTGCATCTGAACATGGAAACGGTAAGCAATCCCACATGGAAAACTAGAAAAGACATTTTGATTTCCACCAAACCGCAAGACCCTCAGAATTCAAGACATCAGTAAATAATAAAGAAATAGTATATCTGGTTGGTGTTTGAGCTCAACCTTAATTATGTCGTGTTTTATAATATTTTTATTATTATTTTTCTAATTTTCAGAGGTTTTGCCCTGACTAATCCGGATCGATTCGCGTCGTACTTTTAATTTTAGTGGGTGAGTCTTCCAGCGAGAATTTTTTGCATACACAATGCTTTGAATCCGGAACCTTACTTAAGTAATACCAAACTACTTACCACTTGAAACTAATAAATAATTTTTTGAGAGAAAATTAATAAATATTTGTTTTTTTTCAATAAGATAAGTTTATTAATAAAAAAGACAATAAGCCAAGTAAGCATTTGAGGATACCTGACGATAAAATAACATCCTCGACCAAGCTGAAACCCCGTATTCAAAATCAACTAAGACACAACAAGAAAACAAAGTTCAAAACCAAACATACCTTTAAGTAATGGAAAATTATTTGATAAACTGACTATCTAAATTTTTGTTTATACAAGTATATTTATTTTAAGCTTTAGAGTTTGAAATTTAGGATTTATAATTTTAGGGTTAAAAATTTATATTTTAGATTTTATAGTTTAAATATAAAAGGATGCGTAATTTTTTTAGTATTAAAGTATAACCCTTTAACCCTTAAATTTTTCGACTTCTAGTGTTATGTTTAAATGAACAAACTAACATAAAAGTAAAATTTTTAAAATAATTTTATACTTGTTATACGTTTCCATATAATTTTTTAAATTTTAAATTTTTAATAGTTTGTATATATATATATATTTAAATGAGTTTTATTTTGATGCACAAGCTGTGTAAATTTTTTTTACACAATCCTTTTATAAAATTTAAAATCTAAATCACAAACCCTAGCAACGTAAACTCTAAACCCTAAGCCCTAAACCCTAAACTCTAAATTCTAACCATAAACCTTAAATTATATACCCTACATACTAAACCCCTAAACCCTAACATAAAACCCTAAACCCTAAAATTAAAGGGCTTGTGTAAACTTTAAGCTTGTGCATCAAAGTATTTTCCTATTTAAATTCTAATATTTGGTGCAAAAAAGGCAATAAATTCATCAAAATTCACAAAATAATAAAATAATTGATGTTAACTTAACCGTTAACGAGTCTGTTACTTTTCTCATCAATTGATTCAAAAAAATTAAATCTTCAAGGGTTAAAAATGTGAAAAAAATTAATGGATAAACTGAAGTTTTTTTCTTTTTTGGAAAGTGAGAAGATAAAATATATTGTTAGGCATTTTGAAAATATATATACAATATACGACTTAAATAAAAAAAAATTTACACTAACATCATGTAATCTGGGCAGAACTAAAAATTTATAAGAGAGACTAAAATGAAATTAAAAAAATTAAAAATTTATAAAGGGGGATAAAATAAAATTAAATTTTTTGAGGGGGTCATACTAAGATTTTACAAACTTTGAAGGGATTACAGAAGTAATTTTACCTTTTTTTTTCTAAAAAATCTATCTTATTCTTAATAAAAAAAAAGTTGGCGGGGACCAAACCCCCTTAAACCGCCCTATGTTCCGCCTTGCATGTAATTATATCATAAAAACACGATATAATTAAGGAGAAGCTTAAATCCGACTAAATGTATAGCAAAAGATAAAACAACGAATAATAAATAAGTTTAATTAATCGATTAATGAATCAAATAAGCCTAGGAATCGAACTCTTAATTGTGTGGATGGAATTAGTAGGTTTCTAATCTCGCCCGTGACACTAGAGTCCAATCCAGCTAGAAAACTTGCATTAACAACATGCCAAGATCACATGACTTTGCACCTACAAATCCCATATACCAACAAAACAATGGTTTGTTAGCAGAAATTATAGAATATAATAAGGAAACTTCTCAAACTGGTCTGTCTCCATTAATATACGTTGCTTTCTCATATGCTTCATATTCTTTTTATGGGAAAAAAAATTAAACCCCTTTGAGTTCATTAAATGAGCAAATGTTAAACCATTTCATGTTGGATTTGGACCATTACAGTTACTTTGTTACTGCAAACGAGTTCTGTCGGGAACCTGAATAAACTAATGCGAATGAATCTTTAGAAGATAATGGAAGAACATGAAGGTCTGACAAGCTTAGCTACCCTACAATGGCAGATTAATTATTCTATTTTGTCTTTACATATCAAAATAGAAGAGAAAATCCATTCTGTTTTCCATAGTGAAAGGTTGTTTTTTTCTTTCGGTAAAATAATTATTATTAATTAATAAAAATTAATAACCGAGTTGTCAGAGGCGGAACTAGAAATTTATAAAGGAGACCTAATAAAATTTAAAAAAAATAAAAATTTATGAAGAGGACCAAAATGAAATTAAAAATTTTGAGGGAGCCAAACTAATATTTTACAAATTTTGAAGAGATTATAGAGGTAATTTTACCTTTTTTCTAAAAAAAATCTATCATATTCCTAATTAGGGGTGAGCGTTCGATCGAGTCGAGTAAAAAAATTTCGAGTTATTCGAGTTGACGAGTCATATTTTACAACTCAAACTTTATTTGAAATTTTTTCGATTCGAGTCGAGTTGAGTCGAGTCGAGTCGAATTTTCGAGTTCCTATAAAAAATTAATTATAATTATTTATAATGTTATAGTAGGGTTTGATTCCAATTTAAACTCCTTTCTCTAATCATATAAGATATGCACATATATATTTTTTCACATGTGACAATATTTCTTCATATTTTTATATATATCAGTATGTATATATCATAAAAAATAGAGAGACTCATCTCGAACTTAAAAATAAATCCACTAATTATTAAAAATTTCGAGTTATTCGAGTTATTTGAATTTCCATTTTACAACTCAAACTTTATTTGATTTTTTTTCGAGTTATTTGAATTTCCATTTTACAACTCAAACTTTATTTGATTTTTTTTTCGAGTTATTCGAGTTTATGAAATTTCGAGTCGAGTTATTTAGTTTTTTCGAGTCGAGTTTTGCTCACCCCTATTCCTATTGAAAAAAAAGTTGGTGGGGACCAAACCCCCTTAAACCCCCTATGTTCTACCCTGCAAGTTGTGTGCCTCATTGAAAACTTTCCTAATCCTAAATAGAGAAAAAGAGTACACAGAGTCGGGAATAAAACGAATTAGGGGCGAAAGGTTGCTCATTGAATTACCTTAACTCTTTTACACATATATGCATGTCAAGTTTAGCAATCATTTATCCAATTTGTTAAGACTTAGATGATGAACTGTTGTAAATGAATCATATAATTTAGGTGGTGTTGTATTTCTTGTACTAGTATGTGCGGTACTTTTTTTCTCCAACTAGGATTAGAGAGATTTTTAACGAGACTCGCATACTGGTTATGGTGGTTCTTTGCTTTAATAAAATTAATGCTTAGCGAAAAAAATGAATCATATAATTTATGCCAAGGCAGATCTGCAGATTGATCCTACAGGGGCAATGGGAACATGGCAATGTGCTATAATTTCCAATTTCCACCTCATAAATCATAATCACAAAGGTCCAAACTTCACCAGCCAGCTCATTTCGATTATCCTTCCATTTGATTGGTTAATCTAGCATTATATTGACAACGGACTAGCCCTCTTGAAAACACTATAAAAACCCTTCTCCCTTCACCCCTAATTCCTCATCCTCAAACACTTGTACCTTTAACTGCAAGCCAAGCAAGCTAGCCAACTAGGGTTTTTAGAAGGAAGATCAAAATGGCTTCAAAAAGATCAGCTTCCATGGCCCTCTTTTTGGCACTCAACATCCTCTTCTTTTCCCTAGGCAATGCTTGCAACTCCTGCCCTTCCACCAACCCTAACCCGAGGCCGAACCCGAACCCCACCCCAACTCCATCTGCACGAGGCAGGTGCCCTAGGGATGCCCTTAAGCTAGGCGTGTGCGCTAATGTGCTTAACTTGGTCAATGTCGTTGTCGGTTCACCCCCGGTGCAGCCGTGCTGCTCCCTTATCCAAGGCCTTGCCGACCTCGAAGCCGCCGTTTGCCTTTGCACCGCACTCAGGGCTAACGTCCTCGGCCTCAACCTCAACATCCCAATCTCCCTTAGCTTGCTTCTCAACGTTTGCTCAAGGAACGTTCCTACTGGCTTCCAATGCTAGATCCCCACTCTTTCACTATCTTGATCTTTGTCATGGCTTTTGAAATTTATGGTTTTCATTATTTTCAGTGAATCAGTGTCTTTGTTTGTGACTTTGTTGTTTTGATTTTTCAATGGAATTGATACTACTAAATAAGTTTATTTTTTTTCTCGACAAAATAGATTTATTAGTAGAAAATCATACAAGCCAAAACTCGAATTGTGTGCCTTATTAAAAACCTCCTTAAACCTAACGGGAGAAAAATACTTATATTATTTTTCTTCCAAATAAGATCTCTAAAGTTAATTATGGAAAGAATTAATCATTTCAACGTACGATTGAACATATAATAGGAATATATACGGACTTAGGTTAAAATAAGGGTAAAATTCATAAATAGTCACTAAACAATGATAAAATGTTCATTTTGATCACTCAACTTTCAAATGCTACAAAACGGTAGTTAAACTTTGTTTTTTGTTTTTTTTTTTAAATGGTCATTGAGCCCTTAATATTCATTAAGGGATGACCTGACAATTACAAAAATTGTATAATAGCACATTTAGTCCTTCATATTTACATATTTAAACAATTTAGTTCTAATTTGAAAAAAATCAATAAATTTAAACTAATTATTTACACATTCTATCAATTTGGTCCCATTTTCAATTAGAAATAATTTTGTCTCATTATTTACACATTCTATCCATGTGTAAATAACGAGGGCTGAAATTATTGAATTTTTTCGAATTATGATTGAATTGATTGATTGTGTAACTTTAAAGGACTAAATGTTCTATTATACAAATTTTCTTTATTTTCACGTCACCTTTAATAGAAATTACCAGCTCAATGATCATTTTGTAATAAAAATTAAAGTGTAATGACAGTTTTGTAACATTTGAAAATTGAATAACTAAAATAAAATTTTTACTATAATTTAATCATCATTTATAACTTTAACCTTAAAATAAATCTGAATATGACTTGAAATGAGATTTTAGCAAATATAAAGCTGGACTCAAATTCACATATAATGTTCACACATAGATCATAATGCTTGATACAAATAGCTTACATGCCTAATTGGTTTTTTAATCTTAATTAATATTGAACATGTTTGGCAATTAGCGGATAACTAATAGCAGATAGCGTATCACATTAGTTGATAGCTGATAGCTAATTGCATTTGCTGATTTCATTAACGAATTGTATTAGCTGATTGTATAAAAGTGTTTGGTAAAATTAATTGATAGCTGATAGTTGTTTGATTATTTAAACAAGCAAAATGACATATAAGGGCATGACTATATTCGATAATTGTTTGAATAGTCTATTAGTTAACAATATTTTATATATTAATTAGATTATGAAAAATATTTTTTAATATAACATTATTAAACATATTTGAAGGATCTATATATTAATTTATCATTTATATATTTAATTTTAATGTAATTTAATTAATTATTAAATTTAAGTACAAATACAAATGTGTGGGAATAAAAAGAATATTAATTTTTACGAATGTCACAATTTAAATATCCGAGGGTGAAAAATTAAAATAGAAAAAAAAGGTTAAATTTAGGTTATTTGGAGATCATTAATAATTGTTAAGGGTAAAAAGGTTTTTATAACAAACCTCTAATTTTAAAAATCTCATATTAGCAGTTTTTTCAAAATTAAAGGTTTCATCACAATCCGCTATTCTAATTCGATATTTATCAAATATTTAAATTAACAAATTTGACTGGTCAAATTTTTAATATTAATCTAAACGCTATTTACCAAATATACCAATTAAAAGTTTTGAATTCAAACTCAAATTGTGTTATTTTTTCAATAATTAGTGGGTCTAAGCTCGCCCGTGACACACCAGTCGAATCCAGCTAGATAACTTCCACTGACAACATACCAAGATTTCCATCATTTTGTCATTACAACATCATGTTCTATTGAATCTCTAATCCATTTTGTCTGGTCTTGGCGGTTTGTAAGTTGTAACTACTGAAACAACATTGGGACAGTCGGTTTTTTTTAACTATCGATATTTAATTTATTAATCGAGTAATTTAAATTTTATTTTGTAAAAATTTAATATGAGAGCTGCCTTTTCAATTCAAAAATAATTCTACAGTCAATTACATGTATCGCAATGTACCACTCTTCATATGTACTGCAATGTACTATTAACTATTTTAATTAGTTTTAAAATCTTAAAAACCGAAAGTGTTATTATCTCATTTTAAATAAAATCTTAAAATATATTTTTTATATTATTTTTTAGATTTTTTTTATATTTTTTAATTCAAAAAATAATCAAACTTTTATTACTATAATAATTTCTACATTCACTTTGAAAAATAAAAGAAAATCTGAAAATAATATAAAAATATTTTTTTAAGATTTTATTCTAAAAGGGGCAATAACACTTTTGGTCCTTAAGATTTTAAAACTAATTAAAACAGTTAATGACACATTGTGGTACATATGAATAGTGGTACATTGTAGTACATGTCATTTACTGTAGAATTATCCTCCAATTCAATATTCTCCATTAAAAACATCGAGATTTAAATTTATGACTTTGGTTAAAAAATTTAGCGTTATATTCCGTTAAACTAATTAATTGTTGGCAACGAAGATTTTTGTTTAATGTTGAGGCAAACAAAGTTTAAATTATTTCAAGCCTATGATTTCTGTACAAAAAATTAGCTTCACATTGGAAAAAAGATAATATAACCGAACAAGTGATTTCAAGGTCCGTACTACTAGTTGTTGTATTGAGTGGTGGCTGTGGGTCTATTTTCTGTATTTTAATAGTCATTTTTAGTTATTTTACTTTTTCCAATTTTAAAGTTTCGATTCCGAGTCAATTAGTTAAATAATATTTTCTAAATTTGTTATGTCAATTTTTTCCTTGTCATATTATTCAATTTGATCATTTTAAATTAAATAATTTAATCATTTAACTTGAATTCAAAGGATTTCAACTCAACCCTTAAGGGGTTAGTTTTTTTAAAAAATAAATTCTGATTTAGTGTAAAAAATATGTGACCTACATGATATAATAGTATAATTCTAATCTAAATATTTATGAATAATTGTTGTAATGCCCATATTTTTATTTTTTCAATTATCTCCTTATTTTGCCGAATATAAATAGAAAAAGAATTTTTTATTCATATAGATTCAGATTTTATCTTAAAATTTAAGTTGAGTTCGGATAGAGTGAAACATCATCAAATATTAAATTGACTCGAGTTTAGATAAAAAAAATTTAAATTTTTTTTGTTAAATACAAACCAGCCAAAAATTCAATCCGACCAAACTTATGATCATCCCTAATCACAATAAACTCAATGCACCTAAGACCAAGTTCCCGTGCTTCATAGAGACCATCATAAACACCATAAGATTCAAGGATTAATATACGATGAATGCCTTATTTTTTTTGTTTGATCTAAATTATTCATCGTCGATAGCAATGACTTATCCTTTCGACGCGAATATTTTTATTAAAAGGTAAATGATTGATTATAAAATGTATTTCATTTTTATGAGTAACAATCGAACCTGAACGTTTTTAATTTTCATTTTGATCAAAAAAGATTTATTTTAAATACTATATATAATAATGTCTTTATCTCAGTGAAAAGTGAGAATTATTACCGACCATATATAGATTCGGTTCAAATTCCAAAGAATCTATTCACGACAAGACAAAACATCCAAAAACAAAACGAAACTGAAGCTAAAACAAATATATCCTTATTTTGGAAGCGAATCAGATGCTTGGTGATTTTTCTTTTACAGCAAAACTTCATGGGATGTTGACGTCTTGATTGTTAGTATTAATTAAAATATGTAAAATTCAAAGAAAATACTTTTAAATTTCTGATTAATTGTTTTTAGTTTATTATTTTTGGGATCAGCAGAAATTAAAGTATTCTTTTCAGAGGACTAATTTATCAGTTTTAAAATGGAAAGAGATTTAATATGTTTTTTTTTATCATTCATACGAACATGCATGCATACGTACATATAAACACTTGTCTTGAATTTTTGTTTTGGATTGGAATTAAATTATAAAATTTAAAGGGGTCAAAACTAAAAATTGTGCTAAATTTGTTTAAGTTAAATTATTGATATTGTCGAAGGTTAGAAAGAATTAGATTGGATTATTAAATTTTAATAGGAGCTAAAATGAAAATTTTAGCCATTTATGACCTTAATAAAGATCTTAGAAGAAGAGAAGTACGATGAAATCACAAGAGAAATTTGTTTATCTTTGGAAATATTAAGATTTAAAAAGAATTTAAATAAAAAAATAAGATTACAAATTAATTTATCCGATTTAATTACGACAGATCATTAAAAATAAATTATATAAATTTATTTTTAAAATATTTTGACGATATATTATCATCTAATTCATTGAACAATTAATATATAAAAATTTATACATTATGAATATATTTGTTGCTTTGCCACGATCCGTTGAAATTCGATCTTTTGTTGCTTCGATTCGTTCAAGAGAGAGAGGATCTGTTTATACAGTGTAAAACTCTTTAAGTTTTATATGTTTTTTAGACTGTTGGATGAGTGAAACGAATGTATGAGATTAACAGTAAATATTTGAAGATTAACGCTTGAAAAAAAGAGAGTAAAAGTTCATCTGAGTCATCTATTTCCCTCATCTAACGATCTAGAAAACGTGTAAAACTTAAAGAGTTTTACATTGTGTAAGTTGATCCTAACTCATATATATATATATGGATAGGATTCAGTTACACAATGTAGAACTCTCTAAATTTTACACATTTTTTGGATCGTTGGATGGGTGAAACGGATGGATGAGATTAACAATAGAATATGTGAAGATTATCACTTGAAAAAAAAATAAGGAGTTAATCTCAGTCATCTATTTCTCCCATCCAACGATTCAAAAAACGTGTAAAACTTAAAAAATTTTACATTGTGTAAATTTATCCTAATCCCCATATATATAACACGAATCGAAGCAACAAAGGATCAAATTTCAACGGATCGTTTAAGCTATCGATTTCTTTGGTCTTCCTGATATGGTGGAATCACAAAGGTCAAAAGGGAATATAGCTAAAGATTTTCTTCATCTTTCATCACAAGATGTCAATGCTGTCGACCTCCGCAACGCCTCTCCCGCTGCTTTTCACTTCTTTTTACCATTGGTATCAGACTCATTGGCTAACTAATTCGAATAAAATTTTCCAAAGGTTTAATATAAGATGACACTCCCAACCCAATTTTCTCCATTTACAACGTTAGTATTCAAACCTCTCTAACCTTACTTAAAAGGACCTATTATCTAATCCCGCTAAACCAGCAGTTTGTTGGTCACACTGCTTTTCATTTTCTCCAAACGAGTAACACCAATTATCTTAACCTTTGTCTGAAATCGAACTAACCAGAACCGAATTCATATATCATACAGCTTAATTAAAATAATTACAATTTTAATCAATTTTTTTATATTAATATTTAAAATTTATCGATTCGAACTCAAGCTTAACTATAAATAATCTCATGTGATTAAGAATTATTAATATCGTGAATCCAATGGTAGGTTCTAAGCTCGCCCGTGACACACCAGTCGAATCCAGCTAGATAATTCCACAAACCTACAAAATTAGGGTTTGATTGCAGCAATTATAAACTATATTAGAATATTAAGGAAGCATCCCAGGCTGGTTGTTTCCAATAAATGTTGCTTTCTCATGTGCTTCATATTCCATACCACATTTTACAACAAGAGTTCTGTAACATCAAACATGTTTTTTTGTTTTGTTTTGTTTTATTTTTAAGGGAAAATGAATAAATTTAAAAAAACATTATTAATGCATGCAATTAAGTTCTATTAATGGGAACTTGGATTAATTTCAAGCTTAATTTGAATGAATGTTGTAAGATATCGGCCATGTTTGGCAATTAGCAGATAGTTGATAACAGATTACATTAGCTGATAGCTGATTGCATTAGCTGATTTGACTAGCGGATTGTATTAGCTGATTGTATAAAAGTCTTTGGTAAAATTAACTGATAGCTGATAGCTGTTAGATTATTTAAACAAGCAAAATGACATGTAAGGACATGATTATATTCAATACTTGTTTGAATAGTTTATTGGTTATAATATTTTGTATCTAATTATTATTAATTAGATCTATAAAATTATTTTTAATATAACTTTTCTAAACATATTCAAATGATTTATATATTAATTTATTATTTATATATTTATTTTAATATAATTTAAGTGATTAATAAATTTAAATACACATATAAAATATGTGATAATAAAAAGAGAAAAAGTAAATAGGATTAGCTTATAAATAGGATGAGAAAATATTTAATTTAGGTTATTTTGAGATTTTTTGGTAACTGGTAAGGGTAAAAGAATCTTTACAACTCTAATATCAAACATCTAATCTCAAAAAGCTCATATTATGAGCTTTTTCAAAATTAGCAGTTTCACCCCAATCCGTTGTTTATCAAACAACAATATTAGCGGATTTGACTGATCAAACCTCTAATTATGCCTCAAACCTCTAATATTTGCTCAAACATCTCTTTACCAAACATGGCCATCGACTTTGAGATTTTAATTAATTCTATTGGTCGAAGATTACTTGATTATTAAACATATCACTGCAATAAAATTAAGTGGTTAAAAAGAGATGTATTCCTTAGGGATTTTTATGTGGGAGATATTTAAAAAAATTTGAATGCAGAAGTTAGCTGTTATTACGAGGATGATTTGTAGTCTTTTTCGTGCAAAAGTATTTAAATTTAAATATACAAGAGCTTATAAAGTATTTAAATTTAAAAAATTAAAGACAATGTCTAAAAAAATTGAGGGCAAGAGCCCACCCTTCTTCAATGCTTTTCATGGTTACTAAATATTTATATTTTTAACATGAATCAAATTACTATCAGACAAAAATTTACCAAGTAATGTTATGCGGTTTTATTAATAAAATTACGGATCGATCAATTTCTTTCACCAAGTACTTAAAATTTATCCTAAAAGATCTGAGTTCGAGAATTATGTGTGTAAAATATAC
Organism: Hibiscus trionum; assembly: GCA_030270665.1. Lineage (NCBI taxonomy): Eukaryota > Viridiplantae > Streptophyta > Magnoliopsida > Malvales > Malvaceae > Hibiscus > Hibiscus trionum. The sequence goes on along the minus strand of BSYR01000075.1, from coordinate 1,618,336 downwards.
GTACGTTGTCAAAATGTTAAGAAAAAGTATGAACAGATATTACCATGTAATTGTACTAATATATTAAAAAAACTTTAAGCTAAGTACATATCCACAAATTGATCCTATAAGAGAGTAGGAACATGGGCAATGTGCTATTTTTTACCTCAAGAACACAAACATCTAAACTTCACCGGCCAGCTCAAATTGCCATGAAATATCAAGTTGATTTATTCTACAATTTGATCATTTAACATAACATTAAAAACAACAACCCTAAACCCTCTTGAAAACACTATAAAAACCCTCCCCCTCCACTCCAAATTCCCCATCCTCAAACACTTGTACCACCTTTTAACCAAGCCAACTAGGGTTTTGAGAATATCAAAATGGCATCAAAAAGATCAGCTTCCATGGCCCTCTTTTTGGCACTCAACATTCTCTTCTTTTCCCTAGGCAATGCTTGCAACTCCTGCCCTTCCACCAACCCGAACCCGACCCCGACCCCCACTCCATCGGCACGAGGCAGGTGCCCTAGGGATGCCCTTAAGTTAGGTGTATGTGCAAATGTGCTTAACTTGGTCAATGCCACCATCGGTTCACCCCCGGTGATGCCATGTTGTTCCCTTCTCCAAGGCCTCGTCGACCTCGAGGCTGCCGTTTGCCTTTGCACCGCTATCCGAGCCAACATCTTAGGCATCAACCTAAACATCCCAATTTCCCTTAGCTTGCTTCTCAACGTTTGCTCAAGGAACGTTCCTACTGGCTTCCAATGCTAAATCGGCTCTTCTCGCCGCCGTCGTGATCTTTCTTATGGTTATTGAAATTTATGGCTTCCACTATTTCCGGTGAATCAGTGTCTTCGTGTGTAACTTTGTTGTTTTCATTTGCTTGTGGGGATTGATACTGAATAAGTCTAATACATTTCTTCAAGTGCTTTTCTTAGAGCTTTTTGCACCTCTAAGGGGACATGAAAAGACTTGTATTATTCTGCTTGTTTTTATTTCCTTACTTGTTGCAGTATCAATTTATTTACGAATTCTGTATTTGACTCTAAATGAATCGAGTTTGAACAAATAAATTTTTAATTATGTTTGTTTATTTTAATTATACATGTGTTTATTTACGAATTCTGTATTTATCTCGAATGATCGAAATATAAAATTTATTATATCCACAATCATAATAAAGGTAAACAAAAATTAAACGCACTTGCAAGCATACTTTTGGTCCGTGACTGAGAATTTGTGGAGAAAAATATAGGCATTGTCACATGGAAAACTAAAATATCTTACCAATTCAAGACATTAATGATGGTTATTCTCTAAACTTGTTGACTACTTTAATTTAGTTAATGGTTAATGCACTTTTGGATTCATCATGTGAAATTGGTGGGGTGATTTTTACTCATTTTGGAAGACAAAGCAATACGATGGCGGACGCATTGGTAAAGGATGACATAAGGCGACTTAAGTTATTTAAAGCATGGTGGTAAACAGGAGGTGTTGCGCTTAAGCTTTTTTGAGCTGAGTTTGGTTAAAACCAGTTGTGTGGTCTTTGCTATTATATGATGTTTTTTTTTTAAAATGCGACGGCAGATGTAAATGCTTTTAATTGGGAGTTAAATTTGTATCCCCTGAATTGTGTCGTACTCTTTTCTTTCATATAGGTTTGGAGAGGTTTTTAATGAGGTGCGCATTCAGGGTAAGGCGTGTAATGGTTTCGATAGCTTTAATAAAATCGCCTTTGCTGGAAAAAAAATTATTTTAAAAATTATATTTTAATGACTTTAAAATTGGAATTGGAAAGTTAGTGTCTCTTAGTACTAATTCAAACCCGTGAACCATTCTTGTGGTCTGAAATAACTAGGAATAATTGCAATTTCTTTTTCAACTTTATTCCGTGCAAGGGATGGGATTATAATACAAATAAATTAGGACAGGATCTTGATTCTTTGAGAGCTGGCATCTTCAACTCACTCAACCAGGTTTAAGAATTGTTACAATATTGACAAAAATAATATTTAAATTATAATATGATTAAAATTATAAAATAATATTGATATGTAATTAATATACTTTTATAAAAATGTTTCTATAATATTTTTATAATTAAGGTACTTGCATAAATATATTAATTTTATCAAAATTATTTATAGCATAGAAATTAAAATAATATTAAATTAAGAGCCTTGATTCAGAAAAAAAAAAACAGGAATTGAAGGCCAAGGTTGTCAAGCACCCCTGAGACGCCATGAATGTGTAGTTATGGAGGGAAATGAGAGAATATATTGAGTACGATTTGAGTATCTGTAAGTATATTTTTTATTGAATATGTATGATTTATTGAAGTCGAAAATTATACATTAGGGATTATTACAAGCGTCGTTAAAAAACTTTCTAATCCTAAATGAGAAAAAAAGAATACTTATAATATTCCTCTCAAAACGAACAAAACATAAGAAATTACACACATGCCCACCAAACTAAAGCTGCGTACTGCAATAAGTGAAAATTGTGAAGGATTATTCAAATAGATCTAATCTTAAGATAAATAGTTCTGTAGTTAAATACAACACAATATATATATATATTGAAGGATTTTCGTGGTTTGTATTAGGGGTGGCCAAGACCGGATACCCTGCTAATTTGTTTAGAATTGGTCTTAGTCCCGGTAAATACCAGTTCCTGAAAATTAGAACCATTCCTGGTTAGATTGGGTCTAAGATTTCAAGAACCGGTCCCGATAATAGTGAAAACCGGTATCAATACCGAGTATCCGGTCAATTAGTCTATTATTAATAAAATTTGAGCAGTAGGGAAGAAAATTCTAACTATCAATAATAATATTAAATAACAAAGTCAGAATATTGTAGGCTTGAAGGTTGAAGTCTTAAAACGAGTCATACTCATAATATTCATACATAAAGAGAAATAAAGGAGCGCCTTCAGTTGTTTCCAACCTCTTCAACGCCATTCGGTATCAGACCAGTACCAGGTACCATGTACTAGTCTCGGTCCCATTGGGTGTCTGCTTTGACCGAAATCTTTGGAGATGATTCCGTACTACAATTCGGTGGAGGAACTTTAGGACAACCTTAGGGAAATGCACCGGGTGCCGTAGCGAATCGAGTAGCTTTAGAAGCATGTGTAAAAGCTCGTAATGAGGGACGTGACCTTGCCGCTCAGAGTAATGAAATTATTCGCGAGGCTAGCAAATAGAGTCATGGACTAGCTGTCGCTTGTGAAGTATGGAAGGAGATCAAATTTGAATTCAAGCCAGTGGATACTTTAGATAAATAAAAAAAATAAAAAAAAAATTGACTTTAAAGCAATGAATACTTTGTAATCCAGTAGTTACCGGATATCGGGTCAAAAAATTAAGATCTAATTTTGGTCTCATCGAAACTAATTTGAATAAATTTTTACTGAGTGACCAAAATCAGGTAATCAGATTTTTTGCCCATCTTAGTTTGTATGAATAGGGTTTCTTAGAGGATGCTATTTTTTTAGTGGACCAAAGGGTGATGACTTATCTTAATCACATAGTCTTTCATTTTTGGCGCTTTGTATGCATTCCCTGAATGCACGGCGTCGGCAACTTGTTTGATTCATTGAAAATCAACACATTGAATTTTATTTTATTTTACCAAAACGATGTCGTTCAATTGATTAAATAAACATATATAGTGTTAACATGGATAGACTTAGAGAGGGGCTGGAGAGGGCAATCGGCCCCTAAAAATTTAATTCATATATGATTAAAAAAATTAATTTTTTTATATATTATCTGTTGAAAATCTATTTTCGACCCCCTAAAATTTTATAGGTTCGTCCCCTAACATAAAATCATGTGTCCTCCCCTAAGTATCGACTTGCATCAAGAAAGTTCTTATATTTTTTATAATGTATTGCAAAAATACATATAAAGCCAGTTTATAAGTCTTTCGATTCTTGGATGTTAACATGACATGATATGATATTTTCGACCTTTAATCCCTTCTTCAACTTGTTTTCTAGATCATCTCGTCGGTGAAAACAAAAGGAACAAATCTATCTGTTTGAAAGATCTTATCTTTTTGATTACGTATAAATATTTTTTAAAAGGTAAAATAAATAAATAATATAATATTTTTACTCGCAAAATTACAATTTTAAAATTCAAATTATACGAATTTTATGATTTTTAGCTGATTTTTGTACAGAGTCATTATCTTAGATCACAAGATTTTGAAACCCCACATGGTTTTCCAGTTGGCTTGACAAAAATGGAACAATGATTAAGGATTGTGGACCAAACCGAGGCATACATCAAAATTAATTTAGACAAATTTCACTCACTAATGCATGCATTGCACACATTTACTTTAACATTATTTTTTAAAATTTCTTTTCAATTCGGTCCAAAATTGAGTGTATAAATTCATCTTTATAATTTGATTTCTTTATTTTCTCTAAAATATTTGAAATTTGTGTCGTACGCATTTGGGATGAATATCGAATATAATATTTTATACTGTGTAAACAAATCCAAACCTTATATATATATATTCAAGGACGATAATATTGCTAGAACAATCTTGAGTGTATATTTTATATTGTGTAAACAAATCCAAACCTTATGTATATTTTTTGTGTAATGATACTTATGAATATAATATTCATAATATTGTTTAAAATTATGGATTTATTGAATGTTTGTTTTGGGGTGAATTTGGAATTTTTACATTTTTAATTAAAAATACATTATAACTTTCAAACAAAATGCACAAAAAAACTTTTAAATATATAATTCTATTGAATATTTAATTAGTTGATTAATGAATTGGATATTAATAGTTATCTCCTTAAAAAAGTTAACGTCCGACAAATAGAAATAGCCTGCCTTTTTTGGGTGCTCTTATATGCTCCTACACTAAAAATTAAGTTTATAGTTTAGGGTATGATTTAGGAAATTTGGGGCACAATATAGTTTTAGGGTTTAAGGTTTAAAATTTAATTTTTTAATTTTTTTAGTGTTTTGAAAGGAGTAGAGGTTTTTTGTACGGCGTCCGACATGTCACATTTCAAGTCTTTATTGGCTGATGATTTTTTTGGGTAAAATGAGATGAACTAGATGAATACCAAAATAGAAAAAAAATGAAGTATCAAAAATGAGAAAATGAGTATAGTTCAAGACCTAAATGATGAATTAAGCCAAAGCCAAAAAAAAGGAAACAACATTTGTGTAACATACAATAGATTATAAACTTGTTTATTTATGGAATGTTTTAACTGAAATTAAGGTACATAAATTAAGGATCAGAAGGCGAGAAGCCTTCTTTCCTTCAAGCAAAACAAATATATAAATAGAATGATTCTGGCATACCAAAAGTCCAAACTAAACACACAAACAAGCAAAACAGACCAACAACATTGCTTAATAAGCACATTTGTACCCAGCAGGCACTTTCTTCCCACATGAATTCAGCAGCAAGGACAATGAAAGTGGAACATTGAGGTTAGTTCCCAACACATTGGCCTTGATAGCAGTGCAAAGGCAAACCGCGGCATCGAGATCGGCCAAACCCGAAATCAGAGTGCAACATTTAGTCTTCGACGAGCTCCCGACGACAACATGCACCAATCCCCCCAACAAATCAGCACAGACACCAAGTTTGAGTGTGTCTTTAGGGCAAGTGGCCGGCTTTTTCGGTCCCGAGGGCGGTCCCTTAGGGGAAGGCTTGGGGCTCTTCGGTGGTGGTGGGCACGGCACGTAGGTCGAGCTGACCAAGGTGAAGAACATCAAGTTCAGGGCAACAAGAAGTGCGGCCGATGCGACGGTGGTCGAAGCCATGTTTGGTTTTTTTTTTTTTTGGAGAAGATTGTAGAGAATTAGGTGTGATGAAAAGGTGAAGGGCAAAGGGTTTTTATAGGCGAATTGAGGACTGGTTTTTCAGTAGTTTGAGTGAAAGTATAGCATGTGGGCACGTTGGGTTGAGGTACAACCTGGCAGATCACGCAACATGCAGGGATAAGCCTAAAAAAAATCTGATGAAAAACTATGGATTTGTCTAAGTTGTCAATTATTCACCTTCACAAATTTAATAATGATTATTATAAAGTTAAAAAGATAGGAATAAAAAATATATCTTATAAACTATTCTTGTATATTAGTTAGGGAAAACAAAATTTGACTCGACTCGAAAAATAATTGAATTTTTTAACTTGACTCGACGTGAGAAATCTCGATTTGAATATAATTTTATAAACGTGGTTCGATAAAATTTGAAATAAATTTCGAGTTGTAAAATGAGACTCGAATAATTCAATAAAATGTATGTTGCTATTATAAAGTATGACACAAAATAAAGTGACCAATTAAGTTAAGCGTGTCACAGGTATTAAAATGTCATGGAAATAAAAGTGTAGATACCATAAGATATATTTATAATTCAATGAGGGGCAGAGTTATAAATATTTAATAGTTGATTTAATAAATCAACTATATAAAGAGGTAGTGGTCCCCAAGAAATAGGTTAACTTGTTTTTCTCTCCTTCCTCGTCAGAGAGTTTTACTCCAAGAGATAACCTATCTTCTTGGAAGATCAATACCAAAGTTCTTGGGATTTCCACATCAAGATTCAAGATTTTCAATCTATCAATGAATTCAGGTACGCTTCCGCATTCAGATTATTTCTTTTTATTGTTCTTGATGATTTGACATGATAGATCTTGGGTTTAAGTTTCATATCTATTATGTTTTGATTCTAACAAGTGGCATCAGAGCCTCGTCATGTTGAATCATTGAGAACGAGTTTATTTTCTATTATTTGGGATTGATTCATTCATATGATTTTATGAATTTAATATTTTGATTTGGTATTTAGATTGAATATGGATGATAAAGTTTTAAATTTTTGATTTATTAAAGACGAAACTTTTGGGGTTTTATGGTGATTGATATTTATAATTTCAACCGGACATAAATCACAGACAGTGGGTTTCAAGAAATGATTTTAATTTGGAAAATTCTACAACGGGCGACGAACATTGATGAACACCACTAACGATGAACACCGATGAACACTATTAAATTAATTAATAAAGATTTAAAATTTTAAGGACCCATCAAATAATTAATAATTTCTTTAAAAAATTCAATTAAATTATTTATATATATTAAAATTTTATTTTTTTAATAAGGGTAAACTATATATTTAGTACCTCACCTATTTCCATATTTCTATTGAACCCTCATTATTTAAATATTATTTCAATTTGACCATATTCTTTATAAAAAAATAATTTAACCCTCAACCTAAAACCCTAAACTATTATACCTTAAACCCTTAAACTTTTAAATCTATACCCTAAACCATATACCCTTAAAAATAATTTTTATTTAAGAAACCAAAGGTTTCGAAGGAGAAAAGGCCTAAACAATCCAAATCCGCTGCTCATCCTCCTTATTTCCAGGTATTTTCTTATCCCTTTGATCTTTGTTTTTTTGGCCTTTTTCCTTTTAATTAGTCGATTAACGGTGGATTATTGTGCAGATGATTAAGGAGGCGCTTTTGGCTCTGAACGAAAAGAGTGGTTCGAGTCCGTACACTATAGCCAAATATATGATTTAGGGTATATGTTTAAGAGTTTAAAGATTTAAGGTTTAATAGTTTAGGGTTTTAGGTTGAGGGTTAAATGATTTTTTATAAAGAATAGGGTCAAATTGAAATAATATTTAAATAATAAGGGTTCAATAGAAATACTGAAATAGGTGATGTACTAAATATATAGTTTACCCTTATTAAAAAAATAAAATTTTAATATATATATAAAAATAATTTAATTGAATTTTTTAAAATAATTATTAATTATTTGATGGGTCCTTAAAATTTTAAATCTTTATTAATTAATTTAATGGTGTTCAACAATGTTCATCATTAGTGGTGTTCATCGATGTTCGTCGCACGTGGTAGACTCATCCTTTTAATTTTATATTAAAAAAAAGAGTTTGCATAGACGCCATGTAAATGTGCGCCTCTTTTAAGAAAGGGGATAATGACGCTCTTAGTCATTCATATTCTCAATTCATTCAGTTTAGTTCATACTAGTTTCTTGCAATTCAGTTTTAATGCCTAACAGTTTCTGTTTTTATATAATTCAGTCCAGTTTTTTTTCTATTATTTTAAATAATATACACTGGAAATGAGGTTTGAGTTCATTTTAGTTTTCAATCAATAAGAAAAAAAAGGCATGAGTGAAGTCTTAGCTTCAATTGAAGTATAATATACTTTGGATTATATAATTTCGGTATTGATTTTGGAACCTAGTTTTTATTTCTCTGACATGAAACTTGTTCTTATTCAAATTATGTGAACTGTATTTAATTTTGTTTTTGACTTTAGAAGTATGTGATTGCATTATTCTGAAATATCATCTTGTTTCTATTTGATATGAAATACATTTGCTTTACTTTTGGAAAGTATGTACGGTTAATGCAATCAATGAAATATATATCTAATTTTAGATATATATTATTCGATCCAATTTGATCAATTTTTTTTTGAATTTTGATTATTAGGTTATTATGAATATTTTAAGGTTTGATGTGATCATTATATGAATTACTCATTTGTATGGTACTTCTAATTTTGGCTTTTAATTAAGGATTGAATGTTTTGAATTCGAATTTGATTTTGGTAAATGCATGTTTAAGGTTTAAGACTTCTTTTTAAGAAACGGTCAAATATTTAGGTTTTTCGATTTCTAATAGCCTCATTCAGACAACCTTATTTTGGGTTATTTCGGAAACTTAAGTGTTATTAGAAATTTCAGTTTTGACTGTTACAAAATTTTAAATTTGAATATCGGTATATTTATGTTATATATTTTGAGATAAATTAATTGAAGCATTAAGTCACCAAAGTGACCTCTATTGTGAAAATTATTTTATTTTAAAATATAGAAGGTTTTGTGCATGTAAGTCGGATTATGTTAGTATTAATCGGCCCAAAGGAAGGTTAATAATTGACATTATTACATGTGCAACTATGGTAATAAACATGTGATAATTATTCAGTTTTATATGTGAGCAATAAATCGGCCCAAAGGAAGATTTCTGTTTGACATGTTTTTATTATCAATGTTTGATTACTATACCAAGATATCACTTGCAAGTTAATATTTTGTCGAAAGATGAAATATTAATGGAGTGTCCGTTATCTTGATATGAGGTTTACCTTTATTCAAATTTATTATTCTGGTTATCTTTTATTTTGATTGAAAGATAAGACAAATATTTTGAAACAAATAAATTCATATTTTGGCTTCGGACATCTAATATTTTAATAGATTAGTTGAAACATAATGTCACCAAAGTGACCGCTTTTGTGTAGATTAGTTTATTTAAAATATTAAGATGATTATGGGTTTTTGTAATTCATGCGTTTATTAATTGGCCCAAAGGAAAGTTAATATTTGGCAGAATTACAACGACAATTGTGGCGATAAATGTGTGACAATTATAATGTATTTTATGTGAGCAATACGTTAGTCCAAAGATTAGCCTATTGTTTGACATAGTTTATTGCCAATGTTTGATTGCTACAACAAGAGTACCGCTTACAGTTAATATTAATGTCCAAAGACTTGATATTAATGTTGTGCTTGGTATCTTGAGGGGAATTAGCCATTATTTTGAATTTATTTGTTTACTTATGAATTTATGTGAGCTTGTTTACTTATGAATTTATTAGCCATCATTTTGGTTAGTGCTCATTTAGTTAGTGTCTCTAAGATGAGAGCAATAAAAGAAAATATTAAAATAAAGTTGCTAATGGTCATACTCAAAAGAAACAACAATAAATTCTAAAGTGTTGATTCTTTTGTATAAGTTAGGACACATGTAAAGAAATTAAACTTTAAAAGTGAGCAACTACTTCGATTGTTTTGAGTGATCCATGGGTCGTAAATTTTATGATCCCACAATTAAGATTATTTTAAGGAGAGTTTATAATTTTTTTAGGATGTTGAGTTTGGAGGGAGAAATAAGGTTAGATACATTACTATTGAGGAAGAATTGAATTATAATTTAATTCATACTATCACTTTTGATGATGTTTAGGTTTTCACGCCTATCATTAATCAAGAAGTGAATCAAGTACCTCAGCAAAATAATGTTGAACAACTCCCATTCAAGATAAGGTAATTGTTTCAAAAGAACAAACTCAACAACCTTAAAAAAACAAGTGTCATTAAAAAGGTCCACGAGAGGAAGATGAAATACTATTTCAGATTATTTTATTGTATTTCTTCAAGAAAATAAGGCAATAATGGAATGATAGAAAATGACTCAATCATTTTTATCAGACCATAAAAGTTTTAACTCTCAAAAGTGGATTGATGTCATTCAAGAAGAGTATAATTTTATGCAAGACAATAAAGTTTAAGAACTTGTCTCATTACCTTAAGGTGCAAACCAATTGGTTGTAAATGAATATTTAAAATCAATAGGGATGGAAATGGTAATATGGATAAGTATAAAGCACGTCTTGTATCTAGAGGATATACTCTTGTAGCGACGTCCTTTTTGACAAACACACTATGTATATATATAGGTATATGTAGGTATTTGGTGGATGAGATATTTTAAAAATTAAAATTTAGGGGTTAAAAAAGAATTTTTAGAAATTGAGGGGTAAAAATGGGTTTTTAAAAAATTGTTGGAAAAATATTAGAGGGTTTCAAAATTGTTTTAAAAATAGGGGTTTTAGAAAAATATTTTAAAATGGGGAAATTTGAAAAAGGTTTTAAAAAATAGAAGGAGTCGCCACCGGCCACTTTAAGTGGTAGACCGGACACCGGAAATAGAAACCAGAGATTCGAAAGGGTTCGGGAGTCGGTTACACGCGAGGAAGGGTTAGCACCCTCGACATGCCCAAAATTGGTACCAAAACTTTACCGCTTAATTAAAATCAAATTTTGCGAATCGAAGTGACAATTTTAACCGAAACTAGGTTATACACGCGAGTAAATTTCGAAAATCCTAATATTCGAGAGCGAACGCCCGAACCACCACCACTACGACTGGTACTGGCCTCGTTCGTTTCCGAATAAAAAGACATCGCATAATTTTTTCGTAAAACAAAATTAATTTTAAAAAACTAAATGCATGGATATATATTATATATATATATACACATGTACAAGGAAAATAAAAACACAGCAATAAGAAATTTATTGAAAATAGGATGCTAATACTATATACATATATATATATATATTATACCATATATACTATATATATTATATATTATAATAAATATGGAATATGCCTTATATTTATATACATACACGGTATATTTGCTGAAAAAGAAAATATTGAAGGAATATATGTTATACATACACAGCATAAAGTAATATATTTATGGTATATAAAATATTTATGGTATATATAAAATATATGTTATACACTATTATAAATACGGAATATACGTTATATATATATATATATATATATATATATATATATACATGCACGGTAAAAATCTTGAAAAAGGAAAATATTAATACTAAGATAATAATAAAGGAAACAAAACACTGAAGGGATTTTTTTTTAAAGAAAAGAAAGATAATAATTTTAAAGGAAAAACGTTTTAGAAAAAGGAAAAAGAAACACATTAGGGTTTAATCCCTTCGGTTTACCCCTTTCATTTTCCTTCTTTTTCTCCCAAATGAACCATTGCCGCCGTCGTTTCAGACCCTTCCCGTCGCCGCTCCGGCGATCTTTTCCGCCACGCAAGGCCACGAGGGAGTCCGCCACAACGCGTCGATCCTTCCCCACGGAGTTGACTCGTCGGGAGATCTCTGACCGTCGAGAAAGAAGGGCCGAAACGCTTCGGTTTTCCTTCACCGGATCTTGGTCGCCCACCGTCGGATCGTGATGAAATCAAACTATGTCGTCTTCCCCACCACGATCTACTTTTCCACCGTTGGGATTGCCGCAACGAAGCTCCGATCACCGGCGGTCGTTGAATCGAAGGTAAATAATATTTTTTATCTTTATATTCGAAATGAAAAATGAAAGAGCCAAAAATATCTCTGAAATTTCTCTTGTATTGATTTTTTGAAAATAGTTACAACGATTTTTTTTTTTGGGACTGTTCTTTTTTTTTTCGAATCCCCCTCACTTACATGGTTTTCATTCGGTTTTTATAACCGATATTACAGTGAAATAGAAAAGAAGAAAGAAAGGAAAATCGTGTTTGTAATTTGCTGTTGTTTCTCAGATCTGGTCTGGTTGACTTTATGCTTTGTCTTGTTTTGTTTCCAACTTGGGTATCTGATGGCTCTGTTGTTTCATGTTTTGCATCATGGTTTGGCCGAATCGGGGAATGGCGTGCAAGGGTTTCCCGATCTGGGGAGATCTGGACCGTTGGATGACCCTCCCCGATCCAACGGTTTGGAGAGATGCGGCGCAAGACTGAAGATGGGGCTCTCCTAGGGTTTCATCTGGAGGCCTGATCTGGATCGTTGATCTTGTGCCAGATCCAACGGTGATGGTTGAGGCGGCGGCTGCACATAAGAAAAGGGATTAGGGCTTCTGTTTTTTAAGGGCTTATCGGGCTTGGGCCATGTAATATTAGATATATTTTTTTGGGTTTTGTATATGTGGACTTTTTATTTAATACATATGGGCTTTTATTTATTACTTGATCTGTTTATTTATGTTATAATAATAATAATAATAATAATAATTTTGAACAATTAATGATAATGATAACAATAATAGTAATATTAAGAAGATAGGGGTAATACATATATAGAATAATATTAATAGTAAAACATTATATATATATATATTCATTTTTGCCCTTTTCTTTTCTTTTCATTTTTTCTTTTTTAATTAATTTTTTTAATTATTATTGTTACTATTTTAGCCCAATACAAGCCCAAAATGTGATGAAAAAGGTTTAAGTTTCGGGACAAAATTAGTGATTACAGTTGCCCCTCTTTGCTTATACTTGTGCAACAAGGATAAAGCAAAGACCATAAGCACTAATTTTGTCACACTTCCCTATTGGATGTGGGTGATCCGTTACGCCATCGACGACGAGACGAGATCAGGAGATTGAAGTGGATCAAGCTGCGACTCCAACGAAGAGGCATGACCCGGTGAGTTGGTGGAGATCGAGCTACGACTTAGATGAAGAGGCACGATCTGAAAAGCTAGAGAAAATCAAGCTACGACTTAGATGAAGAGGCATGATATGATTAGATTGGAGACCAAGCTACGACTTAGATTAAGAGGCATGGTCCGAAGGAGTATATTGGAGATCAAGCTACGACTCTGACGAAGAGGCATGATCCGAAGGAGTATTTTGAAGATCAAGCTACAACTCTGACGAAGAGGCATGATCTGAAGGAGTATATTGGAGATCAAGCTACAACTCTCACGAAGAGGCATGATCCGAAGGAGTATATTGGAGATCAAGCTACAACTCTGACGAAGAGGCATGATCCGAATGAGTATATTTGAGATCAAGCTACGACTCTGACGAAGAGGCATGATCCGAAGGAGTATTTTGGAGATCAAGCTACGACTCTGACGAAGAGGCATGATCCGAAGGAGTATATTGGAGATCAAGCTACGACTCTGACGAAGAGGCATGATCCGAAGGAGTATATTGGAGATCAAGCTACGACTCTGACGAAGAGGCATGATCCGAAGGAGTATATTGGAGATCAAGCTACAACTCTGACGAAGAGGCATGATCCGAAGGAGTATATTGAAGATCAAGCTACGACTCTGACGAAGAGGCATGATCCGAAGGAGTATATTGAAGATCAAGCTACGACTCTGACGAAGAGGCATGATCCGAAGGAGTATATTGAAGATCAAGCTACAACTCTGACGAAGAGGCATGATCCGAAGGAGTATATTGAAGATCAAGCTACGACTCTGACGAAGAGGCATGATCGGAAGGAGTATATTGGAGATCAAGCTACGACTCTGACGAAGAGGCATGATCCGAAGGAGTATATTGGAGATCAAGCTACGACTCTGACGAAGAGGCATGATCCGAAGGAGTATATTGGGGATCAAGCTACGACTCTGACGAAGAGGCATGATCCGAAGGAGTATATTGGAGATCAAGCTACAACTCTGACGAAAAGGCATGATCCGAAGGAGTATATTGAAGATCAAGCTACGACTCTGACGAAGAAGCATGATTCGAAGGAGTATATTGAAGATCAAGCTACAACTCTGACGAAGAGGCATGATCTGATGGGGAGGAGATCCGATACACCATTAACGACATAACAAGATCGATGTTGAATGAGATTTGCTACACCATCAACGACATAACAAGATCGATGTTGGAAGAGATCCGCTACCATCAAAGGCAAGACGAGATCGATGTTGTAGGAGATCCGCTACACCACCAACGGCATAACAAGATCGATGTAGTAAGAGATCCGTTACACCACCAACGGTATAACAAGATCGATGTTGAAAGAGATCTGCTACACCACCATCGGCATAACAAGATCGATGTTGAAAGAAGAGTAGGTGTTGTGGTTGTTCCTCTTAGTGGGGTTCAACCTCTTTGTTGATTTGTCTTTTTTTTGTCGGCGTGGCTTTCCTTTGGTTGAGGATTCGCCATCCTTGTCTTTTGACCTGTTTATTTTTCTATGTTCGAATGAAATGTGTATGTTTTGTATAGATGCATGTAACTTGATATATGGTGTAGATGCTTGATGTGAATGCATGATGAAAGCACTAATGGTTATGCGAATGATATGTAATGCAATTGATCCTGATGTTTGACGTTCAAAGGGATGCCCCCTGATTTCGTTGTTATACCGGTTTGGTCTTGTGGTCTTGATCACACGGTTTCAATGATGCCCCAACCTTTTGTGGGTTCGACTATCATCTTTCGAAATGTCACATGTTTAGGGGATGTCAACTATTGTATGCTTTATTTAGTCAAAATTTGTTTTTTGTTTTTGTTTTTTTGTGCAATCGGCCGACAAGCTCATTGTTGGTCCATGTGCTTTTGAAATCGTTTGTGAAGAAATGTAGAAAAATCTTTTGTATGTGAGATGTTTGTTGGAAAAATAATTGTATTATGTACATACATACATTTAGAAAAATCATGACAAATGATATTTATGAAAATCAAATTGTGGGTTTTTGAAGAAGTATTTTTTGTTTGAAAAGTCACGAATGTCGTAAGGGCATACTTGTGAAAACCTTTCTGGGCTATCAAGCTTCCGAGAGGAGAGACTCCCATACCTAGTTTCTACCCGATTTGATGGTGGCTCTCATTGGCTCACTAACTCACCGTGCCCCATCCTTCCCTCGTTTTTTATCTCGATCAAGCATTAGAAGTGTGGCAATCCTTGAAGAAAGGTTAACTCCGATAGGCGGGATGTATTCCGAAGACAAATTCATCCATCCGTGTATGGTCGGAGTGGTCTTGTAGATCTTGAAATGTAGGCTACAGCCCGTGGTTGTGACAGAAGGTGGACATATGCCCCGAATTGAGGATCATCATGTACTGCTTGATGTGGTTATGCTTGAATTGCTTTCGACTATCCATTTTTGGGGTGTTCGCCTTTCATTAGGTATAGCTTCGGATCGACTTGCACCTTTGCATTGCGTTGGTGCATACTTTTGATTAATCTTAGTAGAGGTGCAATTGGATGCAGAATTTCCACAGCTCGCGCTTTTTGGTTTAGCGTCTTCACTTTTGGTTTCAACTTTGATAACTTTTAGCTTGGTTTATGTGGGCTCTTTGAGCACAAACTTTTTTCGTCGTTTGCGTTGCATTTGTATGAAGAGTTCTTTTAGCCCTTTTGTTGATCCGGGCTCACGCGTTGGTGACTTTGATCTTGGTCTAGGTCGGCTTCATTGAGCTCGAACTTTTTTGTCATCCTTTGTATGTTTTTTTTTTGCAAAGATTAGACTAAGTGTCTCCTTTATTGCACTTTTTCTCTTCATAGCATGATTTAAATTGAAAGTTGCTCATTTGTCCATGCAATTTCATCCTCTTGCCCCCTAGTGTGGAAGTGATCCTTGGCTTGGATCCAAATGTCCTTCTCCCATACTTGGATATCAAAATAGTCTTCAGGTGGTAGATGTTTTCGGGTTATCACTTCATTCAAGGATCTTAGACAACAATGCTTGAGAGGCGAATTCATTCAATGGGAGTGGCCCATTACTTCTGATCACTCATTGTCGTTCCTCCCTTGGCTTGAGTAGAACAGATAGTGTTTTTATTTGTAATGTCCACAACATTCGTTCTTTTGGAAAAAAAATCTTTTTGAATTGAATTTAAAATGTATTTCTACAAAATAGTATATACATGTATATTTGGAAAACAATAAAAAAATCATTAATGAAATGTTTAAAGAATCAAAGAATGCAACAAATGTTTTCAAAATGGATTTTTTATCAAAAAATATCCAAAGATTGACAGCTTAGCTTGTTTCTTTTGCATTTTTCCCAAATACACAGGGATTAACGGATTTGACTTGCCTTTACCGGTAGCCGTTTGCTCCGGGCTAGTCGTACCATTTCCCTGGGTACAATCAGTTTTTACCAACTGTGACGTTGGATTTTCCAAAGGGTTTATTTCCCTTTGACCATTTGTGAAAATGGATTTTTCGATGGACATTTGTATTATCCATGAATTGAGAATTGCATTTTTCCCAAATGCACAGGGATTAACGGATTTGACTTGCCTTTACCGGTAGCCGTTTGCCCCGGGCTAGCTGTACCATTCCCCTGGGTACAATCAGTTTTCACCAATCTTGAGAATTGGAGTTTTGCATGTTGACCCCCTTTGATTCTGAACCGAGTGTCGTTGAAGTTGTTCAAGCTAGCCGCTCGGTCATTTGTTCTCTTTCACTTGGGCGAGGGTCTCTCCCGATTAGCAATGATGTGATGAATGAATTTGATCAAAGAGTTTTAGCAATGAGTATGATGTTATGTATGCATTGTGGATTTGAATGCATCATGGATTTAAACTAAAATTTATTGTCCAATTAGCAATAGGTATGATGTAATGAATGTATAACTAGAAATTTAATGTTGTGAATGATTATGCTATGAAATGATGTATGAACAGATAATGTAAAAATATATATACAAATATGTATGCACGTAATGGTGTTGGTCGTATAGGTGATTCCCCTTAGGTCAACTTTCATTTAGACATAAAAGAGGTTCCTTGTTATAAGGTAGTCATAGCAGATTCTAACAGATGCCCCTTGTGTCTCCGAATTGCGTTTGAAGAAATGAAGGTTTTGAAAAAAAATGTCGAGGCTAGATCATCTAGAATTTGTTAGATTTGCAATTTGACATCCTTTTTAGTAATCTCCTTCCATAATGAAAGCACCCGAATTGGGTAAAATCACCTTGACTCAACACCGTTATGTCATGGTATGTATGCAAAATAAATGCAAAAAGCAAAATGAAACGTGTTAGTGTCGTGTAGTTATGATTAATAAGACAGAAAACAAGCATAAATAAGCAGCCCTATTCATCTCGTCTAGTTCACCTAGGTTATCCGCATGGCTCTAAAGGGGTAGGCTTTCTAGTTCGCTACATGCAGTTTTGGTTCTAGGAGATACTCGAATTGTCCTCGCTGTCCCCTACTAAGGGTAGCAGGGCCCCCGGTCATCACCCATTATAGGCTCATTTCAACCGGGTTCAATTCAAGGGGACCCTTTAGCTATATCTACACGGGGAAACGATATTCCCACGAAGATATAGGGTAGTCGAGCCCCGAAGGTACTTACTAGGCCTACACGGAGGAACGATATCCCCACGAAAGCACTAGCGTTTTCCCCTCACTTAAACGAACGGGTGTATATGCAAAAAATGAATGCGTTCGAAATAGACTCGCGTTTATAAACAAGTATCGGTTAAAATTTGTCACTTTAGCTCGAACCTTCGATATTAGTTAAGCGGTAAAGTTTTCTTGGCCTGACTCTTTTTTGTTTTGTTTTTTAAAAACAAAAATTTATCTCCAGTGGAGTCGCCATCTGTAGCGACGTCCTTTTTGACAAACACACTATGTATATATATAGGTATATGTAGGTATTTGGTGGATGAGATATTTTAAAAATTAAAATTTAGGGGTTAAAAAAGAATTTTTAGAAATTGAGGGGTAAAAATGGGTTTTTAAAAAATTGTTGGAAAAATATTAGAGGGTTTCAAAATTGTTTTAAAAATAGGGGTTTTAGAAAAATATTTTAAAATGGGGAAATTTGAAAAAGGTTTTAAAAAATAGAAGGAGTCGCCACCGGCCACTTTAAGTGGTAGACCGGACACCGGAAATAGAAACCAGAGATTCGAAAGGGTTCGGGAGTCGGTTACACGCGAGGAAGGGTTAGCACCCTCGACATGCCCAAAATTGGTACCAAAACTTTACCGCTTAATTAAAATCAAATTTTGCGAATCGAAGTGACAATTTTAACCGAAACTAGGTTATACACGCGAGTAAATTTCGAAAATCCTAATATTCGAGAGCGAACGCCCGAACCACCACCACTACGACTGGTACTGGCCTCGTTCGTTTCCGAATAAAAAGACATCGCATAATTTTTTCGTAAAACAAAATTAATTTTAAAAAACTAAATGCATGGATATATATTATATATATATATACACATGTACAAGGAAAATAAAAACACAGCAATAAGAAATTTATTGAAAATAGGATGCTAATACTATATACATATATATATATATATTATACCATATATACTATATATATTATATATTATAATAAATATGGAATATGCCTTATATTTATATACATACACGGTATATTTGCTGAAAAAGAAAATATTGAAGGAATATATGTTATACATACACAGCATAAAGTAATATATTTATGGTATATAAAATATTTATGGTATATATAAAATATATGTTATACACTATTATAAATACGGAATATACGTTATATATATATATATATATATATATATATATATATACATGCACGGTAAAAATCTTGAAAAAGGAAAATATTAATACTAAGATAATAATAAAGGAAACAAAACACTGAAGGGATTTTTTTTTAAAGAAAAGAAAGATAATAATTTTAAAGGAAAAACGTTTTAGAAAAAGGAAAAAGAAACACATTAGGGTTTAATCCCTTCGGTTTACCCCTTTCATTTTCCTTCTTTTTCTCCCAAATGAACCATTGCCGCCGTCGTTTCAGACCCTTCCCGTCGCCGCTCCGGCGATCTTTTCCGCCACGCAAGGCCACGAGGGAGTCCGCCACAACGCGTCGATCCTTCCCCACGGAGTTGACTCGTCGGGAGATCTCTGACCGTCGAGAAAGAAGGGCCGAAACGCTTCGGTTTTCCTTCACCGGATCTTGGTCGCCCACCGTCGGATCGTGATGAAATCAAACTATGTCGTCTTCCCCACCACGATCTACTTTTCCACCGTTGGGATTGCCGCAACGAAGCTCCGATCACCGGCGGTCGTTGAATCGAAGGTAAATAATATTTTTTATCTTTATATTCGAAATGAAAAATGAAAGAGCCAAAAATATCTCTGAAATTTCTCTTGTATTGATTTTTTGAAAATAGTTACAACGATTTTTTTTTTTGGGACTGTTCTTTTTTTTTTCGAATCCCCCTCACTTACATGGTTTTCATTCGGTTTTTATAACCGATATTACAGTGAAATAGAAAAGAAGAAAGAAAGGAAAATCGTGTTTGTAATTTGCTGTTGTTTCTCAGATCTGGTCTGGTTGACTTTATGCTTTGTCTTGTTTTGTTTCCAACTTGGGTATCTGATGGCTCTGTTGTTTCATGTTTTGCATCATGGTTTGGCCGAATCGGGGAATGGCGTGCAAGGGTTTCCCGATCTGGGGAGATCTGGACCGTTGGATGACCCTCCCCGATCCAACGGTTTGGAGAGATGCGGCGCAAGACTGAAGATGGGGCTCTCCTAGGGTTTCATCTGGAGGCCTGATCTGGATCGTTGATCTTGTGCCAGATCCAACGGTGATGGTTGAGGCGGCGGCTGCACATAAGAAAAGGGATTAGGGCTTCTGTTTTTTAAGGGCTTATCGGGCTTGGGCCATGTAATATTAGATATATTTTTTTGGGTTTTGTATATGTGGACTTTTTATTTAATACATATGGGCTTTTATTTATTACTTGATCTGTTTATTTATGTTATAATAATAATAATAATAATAATAATTTTGAACAATTAATGATAATGATAACAATAATAGTAATATTAAGAAGATAGGGGTAATACATATATAGAATAATATTAATAGTAAAACATTATATATATATATATTCATTTTTGCCCTTTTCTTTTCTTTTCATTTTTTCTTTTTTAATTAATTTTTTTAATTATTATTGTTACTATTTTAGCCCAATACAAGCCCAAAATGTGATGAAAAAGGTTTAAGTTTCGGGACAAAATTAGTGATTACAACTCTAAAAGAAGACATTGATTTTTAGAGACTTTCTCTTCAATTTTATTGAAAGACTCTTTCAAGATAATTATTACACTTGTTGCTTGTTTTAGTCTTAAGCTACATTAGATAGATGTTAAGCTTGTTTTTTTTTCAATGGCGACATTGAAGAAACTATTTATATTGTACAATCATAAAGTTGTGTCTTATGATACAATATCAATGATATGTAAATTTGTAACACCCGTATTTTGGGGTTAGAAGTTAGTCGGGTTAGTTGGTTCGAGTCGGTAAAATTTATTTCAATCAAATTAACCTTAGTGTGAGTAAATTGAGCTTTATTAAAGAGGGAGAGACCTATGTTGTAATTTTCCCCAAAAGATTTTAAGATGATAAAAGTTATCATCTTCTCCCATTTTTCCTCATTATTGCCGTGGAAAAACACCTCCCCCATTTCCCCAAATTCTCTCAATTTCAAGCTTATATTTCATTCGATTCCAACTTCAATTCAAGGGGTTTTTGAAAGGTAATCACATATTTGAACTCTCCTTTCCATTTCCTATCTATCCATGGTCATTAATTTTAAAACCATGAACTTTTGAAAATTTGGGTTTATATCAAGTTTGGATTTTTAAGGGGGTTTTCCAATTGGTTTTGATAAATTGAGTTGGGGCTTTAGTTAATCATGTTAAAAGGTGTAACATATATCAATTTGGTTGAATTTTGGTAAAAATTCGAAGTGGATCCTTAGACCCATTTTTAAAGTGTCAAAAACTTAATTTTTGATGAGTTTTAGATTGTAATTAAAGGGTTGATGGTTTATATATGTTAGGATGATGTTTTGGAATCATTTAGATATCATTTGGGTGTTTAAAAACATAATTTTCTGCTAAGTAAAATAGGAGTACGAAAATGGAGTTTTGGAGGGTTTTGAGTGAGTTTTAGAGGTTGTTTTAGGTGGGAATTGATAGCTCAATGGTAGTGCTATGGTTAGGGGTTGATTTGGGATTGTTTGTGGGTGCTATGGATGTTGGAAACATGGTTTTTGGACATGGTTTAGGGGCTGCCCGAATTTGATAAAAATGTGATTTGTTCATGGTTTGCAACATGGTAAATTGCATTTGAATTGTATTCCGGGTTGGTATTTTGATGGTTGATGTTAGAGTAATAGTTGGGGGTTGTTTTGGAAGTGTTTGAATGTGCTAAATATGTTGAAATCACAAGTTTTGGACTGTTTTTCATGGCTGCTCGGATTTGATGATTTTGGGGATTGTTTATGGCTTAAATTGTGTGTCTAATGTTGGAAATTAGGGGTTGATGGTTATACTATAGTTGGGCAGTGTTTTGAACATGTTTAAGAGTGTTTTGGATGACTACAATTCTGATTTTTGATGGGTTTTTGTAGAAGTACGAAAATGAGAAATTGAAGAACGAACTTGGCTTTGAATTGTGAGAATTGTAATGGATTAGTGTGTTGATGTTAAACTTTGGGATTGTGGCTGATTTTGAGGTTAATATATTGTTTTTAAATGGTTAGAAGCAAGGGAAATCTATGGTGAAGCTTCGGGCTCGAATCCGGAAACTTGGATGCTTGGTAGGCTTGTCGGCTTGTGCTAATGGAGTAGTCGGTGAGTGGTTAAAATATTTTAAATGGTTTTGAGCAATTGGTTCGAGCATGTGGACTAGGTTGAGATTGGTAGACTCACCTAGAGTTAGGATTAGGGTGGTAGCCTAATCCTAAGCTTTAGTTAGAGACATTGAATGATCTCTTTAATTGATATTATGCCTCATGATGATTTGTGTTATGATGATTATGTATAATGTGTTATACATGTTGTTGAGGCATGGTTTGATGCATTGCTATGCATGTGGTTTGGATTGTAAATTGTGCATGATGATGTTGAGTTTAATATGATGTAAGATGCCATATTATGACTCTTGAAAATGACATTATGATATTATGTTGTTGAGATAATTCATGTTGAGTTTAATATGATGTAAGATGCCATATTATTACTCTTGAACATGACATTATGCATGTGGTTGAGATATTTGATATTGAGCTTAATATGATGTAAGATGCCATATTATGACTCTGAATATCAAAGGTTGTGAAATTTGATTATTATTGGCACTAGTATGCTTGGGTACAATGATCGATCATCAGGATGAGTGTGCACACTAATTGAGTCAAAACGTACGTGGCCTTGGTGGCGTTAAGGCACCAAGGAGGAGTACGGTGATGTAATATTCCACCGGAAATTTATATATATTCTACGTGATGATGAGTGGAATCCCATCCGTAGGGCATGTGGAAATGCGTTCCACATGCAAGGCCGGTGATGAGTGTAATCCCACCGAGGTAAGGTTGATGTTGGAAAATGCGTTCCAACATGTTATCCGCGTATTCGAGTCATAGCTAGGTGCCAATATGAGAAAGTATGTTTATGCCAATATGAGATTATGCATACATGTTAAAATGAATTGATATGTGTATCAATGTGATATGAAAGGTGAATTTCAAATGCGAAGCTATATATGTTTTGGTTAATGCATTGAGATATATATGTATCATTGTAAGTTGAGCTTATGAGATGTTGAGCATGACATAATGTTGATTATATGTTCATGCATCATGTTCATTTTGGTTCATGTGGATCGAAGATAAAGTCATGTATTTTATCATGATAATTGCTCGAGCTTGGACCCTGTATTGTCGAAGGTTTGTTGTATGAGCTTACCCTCACTAAGCTTTTATGCTTACGCTCTCTTTTGTTCGACAATGCAGATAAATAGCTTATGGGTGGCATGGGAAAGGAAAGGTCTTCAAGTGTTGCTTTGGTGAGCTCAATGTATGATTTATAAATTAAAGATTTGTAATAGAAAAGCAATGGGATAGGTGTTGTTGTTTTTGATGCTTTGAGGTGTGTTGTTTTGGTTTGGCAATTAGATGCCTTGTTTGAATTGTAAATATCACTTATGATGCATGCCTTGATGAATGCTTGAGTGATGCATGCCTTGATGAATGCTTGTGTGTGATGGCATGTCCTTTTTGGATGATTAGGTTGCTTAGTTGATATGTCTAAGTCTTCTATGTGTTAATTTGTATCTTTGGTATTGTTGAGATTTTATGTATGTCCATATATGCATAAATTGCTCTTTAATTGGAATGCTATGTATGAATGCATTATACCATGTTTGAATGACTCCCTTGGCTTAAATAGGTGCTCTTGCATGTGTGTATATGCTTTATTGCTTCCTAAAAATATGTTTCAAATGATTCTAACTTTAGCCGATCTTTTTCAAAACATCTATGATCCGTTTTTGCACTAGAGCTGTTTTTCCAGTCTCCAAGGCAAAAAGGATCGATCCCCTGGAAAAAGGGATCGATCCCTTCGTTGGCAGAATCGTTTCAAATTCTGCTTCCAGCCTCCAAGTGCAAAAGGATCGATCCCCTTGTTTATGGGATCGATCCCTTGTGATATAGATGCTAAATTTTTAAATATTGAGGTTTGCAAGCTTTACGTTTTAGTCCTGATTCTCGTATGTGCAATTGCTTGAGTTTGAGACGTCCGTTTGAGTTGAAATTTGGCAGAGAGGCATGAAACATGACTAATTTCATAATGGTAACTTAAAATTTGGTAAAGTCCTCTTAATTTCCAGAATTTACAAATTGGTCCCTAAATTCGTATTTTGTGCAATTGAGTCCCTTATTGTTTTCCGATTGCTGTGATTTTTGAGTATGCTTATCGCAAGAATATTCCTAGTTTAATGTGCATCTAGACAAGTTTAAAAAGAGAAAAAAAAGGGTCGTTAATCAAGGTTGACTTTCGGGTTGACTTTGGTTTTCCCCGTGTAATCTTCGTAGTTCGGGTCAACCGTCTAGGCCGGGCTACGGGGGTTACATTTGTTGGCATCAGAGCTTAAGGTTTCCGAGACCTTGGGCAGGTAAGTGAAGTAAGTTGTGTTTTATGATTAAGATGCACGGTGTTTGCTTATCATGTAAGCATGTTGCTTGTTATTCGAGTATGTTGTAATGAATGATTGCTTGCTTTGTAAGTATGATTGCTTGTGTGACAAGTATGTTGATTGTTTGTTTAAAAGCATGTTGCTCGTTACCCGTGTATGCGGTGATGTGTGATTGTTTGATGGAGAAGGTATGTTGTTTGATCGTACGCATATGTTTGCTTGTTTAGCAAGTATGCCTTGTAATATGCATGATTGAGCATGTATGTGTGTTGAGTTGTTTGAAGCATGTTGAGTAGGGTCCCATTGCTTCTATTACATCGGAAAAAGAGATTTTAAGTGAGGAAATCATACTTGAGCCACTTGGACCTTTTCCTTTGCTAACCCAGTTTGTATGTTATTGTGTTGTTGTTGTTGTTAGTTTACTGCTTTTTGGTAAGTTGAGGCCAAAGCGTGGACTGTGAATCGGTAAGTGGAAACTTGGGGTTCTGAAAGTGTGAATGATGTTGAGGGAGTTCATCGCTTTAGTCAATGAGGTATGGTTGTACCGGAGTTGAGGTACAAATTGTTTTCTGAGATAGTGAGTATGTGGGTTGGTTCCTGTTGATGAGGAACGATGTAATCGGTTCTGGTGTTAGTAGTGAAAGGGGTGACGACTTATGAGTGGGAGTCAGAGTGTTATCGATGATATAGTAGGTAAGCCCTTGGTACAGTTTTGAGCTTGTTCCCTTCTGATTGATTCTGAGTCTGCACTTCTGTATATTATTAGCAAGCATGCAAGTTTGACTGTACCGATGAGGTGTCAGAGGTAGGTATGCGTACCATAGTTCTTTTGGGGGGAGATCAGGGTAAGGGTCTCGTTTGTGTAATCTGAAATTCAGAAATGCTAGTTGGTGATCGTTGGGATTCAGCCTATGGTTTTCATACAAAACAACCGTTCAGTGTCCGTGAGTGGAAATCAATTTGTGTGATTGGGCCAGTGTGTGCCTGAGTTGTCTTCCAGCGAGAAGGAGAGATGAAGTTACTTCCGATATAGTTGAGCCGAGAAGGAAGTCTTGAGCTTTAAATTCAGATTGTTTGGTAGTGGGATGTTTTGAGTCGTCAGGACCGATGTTACAGAACAAGTTCAAGCATGATTATTTGTGTGCGATTAGAACGGCATTTTTGAAGTTTCGAGATGCTCTAAGAATATTCTAGAAGAATCAGATTTTGTCGAAGAACCAATCTGAAAACAAGAGGGTCGAAGACTATCAGCTGTGCACAGGTGTAGTTGCAATTTCCACGGATACTTCCTTTTGTGTGAGCATGTAAGAAAATTTGATGTACGTGTTGAGACCTTGGAAGTAGGGACACATGTGACTAGACCTTGTGGTGAGATAGTGGTGGTCAAAAAAAAAATGCAGAAGATGTTTGTTGATGGTTCAGGGTTATGTGTATGTAGTAGATGTGAAGTGATCGTCTTCCTACAGTTTTGAAGTACGTTTTGACAAAGTTTGGCTTGAAGAGCACAGAGTTAGTGTATACGTTGAGACAAAGATAGAGAGTTGCCTTGAAGTTGCAGATTTCTGTGTGACTGTAGTAGTAGGTGAGGAGGTGAACTTCTTGTCGAATGTTGATCCAGCTGTGGAGGTCGAAGATTGATTGAGTTTAGTTGGCAGACTTGTTTGGCAATTGTGATGGATTTGATTTTTGAATGAAGATTAGACCACCGAATGTTAGAATAGTTTGTGTTTTCCTATAAGTGTTTACAAGAATTACCCAGTTTGTCTCTTGACAGAGAAGAAGAGTTTATTATTGATGTCGTCTCCGAGTTTGCTCGTGTTTTAGTTTGCTTTGTATCTTATGGTTTCTGAAAGAATTGAGAATGTTGAAGAATCAACTACGAGAACTGTTAGGCCTTAGATTCATTAGGCTTAGTGCATCATCTTAGAGTATGATAGTACAGTTTGTGAAGAAGAAAGAGCGGCAGTACGAGAATGTGTTGAGATTTCAGACAGTTGAAACCAGTGGCAGTGAATGATTAGTATCCGCTTCCGAGTGTCAGCGATTTGTTGATCAGTTAGTGGGTGCTTCAGTCTTTCCGAAGATTAATTCGAGATCCGTTTACTACCAGTTGAAAGTGAGAAAAGTTGAAGTATCGAAGAAGTCCATGACGAGCTTTGAAGCTAGTGTGGTAGCACATTTTAGAAAATCAGCTGTATGTCAAGTTATGCAACGTGAACTTCGAGTTAATGAAGATGTTTTCCTAGGACATGCAGATTAACTGAGTGCATTAGAGTAAATCCTAACTATGCAGAAGAAGAAGTGAGTTGAAAGAAACTTTAATGGAAGCTTCGACCTTGATCTGAAAAAAAAAAAAAACCATAGTGATGTGTTACATGTAGAGTAAGGTCGTGTACTTATGCAAGACAGAAGTTGTGGCTTGTTCATTAAGATAGTTGGAAGACCGTGAGAAGAGTTATTTGATATGAGACATAGAGTTAACTACAGTTGTAATTGCCTCGAAGATTTGGAGACAAGCTTGTGCGGTAAGAAATGCACAGTGTGTATGTACATATCATCGGAACCTGAAATATTTGAAGACTTAGGAATGGTTGAAACTTGAACAACATAAGTTGTTAGAATTGCTTGAAAACTGCAATATTGAGATTGGGTACTATCTGAAGAGAGTCTAAGTGGTAACCGAGGTTCCGAGTTATTTTGTTGTCAGATTTGTGGTTGAGTTGCGAGATGTAATTGCCGATTCAGTTTATCGAATGATAACAGTTTTGTGGCTGAGTTTCATGTTAAACCTACTTTGAGTCAGATAATTGAAGAGAAACATTTGCAAGACAGATTCTTGGCACCTCACGTGCAAGACATAGTAGAAGGAAGACCTTCAGAATACAGTTAAGAGATAATAGAGTTTGTATTGTTAGAGACAGAATAGTTGTACCGATTGACATAATGCTTTGAGACGTTTGTATAGTGTTTGGTTACCTGTTGAAGTCAGATAGTCAGTCAGAGAAAGTTATGAGTCAAGTGTTCGAACAGTGTTGTATGAGATTGTGAATCGGGCTAGTACAGTTGTTTATTTGTTGTGGTTACCACCAGAGTTAGAAGAAGTTGTGATGTGTCCTGTGTATCTGTGATTCGGAAGTGTGAGTTAGATTTGTTCCGTGCTATGTTGTATAAGAGATTGAGTTGAGTTTGAAATTTGACATGCATTGAAGAACCAGTTGAGATCTTAGTGTCGGATAACAAATGTTGTGTGGCGAGTCTACCGAGTTGGTTAGTATGTTGTGGTGAGAGAGGAATGTGTGGAGGAGCATGTTTCAGTGACTCTTCCTGTTCGATGAATTTCGAGGACGAAATTTCCTTAAGTGGGGGAGAGTTGTAACACCCGTATTTTGGGGTTAGAAGTTAGTCGGGTTAGTTGGTTCGAGTCGGTAAAATTTATTTCAATCAAATTAACCTTAGTGTGAGTAAATTGAGCTTTATTAAAGAGGGAGAGACCTATGTTGTAATTTTCCCCAAAAGATTTTAAGATGATAAAAGTTATCATCTTCTCCCCTTTTTCCTCATTATTGCCGTGGAAAAACACCTCCCCCATTTCCCCAAATTCTCTCAATTTCAAGCTTATATTTCATTCGATTCCAACTTCAATTCAAGGGGTTTTTGAAAGGTAATCACATATTTGAACTCTCCTTTCCATTTCCTATCTATCCATGGTCATTAATTTTAAAACCATGAACTTTTGAAAATTTGGGTTTATATCAAGTTTGGATTTTTAAGGGGGTTTTCCAATTGGTTTTGATAAATTGAGTTGGGGCTTTAGTTAATCATGTTAAAAGGTGTAACATATATCAATTTGGTTGAATTTTGGTAAAAATTCGAAGTGGATCCTTAGACCCATTTTTAAAGTGTCAAAAACTTAATTTTTGATGAGTTTTAGATTGTAATTAAAGGGTTGATGGTTTATATATGTTAGGATGATGTTTTGGAATCATTTAGATATCATTTGGGTGTTTAAAAACATAATTTTCTGCTAAGTAAAATAGGAGTACGAAAATGGAGTTTTGGAGGGTTTTGAGTGAGTTTTAGAGGTTGTTTTAGGTGGGAATTGATAGCTCAATGGTAGTGCTATGGTTAGGGGTTGATTTGGGATTGTTTGTGGGTGCTATGGATGTTGGAAACATGGTTTTTGGACATGGTTTAGGGGCTGCCCGAATTTGATAAAAATGTGATTTGTTCATGGTTTGCAACATGGTAAATTGCATTTGAATTGTATTCCGGGTTGGTATTTTGATGGTTGATGTTAGAGTAATAGTTGGGGGTTGTTTTGGAAGTGTTTGAATGTGCTAAATATGTTGAAATCACAAGTTTTGGACTGTTTTTCATGGCTGCTCGGATTTGATGATTTTGGGGATTGTTTATGGCTTAAATTGTGTGTCTAATGTTGGAAATTAGGGGTTGATGGTTATACTATAGTTGGGCAGTGTTTTGAACATGTTTAAGAGTGTTTTGGATGACTACAATTCTGATTTTTGATGGGTTTTTGTAGAAGTACGAAAATGAGAAATTGAAGAACGAACTTGGCTTTGAATTGTGAGAATTGTAATGGATTAGTGTGTTGATGTTAAACTTTGGGATTGTGGCTGATTTTGAGGTTAATATATTGTTTTTAAATGGTTAGAAGCAAGGGAAATCTATGGTGAAGCTTCGGGCTCGAATCCGGAAACTTGGATGCTTGGTAGGCTTGTCGGCTTGTGCTAATGGAGTAGTCGGTGAGTGGTTAAAATATTTTAAATGGTTTTGAGCAATTGGTTCGAGCATGTGGACTAGGTTGAGATTGGTAGACTCACCTAGAGTTAGGATTAGGGTGGTAGCCTAATCCTAAGCTTTAGTTAGAGACATTGAATGATCTCTTTAATTGATATTATGCCTCATGATGATTTGTGTTATGATGATTATGTATAATGTGTTATACATGTTGTTGAGGCATGGTTTGATGCATTGCTATGCATGTGGTTTGGATTGTAAATTGTGCATGATGATGTTGAGTTTAATATGATGTAAGATGCCATATTATGACTCTTGAAAATGACATTATGATATTATGTTGTTGAGATAATTCATGTTGAGTTTAATATGATGTAAGATGCCATATTATTACTCTTGAACATGACATTATGCATGTGGTTGAGATATTTGATATTGAGCTTAATATGATGTAAGATGCCATATTATGACTCTGAATATCAAAGGTTGTGAAATTTGATTATTATTGGCACTAGTATGCTTGGGTACAATGATCGATCATCAGGATGAGTGTGCACACTAATTGAGTCAAAACGTACGTGGCCTTGGTGGCGTTAAGGCACCAAGGAGGAGTACGGTGATGTAATATTCCACCGGAAATTTATATATATTCTACGTGATGATGAGTGGAATCCCATCCGTAGGGCATGTGGAAATGCGTTCCACATGCAAGGCCGGTGATGAGTGTAATCCCACCGAGGTAAGGTTGATGTTGGAAAATGCGTTCCAACATGTTATCCGCGTATTCGAGTCATAGCTAGGTGCCAATATGAGAAAGTATGTTTATGCCAATATGAGATTATGCATACATGTTAAAATGAATTGATATGTGTATCAATGTGATATGAAAGGTGAATTTCAAATGCGAAGCTATATATGTTTTGGTTAATGCATTGAGATATATATGTATCATTGTAAGTTGAGCTTATGAGATGTTGAGCATGACATAATGTTGATTATATGTTCATGCATCATGTTCATTTTGGTTCATGTGGATCGAAGATAAAGTCATGTATTTTATCATGATAATTGCTCGAGCTTGGACCCTGTATTGTCGAAGGTTTGTTGTATGAGCTTACCCTCACTAAGCTTTTATGCTTACGCTCTCTTTTGTTCGACAATGCAGATAAATAGCTTATGGGTGGCATGGGAAAGGAAAGGTCTTCAAGTGTTGCTTTGGTGAGCTCAATGTATGATTTATAAATTAAAGATTTGTAATAGAAAAGCAATGGGATAGGTGTTGTTGTTTTTGATGCTTTGAGGTGTGTTGTTTTGGTTTGGCAATTAGATGCCTTGTTTGAATTGTAAATATCACTTATGATGCATGCCTTGATGAATGCTTGAGTGATGCATGCCTTGATGAATGCTTGTGTGTGATGGCATGTCCTTTTTGGATGATTAGGTTGCTTAGTTGATATGTCTAAGTCTTCTATGTGTTAATTTGTATCTTTGGTATTGTTGAGATTTTATGTATGTCCATATATGCATAAATTGCTCTTTAATTGGAATGCTATGTATGAATGCATTATACCATGTTTGAATGACTCCCTTGGCTTAAATAGGTGCTCTTGCATGTGTGTATATACTTTATTGCTTCCTAAAATATGTTTCAAATGATTCTAACTTTAGCCGATCTTTTTCAAAACATCTATGATCCGTTTTTGCACTAGAGCTGTTTTTCCAGTCTCCAAGGCAAAAAGGATCGATCCCCTGGAAAAAGGGATCGATCCCTTCGTTGGCAGAATCGTTTCAAATTCTGCTTCCAGCCTCCAAGTGCAAAAGGATCGATCCCCTTGTTTATGGGATCGATCCCTTGTGATATAGATGCTAAATTTTTAAATATTGAGGTTTGCAAGCTTTACGTTTTAGTCCTGATTCTCGTATGTGCAATTGCTTGAGTTTGAGACGTCCGTTTGAGTTGAAATTTGGCAGAGAGGCATGAAACATGACTAATTTCATAATGGTAACTTAAAATTTGGTAAAGTCCTCTTAATTTCCAGAATTTACAAATTGGTCCCTAAATTCGTATTTTGTGCAATTGAGTCCCTTATTGTTTTCCGATTGCTGTGATTTTTGAGTATGCTTATCGCAAGAATATTCCTAGTTTAATGTGCATCTAGACAAGTTTAAAAAGAGAAAAAAAAGGGTCGTTAATCAAGGTTGACTTTCGGGTTGACTTTGGTTTTCCCCGTGTAATCTTCGTAGTTCGGGTCAACCGTCTAGGCCGGGCTACGGGGGTTACAAAATTAAAGAAATCTATCTATGAGCTTAAGTAGGACTCTCATTAATGAAATTATAAATTTCATGTTGATTATGTCATTCGGTTTTGAGATAAATTTGGTTGACAATTGTATGTACTACTAGTTTAGTGGGAGTAAAACCAAGTGATACTCATATTGCTAAAGAAGACAAATTTAGTCTTACTCAATGCCCTAAAAGTAACCTTGAAATTTAAAAGAAATCCAAAAGATTCTCTATGCATAAGCTATTGAAAATCTAATTTATGCTTAAGTATGTATGCGTTCGGAAATTGTGTACTTTGTTGGAATGTTAGACAGATATTTGAGGAATCATATTATGAACCATTGGATAGCAGCCAATGGGGTTATAGGATATCTTCAGAGAACAAAAATTACATGCTCACATGTCGAAGTTCTGGTAAGTTAGAGATCATCAGGTTTACAGACTTCGATTCTAATAGAATATTGATGCAAAAGAATTTTGTCACATGGACTGCTAATTGTATATTGAATAGAAAGACCACTTTAGTTATTTTGTGACAGTAAATATGCATTCATTTATTCTATAAACAATAGGAACACTTTAAACTTGAAGGACATAAATATTACGTTCCTAGTTGTTAAAGAAAATTCAGAGTGGTTGTGTGTCTATAGAGCATGTTGGTACAAACTCCATAATTGCGCGCATATTAAGAAACTGTCACCCTAGGTCTTTCATGAGCACACTACTCATGTGGGTGTAATGTTATTTAAGGATATTCGGTTTTAGTGGGAGTTTGTAATTTTGAAAAAAAAAATGCTCATTCGGTTTAGACACAATTTCGGTTACTTCAGTTTAAAGTTATTTAAGATTATTTCTGCAGAAATAAAGTTCTTTTGATTTATGCACACTCTGAATTCAGTAAAGTTTGGTCTCACTAAGGTTTAGGAGGACCAGTTGGAAATAGACATGTTCGGTTCACATTTCATGTAATTTTCCATGCTACGCATCCATGATTGATCTATGTCATTTGATTATGTTTGTATACGTGACCATTGATGGGTCCAGTCATGATTGATATGGCGAAGGCCACTTTGATCCTATATGGATATAGTTGATGGACGAGATTATTATAGAATACCTATTATATAATAGCAAATTTTTGAGCTCATAAGGTTGTACATTTATCAGGAAACATATGTTGCCCAAGTGGGAGATTGTTGGATTAAAATCCGCAATTGTGGGCACATATGTAAAATGTATGTTGCTATTATAAAGTATGACACAAAATAAAGTGACCAATTAAGTTAAGCGTGTCATAAGTATTAAAATGTCATGGAAATAAAAGTGTAGATACCATAAGATATATTTATAATTCAATGAGGGGCAGAGTTATAAATATTTAATAGTTGATTTAATAAATCAACTATATAAAGAGGTAGTGGTCCCCAAGAAATAGATTAACTTGTTTTTCTCTCCTTCCCCGTCAGAGAGTTTTACTCCAAGAGATAACCTATCTTCTTGGAAGATCAATACCAAAGTTCTTGGGATTTCCACATCAAGATTCAAGATTTTCAATCTATCAATGAATTCAGGTACGCTTCCGCATTCAGATTATTTCGGTTTATTGTTCTTGATGATTTGACATGATAGATCTTGGGTTTAAGTTTCATATCTATTATGTTTTGATTCTAACAGACTCGACGTGAGAAATCTCGATTTGAATATAATTTTATAAACGTGGTTCGATAAAATTTGAAATAAATTTCGAGTTGTAAAATGAGACTCGAATAATTCAATAAAAAAAACTTTAGTAATTACTAGATCGGTTTTTAAGTTCGAGTCGAGTGTCTCAACTATGCATGATATATGTATATCGCATATGAAAAATATGGAGAAATATATTGGATGTCGTATATGGTTATAGAAAGTTATTTAAATTTAAACCAGTTAGTATCATAATATTATAAATATTTATAATAAAATTTGAACAGAAACTCGAACAATTCGACTAAAAAAATTTCAAATAAGATCTAAATTTTAAAATATGACACTTCAACTCGATTAACACAAACTTTTTTTTTTTGCGAATAGTCACCCCAAATACTAGTTGACATGCCACTTGTAAGGTTGTAATCTGGACGTTAGACTATTAAAATTAAGATCATCGACAAGTGTTCGATGTAACTGTTAAGTATAAAAACGCGTGGTTAAATTATAAAAACTGATATTTTGAAAAATGACTGGACATGAATTTTGAGCATAAATCATAAAACAATTACTATAAAAGGTATTGAAAAATAAAAAGTAATTCAGATGGGTATTTAAGTAGGATTAATAAATAATGTAAAAAAAAGTTTACACAAGCGTGCCTATTTTCAAGTCTAAATCAAAAATTTAAATTTCTAACCTTAAAACCCTAAAAATCTAACCACAAATTTTAAACCCTAAATTCTAACCATAAATCAAACAACATAAACTTTAACCTCTAAACCCTAAACTCTTAATCATGCTTGTGAAAACTTTATTTTCCACCACTAGTGTATATATAGGATAATCTGCTCTGCTGGTAGAATCAGATTCACAAGTGGTCCTCAACTGGATTGCAAACCCTATTTGAAGACCATGGAGATGGTGAGATATCTTCGATGAAATTAATGGCATGAAGCGGGAGATTACAAAGGTGAAATTTCAGTATGTACCGCGTGAGCAAACAGTATGGTGGATCACTTGGCGAAAATTGGAACTACTAAACCGATGTTATTTAAAGTATGGTGGTGAGTTAGATATTGAATTTTGTTTTGTATTTGAACATATTTAATTGCTGGTGTAAAGTGAAACATCCTTGTAGCATAAACCAAATTGGATCTTACTCTTTCCTCTATTAAGATTATGAAAATTTTTAATACGGTGTCTAATTTTAATCTTTAATAAAATAAAATAAATTGATTTTGCTGAGAGAAAAAAATAACCCAATATATAAAGAATTTGGAAGAGAAAGGGGGCCAAGGAGTCAACCTTTTTCTCATTTTAAGGACTTTGTGTTACATTTAATGTGATTGTTGTCACAACATCCAACATAGGTAATTTAGTAGGTGGCACAATGCAGGGACTGTAATGGTTATTTAAGTGTTTTGGTTTCACATGAAATGTGGAATGAAGTTATACATTTGGTTATCTTTGACTAAATTTATTATCACCAAACAAATTACATTTGTCAAGTTATAATTATATGCTGTAATAGATTTTGTCACGTCATTATCATAATTAAAGATTTAACTTTTTATGTACATGTTAACAAACAATATTAGATTTTAATTAAAGGATAATTATTTGATACACTGACTGTAGAAATTAAAAAAATTTATAAGCGCTATAATTTTAGGTTTTAGGAACTTAATTTAAGGTTTAGGGTTTAGGGGTTTAGGTTTAGTATTTTGGAATTTAGGGATTGTGAATAGAATTTAGGGTTTAGGGTTAGAATTTAGGGTTTATAAGTTAAAACCTAAATCCTCAATATATTACACTAAAACCTAAACCTTAACCTCTAAACCTTAAATCTTAACCCTAACCCCTAAATTCTAAACCCCATATACTTAAACCCATAAACCCTATACCCTAAATTAAGTCCATAAACTCTAAAACTAAAGCGCTTGAGGAAACTAAAAGTTTCTACCGCCAATATATTGGATATAAATCCTTAATTAAAAGTATTATATTACATAAATAATGTCTAAACTTTTTTCTACTTTAATGAGGGTTCGAATCTCGTCCTGAGAATAACCAACTTTAAAACTTGCAGTTAGTGTCTATGCTTATATGGGCTAACAAAATGCATAAAACTAGTCATTGGACTCCCTCCAGTAAACACCTCAAAAAAACCAAAAACTAATATTCGAGCTTCAAATCTTGTCATTGTGCATGAGGTTGCCCCTATAATAGACTTTTGCCATATGCAATATAAATTAGTCGACAAATGAATCGAATATCGATAATTATACTGAAAATATTTTATGTAATCACTATTATACTAAAGTATACATGAATACAAAAATGAAAAAAGAGAAATAGTTGTGGAACCGAGAATGAATGAATGAAAGGGACAAGTGGAGATAAGCACACACATGTGAATGCTGATGAGGTTCGCATTGTCTCTTAGCTTTCATGGTGAACTGGAAAAAACCAGAGCCATGGCCGAGGATTTGCAGATGTTTGAGAAAGGAATGGAATTTAACACATAGCCCCCCCCCCCCCCTAATAATGGCTTCCATTAATTCATTTACCCGCTTCTCCTGGATTATTATTTTCTTTTCAGCTTTCTGGGTTTTTCTTTTCTATTCTATTTTCCCGGAAAACTCCAACTGAAACCCTTTTCGCGACCACCTTATTTGTCTATGGTTGAGTATTCTGGTTGTTTGGTTTCAATTACTGGATATAAGGCTCGTGATAGCTTCTGGAAGAGGAAGACAGGTAACCCTGTGATGGTTGATGTTGAAGTTGTAGTTGACGGTGACAAGTAGGGTTGAGCATGTCGGATCGAAAGATCAAAAATCGATATGAAATAAAGTGTTTAAATAGTTTATAATTCATAAGTTTAAAAACCGTGGTAAACCGAGGAGATTAAGGGCTAGTTTAGCATTGCTTTTGAAAAGTAATTTTTAAAAGTTAGTTGTAAGATTTTAGTGTTTATCGTTGCTGTCAAAAAGTGCTTTTAAGAAGATAAATGACTATTTTGGACATGATATTGTAAGTTATATATGTGTGTATATATATGATATTCAAATTCTCTAATGTTATAATATATGAAATATATCAGCTTAAATTATTATAAAAATATAAAAAATATTTTTATTAATAAATATATTTTTAACAATTATACGTGTTCCATGAAAATATAACAAATTTAAAATATTTTATTTAAAAAACTTGACAATAATAAATATAAATTATTTTAAAATTAAAAAATAATTATTAATTATATAATTATATCTTCGTAAATAATTATAAATTTATAAATTATAAATAAACACAATAACAAATGAAGGTTAAAATTGTAATTTAACTCTCAAAATCACTTTTACAACCGCAAAAGCTAAAAATTTTAGCTTTTGCGTTTGGGTTAAAAATCACTTTTCAAAAGCAAATTTTTTTCCAAAAGTTAGCTGTTTAGCATAGCTTTTGGCCTCAAACCAGCTTTTGAAACCAAAAGCTGGTTTGAAAAGCAATGCTAAACAAAGCCTAAATGAGATATTATATATAATAATTTAATGTGTGATATTAACAATGCAGTGATTATTTCGTAACATAATTAAAAGTTACATAATTATTTTTGTAATTTTTGAAACACCAGTTATCAGAAATATCATTTTAATTTAATTTAGTAACCATTAATATACTTTACCCAACAAATAATTATTTTTTTTTTGCTCAGCAAATATGATTTTATTAAAATTATCGAACAAGCCAAACCCAAACGTTATGTGCCTCATTAAAAACCTCTCTAATCCTAATTAGAGGAAAAAAGTACACATAACTGGGAAGAGAACACGACACAAGCTCCTAAAAAACATCGAGTTTACACAAAGCTTGAAAGAGTGCAACAAAATCTTTTACGCAAACTCAAAATTACCCGAAAAGAAAAATACCGGTCCAGAATTAAGCACATCCATACCAGCAGCCTTCATGTAACCAAATCCAAAGAAAATTGACACTAAGATTACTGCAGATTCTCAAGCGAACTCGCCTCATGACCATTCTTCTAAAAATGAGGCTAGATTCTTAATCTGGTTTAGACTTCCCGAAGCAATCTGTCATCTCAATAAATTCTCTAAGGTACATGACTGAATCTGAAACTGTGGTCTTTACCTCAATCTTTCACACGAACTTAAACATTTGCAGCTCGACAATACCCTTTGCAGAAAAACAAAACACCCATCGCACAAATTGAGCCAGGAAACATAGTAATAGCAAAGCACAAAACAAAGACGTGCTCAGGCTTTCGGTCCACACAAAAGCAGTACTCCTGAATAAAACTTCACACTTCCAATCCTGCCACACCTTTTTCAAAGATATAAATCCTAATAAACTATAAAGCCGAAGAAACTAAGACTAGAGAGTTCCTGAAGTAATCGAAAGAAACTCTTTAATCCAAACTTCCAGAAAGGCACCATGCTTGCCTCGCCCACAACCACTCAAAATCGATCTCGATAACAAACCAAATTTTTTCACAAAATTCTTCAAACAATTAAACTTCTACGATAGTAGCCAAAACACTAAATGTCACACCCAGACCTCGCAAATAGTTAAAATATAAAAACTCATCACAGATAGTACAACAAAAATCACAAACCTTGCTTAGCTACCATCACCGTTAATTCCCTAACGACCTCTTGTTCACTACCCACAATTTGCATCCCTAGTTTTTTACCTAGCTTTAGAGTTTTTCTTGCCTCCTTGGTAGCGTTTTCCCACCTGACCGCAAGATCTGAGTCCGACAACGAACGTCCAGATAAGATCGATGAATTTAGATTCTCCTTATCCAGCTTGTTTCTACGGAAAGCCCTGTCCCTCTTCTTCCTTTCTGCCTCTGACAAAGCCTTATCCTGATAATCTAAAAGCGATTTGTAGCGTTTAACTTTCTTGACCTTCTTACCATAGAGCGAAGAGTCCATCTCGGGAAAGAAATCTCTAGCATTGTTCACATTGGCACCAACATCCGTTTGAATTCCTGCAGCCTCACAAGGAATAACATTCATTCTTTCATCAACTGAAGTGGCCCAATCATCCCTACCCAGCCTAGCGTCAAAGAGAATTGGCTCCCCAATTTGTTTAAATCCCTCACAACAAATAATTATTTAACGGTAAATATATTTTGGTGTAAGAATTTGGTTTAGAGCCGACCCTAGGGCAGGTCAAATCGGTCGATCGCCCAAGGCCTTATTTTTCTTAAACTTTATTACCTTAAAATTATAATAGAAAAGAGCCTCAAAATTTAATTATAATATTAGAGAGAGGAATCTATTTTAAGCCATAAATAACAAGTAAACGAAATAATAATTTGGTTATAATATCCTTATTTTTTTTAATTTTTTTACTACTTAAATAGTTATAGTTTAATTTTTTTTAATAGTTAGTATTATGGGTCCAATTTTTTTTCAATACTTGTTATTAGAGGCTCAATTTTCCCCCAATATTTGTTATTTGAGGCCCAATTTTTCTTGATATTTATTACTAGGGACATACTCTTTAAATTCATTTTTTCAATACTTGTTATTTGGGGTCCAATTTTTTCAATACTTGTTACTAGAGGCTCAATTTTCTCAATATTTTGTTATTATGAGCTACTCTTAAAATTTATTTTTTCAACATTTGTTATTAAGGGACCAATTTTTTCAATACATGTTATTTGATGCCCAATTTTTCTTGATATTTTTTCTTAGGGATCCACTCTTAAAATTCAATTTTTTTCAATACTTATTATCTAGGCTCCAATTTTTTCAATACTTGTTATTTATGGTCTACT
The DNA here is from genome assembly GCA_030270665.1 of Hibiscus trionum. Classification (NCBI taxonomy): domain Eukaryota; kingdom Viridiplantae; phylum Streptophyta; class Magnoliopsida; order Malvales; family Malvaceae; genus Hibiscus; species Hibiscus trionum. The sequence continues at coordinate 1,579,403 of BSYR01000075.1, read as the reverse complement.
TTTAAAATTCATTTTTAAAATATTTTTCGAAACTTATTGTTAGGGGCCTAATTTTCCAGTTTCCCCAAGGCCTCTAAAATTTCAGGACCGGCTCTGATTTGGTTTTAAGGTGTAATTTTGTATTTAATTAAGTATTTGGACTTGAATTTAAGATTCAATTTGGTATCTAACTTTTGTCCAATTAGTTACTTGAATTTGGCTTCATGGTTTAAATTGGTTCAAATAAGTCATTCATTGTAGGTATCATTTTGTATAAAAACATGAAGTTCTCATACTAAAATGAACAGTGCAATTAACCCTCCCAATGGTCTGGAAAATTAAAAAAAACAGCCGCATAAAAAGCGACTAAAATGATTGTATATAAATTCTTACGATTTTTTGTAAGAATTTATGTACACGTATTTTTTAGCCGTTTTTTAAGCAACCGTTCTCTAAAACTTCTCCAATGGCCCCCCTCTAGGGTGGAATCTAAATCTTCTTTGGAGCACCAGCAAGCAGTCAGCGGCCCAATGTTCACGCAAACTACACGAAGATTTCGATTGCTTCGAAAATGATTGGCTAAGAATTTCTATAGCAGGCGGAGGGAATCTAAATCTTCCTTTTCACGAGCAGCGGCACCGAAGTAAACGCCGATTGAGCCAAGAATTTTGGTTGATTTGGAAACGATTTGCAACACCGCAAAGGTTGACGCTTACACCAACTTGCACGTTGATAATCACAAAGCCATGATTTAGACCATTAGCCCGCATTACACCGCTCCTTTCACATTAAAACTTGGTTAACAAATGACAATTCCGATTAGGGATGAGTATAGGTCTGGTATGGTCGGATTTTTTGTCAATCCGAATTCGATCTGAAAATTAACAGTCTTTATCTAAACCTGGCCTGAATATTGTGATAAAAATCTGACTCGAACCGACACAAATGAAAATTCATTTTCATTAGATAAAATAGAGAGATAATTTTAGAGTTTAGGCGCTTAGTTTAGAGTGTAGGGTTTAGGGTCTATGGTAGGAATTTAGAATTTATGGATAGTGGTTAGAATGTAGGGTTTAGAGGTTAGAGTTTAGTTTTTAGGGTAATATGGAGAGGATTTAAGTTTTAATCTATAAATGTTAAATTATAACCCTAAATTGTAAATTTCAACCATTATCCCTAAATTCAAAACTCATTCACCTAAACCCCTAAACCATACACCATAAACTAAGTCCTTAAAACTAAGACGCTTGTGGAAACTAAAAGTTTTCACTGCCAGTGTATTAAATAATTACCCTTAAAAGAATATAGAGAGGGACATTATAATAATTATCCCTAACTATATATAGGAACTTTTATATTATTATCCCATATCAAGTCGGGTAATGGTTTTTTTCATCTAACACTTGAAATCGAACTGACCTAAATTCGATTTTTAAATTAAAAATTTGACCATATAAAGCCGAGTCGAAATCCGTCGGATCCGGATAGAATACTCATCCCTAACCCCGATTAATATCGTTGTTAGTTCAACACTTTAGAAACAATAAATTTTAACATATTTAGACGTATAATTCTTTTTTTAATTTAAAATTTAAATGTTAAATATTTAGTTCAAGTAGTAAGCAGTTTGATATTATTTAAGTCGGTTTAGAATTTGAGGCGTTGTGTATACAAAAAATTCCTGTTGTGAGTCTCACCCACCAAAATCATGTGTGTAACGCGAATTGGTCCGAATTAATTAGAGCGAAACTTTGAAAATCGAAAGGCAACCGAAGAAATATATTTGAACACGTAATCTTTAAATTATTACAACAATAACTATATTAGTTGTCAACTCCCATATGTGAGGCAAACAGTAACGAACAAGTTGTTGGTTCTTGCCAATATTGGCAAACTTGACTTCGAGTAGAGCTTTCTGTGGACCAGACGGCTCGAGACAAGCATGAGCAAGATATTTTAAGTTCGGACGAATTCAACTCAATCCGGTTTAATAAAAAAATTATTTTATTAAATTAAATTTTATTTTTTATAATATATAAATAATTAGCTCAAGCCAAATTTGAGTCCATACATTAAATTTTGAGCTCGGAGTACAACTTGAGGAGAAGTTTAGACTTGATTCGTGAACATAAATGAATATTCAATATGAGTGTGAGAAATACAAATGTGTCTAATATGAATGAAATTATATTTTAAACTTTTATATATTTTGAGTAATAATTTAAATTATTATATTTATATTTGAATATAAATGTCGAATATATATATTTAAAAAAAATAAAGAATTACAATAATTTAAGTGTATGTGATATACTTGGAGTGTGAATGGGTGTCCATCTATATCAAATGAGACATATCTTTTCTCCATTGTAGATGAGAGCAATGACACCTCTATTAACATAATTTCTTTTGTTACCCTTCCGATTTCTTAAGATTTTCTCTTGACTAATCTGGACTGTCTCGCATCTCAATATTAACTTTGATGGGTGAGTCTTCAAATTTGATTTAACATGTTTAATGTTTATTGATTACGTAAAGATCAAAATTTTAAATTTTAAGGAGTACAATGACTAAAAATGATTATATTAGATACAAGGCTAAATCCACAACTTAGACTAACAGAGTACTAGTTGACATAGTGGGATGAAACACTAGATTCCAGTATATGTTCATACATATTTTTTTAACCCTTTAACATGTGCACACATCTTACAGACAAAGCGATTGAACCCGAATCTCCTAAGATGAATATCATCCGTTTTTACACTCAGACCATACTTGTTGGGTTCAATCAATCAAGAAATTAAATATAAGTGGTTATAAAAATTAAATTAACCTTCACTTTACACCCAGTTTCATGGAATGTAGATCGGATATAACTCAATCTACTTTTAAAACTGCCAAATTATGGCAATTCAAAGATTTATGTGCTGAGATCCACTAATTGACCTAGTAATTAAGGATGTTTATATTGTCTCATTTTGTATGAGTTCGAATCACGATATGAAAATATAATACACCTCTATTAATAAAAAAAAATTACATGCCTATATTTTTGGGCTATATGGGGTTGCTCCTATTGTATATATCCAAAATCATATTTAAATATGAATTTTAGATTGGCACAGCTTATATTATAAATCTTTTGATAAATTTATTTATTTTATTAAACGTTTCACTGAAATTAAGGTACATAAATAAGGATTTAAAGGCAAGAAGCCTTATTTCCTGCTAACAGAAACAAATATAATAAGCACTTAACGAAAGGCTAAGGCATACCAAAAGTCCAAATTAAACAGACCCAGACAAGATATAAAAACAAGTGACCCAAAACATAGGTGAAAATAGAGTGGAAACGAGCTTAATCAAGCACATTTGTAACCAGCAGGCTGTGCCTTTCCACAGGCATTGAGCAGCAAGGACAATGAAAGGGGAACATTGAGGTTAATTCCCAATACGTTGGCCTTGATAGCAGTGCAAAGGCAAACCGCGGCGTCGAGATCGGCCAAACCCGAAATGAGAGAGCAGCATTGAGTCCTCGACGAGCTCCCGACGACGACGTGCACTAGTCCTCCCAATAAATCAGCACATACACCTAGTTTGAGTGTGTCTTTAGGGCAAGTGGCCGGCTTTTTCGGTCCCGAGGGCGGGCTCTTGGGGGAAGGCTTGGGGGTCTTGTGTGGTGGTGGTGGGCATGGCACGTAGGTCGAGCTGACCAAGGTGAAGAACATCAAGTTCATGGCAACAAGAAGTGCGGCCGATGCGACGGTGGTCGAAGCCATGTTTGGTTTTTTTTTTTTTTTGGAGAATGTAGATAACTAATGCTAGTGTTGGTGTGATGAAATGGTGAAGGCAAAGGGGTTTTTATAGGCGAATTAAGGACTGGTTAGCCACGGGCCTAAGGGATGAAAGTACCCCATGTGGCACGTTGGTTTGGAATACTACCTGGCAGACCACAACATGCAAGGATAAACCTAAAAAACTTATGAAAAACTATGGATTTGTCTAAGTCGTCAATTATTCACCTTCACATATTATTTAAGTACCGAATTCGATCAGGTTCGAATTTTGAAGATGATATTAATATCCGCCCCGATACAATAACCCTTCACATATTATTTAAAAACTATGGGTTTTTGGCCGCCCCGAACCCGCCCCGCCCCGAATTAAAATATTAATTTACCCGCCCCGATACAATAACCCTTAAACCCGCCCCGCCCTGAAAAATTTTAAAAATTTTAATCTTCGTTGACGATAAATGTTAGATTCGACCAATCTTCTACCACAATCACAAATTATGGTTTCAAGGGACTTCAAACTTATATAAAAAATAAAATAAAACCAATTTTAAATTATCCACATTTTAAACTACATATTTAAAAGAATAAACTTAAATCATTGACTGTTAGAATCGAATATATTAAAACTTGAACAACATCTAATAAAATTTTACAATAAGTACGAACCAAAACAAAAAATAGCTTAAAACTCATAAATGTGTATAAATATAATGATATTTTTTATAAATATAATAAAATATATATAAAAATGTACCGGGACGGGGAATTTCTAGCAAATACCCGAACCCGCCCCGCCCCGACTTCATGCTTTTCACGCCCCGCTCCGATCCCCAAAATTTTAGAAATAATACCCGGCCAGGTCGGGTCGGGGCTGGGTATTTTTGTCATCCCTAGATATTATTAGGAGAGACAGTTATGAACAACGAACATAAATCAACTTTTTTTCGTAATTATAAGGAATTTGGAAGAGAAAGTAGACCAAGGAATCAACTTTTTTTTCGGTTATAATTTTTATAATTCTATTCGAGTACAAAATAATATTTGTATCCTATTCCTAATCTGAACAAATTCACGTGCACCAACAAACTAAGCTGCTCGAATATGGGTCAGCACCACATCGAACATAGGTAACTTGGTAGGTGGCACAATGTTTCGATAGCGCAATGGATATTATAGTGTTTTAGTTTTGCATGAAAAGCAGTGGCATCCCTGAATAGGATATTTTTTTTTTGCTAAGCAAGTTATTTTATTTATTAAATTTTTACCGGAGCTCTATTAAAAACTTCCCTAAACCTAATACGATATTAAAACGCTTCTTAATGGGGGTCGCCAGAGATTCATACGAGCGTACCAAAATCTTAAAGTTTTGTTATTACAAAAAGAGAAGAGAAATAATTATTGAACCAAGAATGAAAAGGACAAGTGGAAATAGGGACACACATGTGAATGCTGATGAGGTTGTCTTGTCTCTTAGCTTTCATGGTGAACTGGAAAAAAACCAGAGGATTTGCAGATGTTAGAGAAAGGAAAGGAATTAAGCACATGGCCCTCTAATAATGACTTCCATTAATTCTTATTTCTACTGTTCTGTTCCTCAAGCTTTGTTCAAATTACTGGAGATTCTTGTTTGTTAGTTACATTCATTAATATTTACTTTCTTTCGAGTTTTCTGGGTTTTCTTTTCTTTTTTAGACTTTCCCGGAAAAATCCAACTGAAACCCTATTCGCACCGAAGCTTCCTTTAAATCTAGGATAAAAGAAGGCGTGTGTGTAGAAATAAGCATTAATGAGATTTCAACCTAATTATGGAAGTTAGATGAAATGGTAAACGTGTTTTCTATTTTTTTTTAATAACCGATATTCGACTTATTAACTGACTAATATAGGACTCACTCTTTCAATTCAATTTTCTCCATTCATAACATCAAGATTGAAACCCCTAACTTTAAAGACTTAGCGCTACATTCCACTAGACCAACTGATTGTTGATGAAACATCTCTTCTACTTTAACATAATCGAGAGTTCGACCATCGCGCTAAATATAAAATAACTTTAAAATTTTGTTGTCAAATTCATGCTTAATATCTACCCATACATAAACCAACAGAACGTGAATGGATAGTCATTAGTGTTGTTCAAGTAAATACTTTCAAAAACCAAAAAAATAATTCAACGGAAATAAATGGTCGAATGATTAATTATACAAGTAAGATTAAAAAATTGTAATGAATAGGTAATTATTTGACGCATCATTAGTAGAATTTTTTTTCACAAGCAGATTTCTAAAGCTGTTATATATCTCTTTTAAAGACTCTAAACCTTAATTTGTAAGTTTTAAATCTTAAATTCTAAATTTTTAGACCATAAAATCTATTATCGTACCCTAAAATTTAACCACAAACGTTAAAACTCTAACACCAAACTTACAACCCTAACCTCTAAACCTTAAAAATTGACACTTGTGAAAAACATATTTTAATTTCAGTCGTAGATTTAAATAGCTTCATCAAATCAAATTTATTAAATAATAAATTTTTTAAATAAAATATCAAATGAGTTCATGTGATGTTCTCCACAAAATCGAGATTGAATATTTTAAAATACATGCTTAAAGTGGGACGTTGAAAAATCGCATATTTGTTGTTAAATTAATGATATGAATAAATAATTGAAGGAACCCCTTAATCCTTCCACTAATGTTTATCATAATCAATTTGATATTTTGTCAAGTCTATTCCAATATTCCTTCAAGCTGGCAGTAAATCTCATCATTTCTATATCTTAATCCATCTATAAATGGTTATTAATCAATTTAAATATGAAATATTATTTTAAAATTTTAACATGTTTAAAATAATTATATTTTAATACATATTACGCATAAAAAATTACACATTTTTTTTTAAAAATTAAATTACACAACTTTTTTAAAATCTAAAATTTAATTCATAATTTTAAAGCTCTAAATTCTGATCCCTAAATTCTAAACCCTATAACTCAAATCCCTAAACTGTAAAACGTAAACTAACCTCTAAACCCTAAATTTATCAAACGTTCCTATTTAAAAATACGTAAACCAAATTATAAACATACATGCACCTATCATAATGATAACTTGAATATGAACTATTAAAAAACAAGTGTTGGTAAAATTTATTAGGCTATTTATTCTTCTTTTACGCATGAAATCTGAATTGTTCATGCAATTCATACATATTTACTCATACAAATTTAGGGAACGTTTTAAAGTATTTTTATACACATTTATCTATCAAATTATCATAAATGTAATAGTAAAGTGTTTGTATACGAATCCAATAATTTAATATTTGTTCATCTAATATTTTTTATTTTTTTATTTAAAGGTCACGTCTCTATTAATCCGTCAGCAAATTAATCATTTAGCCAAGAAATTAAGCAGTCAGAGACCCAATATTCACGCAAATTACAACAAGAAATTCAATTGGTTTGAAAACGATTTGTGGGGAAATTATATCAAAGTGGTCGTTTAGCCCCCCAACAATTAGTTGATCAACGGGATGAGACGTTAGATCTTTTAAGCAATGTCAAGAGTTCGAATTCTGACGTTGTGAATAAAAAAATTAAATTGAGAGAATTGTTCTCGTATTGAAACTTCTATAAAACTTAATTTAAATTAATATGTTGATAAATCAGATATTAATAGTTGAATAATAAAAATCGTTTAGCCAAGAAACTAAAGCATGGCGGGGGAATCTAAATCTTCCATTTCATGAACAGCAGCAGCCCTAAAGTAAACGCCGATTTAAACGAAGAATTTAGATTCCTTCGAAAACGATTCGCAACACCGGAAATGTTGACTCCCACACCTTTGATTGACACCATTAACATCCATTATACCACTGGTCCTTTCACATTCAAACGTAGGATATAAATCTCGATTGACATCGTTATTGTAAAACCTATGTTTAATTTTGATATAACAAAGTATTTTAAGGATCAAATTGTAAAATTTGAAATGAATTTTTAAGTCCCTCAAAAGGTTTCAAATCAACAAGGCTTTGCTCTAGTTTGAAAAACTCAAACTCCTAAACTTTTTTAAGTGTTCCAAGGCCAAATTGCTCAAAAACGTTTATGAGTATCGATACGCTTTTTACCGTATCGATACCTTTTTTAGAAACTTGGCTACTGGAGACAAACGTTTCGATACGCTCCTTACCGTATCGAAACAGGGTATCAAAACAGATTCCATCTGTATCGATACGCTCTCTCTATAAAATTTCAAGAAGTTTGAATCGAGTACCGATACGGTTTCACCCGTATCAATACGATTTAAAATATTTTAACAATTCAGAGCTTTAAATATTTCGACCGTTGCATTGTATGTTGGTAGGTAACCAAATTTTAAAGAGGTGGATAATGAGTATCGGTACGCTCTTACTCGTATCGATACGAATTCCTCCAGTAAGCTATGTTGGAAAAATTGTATCGATACGGTCTTGCCCGTATCGAAACGGTTCTCTAACCCGTACCAATGCGCCTGAACGCGTATCGATACGCCTCTCTTATATTTGTGCAACGGCTCTTTCTTTTTTGAGACAGGTATCGATACGCCTCCTCAAGTACCGATACGGTAGGCTGCAAAGGTGCATTTATGGTGGTAAGAGAGGGTTCCAACGGCTATAAATCAATTCCCTAACCACCCAAACGGCTATAATCAATGAAGAGGGTATAAAAAAAAGCCATTTGAAGACCAGCAACAACTATTGCATCTAAGAGAAATATCTATACACAAAATTCAAGCCCAAGTGCCAAAAGTCCTATTCTTTTAAAATCTCAAATTGTCTTTCAAGCTCAAGGGGCAAATTTATATTGAGAGATATTCTTATTGCCTTCAATTCCTTCTTTGAAACTTAGTGATGGTTTGGCCAATTTTGGGTAGAAAATTGACCAGTTTTGTAAAGGTTTCCTCCTGAGCCTAGACAAGGGGAAGATCAATTGGTGAAATTGTTGAAAAATCTTTAGTGCGAGCTAAGGTAGTGGATGTAGAGTTCATTTGAAACTTGAATCACTATAATTGTCTTGTTCTTCATTTTTATTCATTCCACTTCACTTTCAAATTTTCAAAAACTCAATTCTCCCCCTCTTGGCTTTGATCAATCTTTTGATCCACTCAACAGTTATTATTATAACAACTTAAAAGCGGTAGATTTGAATACGTTTAAATTCGTAATTTTTAAATAATAATAATATTAATTGACTTAAAATACAATTAAGTATATTTTTGAACCCAACGAGAGTAGAAAAGAACAGTTGATGCTCATCTCAGAACATCCGGATTCGAGCAACTTTGTCTGTCAGTTGTGTATACATTATTAAAGAATTAAGAAAAAAATATTTGAACAGATATTACCTTGTAATCACATTAAAATTATTAAAAAAATCATAATGCCAAAAAATGCTCCTAACTTTCATGGAATGGTCATTTTGGCCCTTATTCTTTTTTGGTCTACTTTTACACTTAACGATTTATTTTGAATCAAAATAGTCACCCGTGGATGGAAATCGTTAGTTGACTAACAATTAATGCGAGATGATGATGTGGCATGTTGACTTGGCTTGGGGCGCTGACGTGACACTTTACCACGTTAGCAAAAAAATTAAAAATAATTTAATTAATTTATTATTTTTAATTTTAAAAAACAAAAAATAATAATTTATTTGGTTTATTTTTAAAATAATAAAGTAAATAATTTATTATTTTTAAAAAATAATAATTTACTATTTATTATTTTTAGAAATTTTTTTAAAATAATAATTTTCTTAATTTAATATTTTTTAAAAAAATTATTTAATCTACTTTTCTAAATTAAGAAAATTAATTTTTTAAATAATAAATCAAATAATTTTTAATTTTTAAAAAATATTAAATTAAAAATTAATTATTTTTAGAAAAAAACTAAAAATATTTTTTAAAAAAATGTTGATGGCACTTTGCCATGTCAGCGTCCCAAGACAAATCAACATGCTACATCATCATCCAGTGTTAACCGTTAGTCAACTAACGATATCCATTCACAGGGACTACTTTGATTCAAAATAAAACGTTAGAGGTGAAAATGGACCTAAAAAATGTAGAGGCCAAAATAATCATTTCATAAAATGTTAAAGGTATTTTTGGCATTATGCGTTAAAAATTATATTTTAATTGGGTATGTAAATGGAGGATTTAGATTTTATATTTCTAAAAAAATATATCGTCAATAATTTCTAGAGCATGTGCTTAAAACTCTCAAGTTTACATCCTCTCTTTTTCTTAAGTTGTGAGTTTATGATTCAGTAAGAACAAAATTTTCTTAGATAGAAATTGTTAAAAAAGAAAAACTATCTTAATTAATATTAAAATATTGGTACAAATAAATGGTGGGATATACGGACAAAAACCCTGTTGCCAACTTCCATAATAACAGTAACGAACAAGTTGTTACTTGTCGCTAATATTGGCAAACCTGATAAGACGTAGATTTGTCTGTAGATCGGTCTCATTCGAGGTACACAATAAATCCGAATTCAAATTGAATAATAAAACTATTTCTATTAAATCAAATTATATAAATTTCAAATTTCTATAATTTATAAATAACAAAAATTAATTATCGGTCCATATCGGATTCGAATGTATCCAACTATATTACTCGAGTTTAATGTGAGTATTAAATATATGTACATGTCAAACACAAATATATAAAACTTTTTATATATTATGAGCTCATGAGATATTTGAATAATTTTTTTCGTATAAATTTTGAAATTTAAATAACATTGAGTTTCGTAAATGCCTATTGTCAATATCCGTGCTCAAAAGCAAAAGACAATGGACAAGTTGTTGCTTCTTACCTTTAATCTTGCCAAATTATGTGCTAAAAAACAAGGATAACCAACAAGTTGTTGCTTCTTATACCTTTAATCTTATCAATATCAACCGACATATAATGATAATATATAGTATAAGTTTCAATATTTTGTTAATAAATTTATTCATGCAGATTGTCATAAGTATGAAAAGTAATGATATATATATATATACTCAGAAACGGACGCAAAATTTTAAAACTTACAAAATTAAATTCTTTCAGGCAGAGCAACAATATCTTTACTCCGAGTTTATGAAAATGTAGATCGGATGTAATTCTCTTTTGTTATGTATTCGATACGGGTGTGAAATGATATTAAATTGCACACCAAAATAGTGGTTTCCCCATGGTAGAAATGATCAAACAATCCACTTGAGATATCTACTTAAAGGTTGTCATGTGACATTTGATTAATAAATACATTAAGTATTTATTTTGACAAAAAAATATATTTTAGGTACCTGTTTTGACGAAAAAATACTTTAAATGTTTAATTTGACCTAATAAATATACTATCGGTATTTATTTTAAACAAAAAATAATTTAATTACTTACATAAAAAAATAATATATTTTATGTACTTATGTGTGATATACGCCTTGATATTATCTAAACCTATGGGCCATTGCCCAAAGCCCATCATGTTAACTTATGAAGAAACTTTTTTGGGTAAATGGACAGCTTTCAGTCTTTATTAATCGAGTTGATATTATTTTATTCGTTATACTCGTATCTAACACTCATATATTCGTACTAGAGTTATTTTGGAGTGGATACGATCACATTTCACATTCATACCCGAGTCCGAGTAACAAAGCACAAAAAGCAGCATACCACTTGAGAATGAGAGAAGCTGCTGAATAAACAGCCAATGCCAGAATTGTTGCAGTAATTGTTGTTCTAACAGCCATCGTTAGTGTTACGGATATGGCGGATGCCGGATGGTACTCCGAACTCGAACAACCCTTGCTCGTATCGTTTGCTTAGCTCATCGTCGACTACCTTGCTGGTCACGTCGAAACCCTGAGTCGGAATGCCGATGGACTTTAGCAAGAACTCGGATAACCCGAACAAACAACACGAAAGTCCTTTCACCATCCAAATCCTCTGATCACTCCACCATCTTCGTATTGTTCCCCCACCAACAACCGTGAACTCCAAGAAATCTTGCCCGTATGCTCCAAGAAACAAGAACATGTAAAGGAGAAACCATGGTTTAGAGAACTGAAATTTAGGCTACTCTGTCGCAGTGGTTGAGCCAGAATTATCATATAGTGGGTCAAAGTAGAGTGTAAAGTACGTGGATTTTCGAAATATGATCTGGACTTACTTCCTTTATTACCGGGGAATCAGAGTCGGCGGGTCACCTAATAAAGCTCGCCTGTGAATAAAACAGCCGGTTCCGAGATAATTAGGTCCGGATAGTCCGTCGAGACCGGAAGGGTTAAAGTTTAAACAAACGTTTATACTCGGAACCATGAATATCACTTTCATTTAGACCATGGAATTCTTGAGGAAACTGAACAAGTCAGACGATCATATTAAATAGAACCTTTAGTTTATACACGATCTCTGTATCAAAGTTTTTTCTTTAAATTAAATAGAACCTTTTAATTATTAAAATTTTAAAGATTATAAAATTTGTCACCAAACATTTTTTTACCAAAGGTCACCAAATTTATTAAGTTATGAAATAATGGTAAATTCATGTTTAGTTGTTAATAATGTTAAATTCATGCCTACTATAACATCAGTTTTTTTATTAGAAGTTTTTTTTTCTCGGTAAAATAATATTTTATTAAATAAAAAGTCTTACATGATCATCATATGCCTGTTAAAAAACCCCTTCATATTGGAAGGGGAAAAAGAGTGCATAATGGTGATCAATATACAAAGACGCCACACGTCAATGTTCATCGAAACTCTTACACATATTACAAGACCACACCAAACATAAACTTTTCAAACCAAATACAATGAATCATCTGTTTCTAAACACTCCTCGAAAGCCAAACATCATTCATACCAACAAAAATCACTCCCAGTACTCACACAGTTGCAAAAAATCTCTTCATACTTTGTATGACTCTTGTCAATCAGCAAAATAAGAATGGTCACCCAGTTAAACCCTCTTAATACTAAAAAAAAAAAGTTAAAAAAACCTAACGTCTAAATGTACAACAAGTACAGCGACTTGGAGCATATTTTAACCTTTATTTTTGTTAGTTTTGTTCTTGAGTGCATGCTTCTTAAAATGCAGAGGCTTATTAGTCGGTAATCTTAATCAGATTGTCAGGAAAGAATATAAATCATCTGCACGTTTTCGGTGCCCGTTTTACGTCCCCACACTAAAAAATAGGTTTAAAGTTTAAGATTAATGTTTAAGATCAAGATTAAGGGTTAGGGTTTAAAGAATAACGGGCATGATAATTACCTAATGTGCATGTACAAATTGAACCCCCTACAATGGCAGTGAAGCTAACTAAATTAGTTGCAGTCATTATAAGCTCTAACCAGCTACACTTCCACTCGCTACTAGAGCACAGTTTATATTTACAAGCACAAGAAACACCAATATTATATTATCCCCCCCAATCCACCACAAAATCATAAGTATTCACTGTCTCATCGTCCGAACCTGTTATCCCGAACTAATTCATGAAGACGGGAAGCGAAAGACGAACCGGTTCTTATTTTAGTTTTCAGATGAGTCTGAGCTTATTACAGTCCCTTCCCCTTCAATAGAAGCCAGGGGAGATTTGCTTCTTGTACTCATCTTTTTCACATCCTGGCTTGAACAAATAAATATTCTTCTTACCATGTTGCAAAATTCCCTGCATGCATATAAGATCAAAGTCGATAAGTTGAATTCGAGAACAAACAATTATAGATATGTGAGAACAACTAAAGGCGTTATCAGGTTACTTACGGCCATGGATCGTCGCCTACGAGCATCATATCCCCTTCATCATCTGTGTAGACGATCTCCCACTTATTCCTAGGGCGGAGCTCTCCCTTGATATCAAACATCTCCTCCAGTTCTTCTATAAGCTGATCATACCCCTCGAACGTGGCCAAGTCCACGGCACGACCTACAGCTATCCCCTGCATCTGAACCTGTTCACATACACAGACCCCGAAGAAATGTTACTGGAAATTCTTCATAGAAAATAATTATCTGATTGGACGAATTAATATTTGCAAGATTTTTTTTTATTTTCAATACCTTTGTACGACTTCTTGTAAAGCTAGAACAACTTTGCCTGCTCTGGATCTCTTTTGCTGATAATTGTAACCATTCCTGCTGCTTCTCTTTTGAAAGGTTGGACTTCTGATCCGAATCAGTGGATGATAGGGTGCTCGGGTCAAGTCTGTCGGTTATACCCGTAGTCATAGTAGAAATTTGTGCAGGTGTCCTCTCCAATGGTGTTGAGCTTGCAGAATGGTTTATCAGATCAATACCAAATAATCGGCAACCAGCAGCTGTGTCTGATCTGTTTACCTTTTCAATTGGATCAAAGGTTGAATCCTGGTTGAGTTGCGAATTTGAAAAACCTGAAAGAATAGGCCAACCAGATAATCTCATTTTATCTTCTCTTGCATCGGGAAACAGATGATGGGAAACACTCATGCCAGGAGAAGATAGCCAACTTCCTTCATTCAGAGTCTTAGCAACAGAGCTGCAACTACTGCTCATCTCCATCTGCATTTGGTGCCATGTGACAGGTTCATTTGCTTTTGTTTCAGCAATAATGTTTTGTTGGGTTAGATCCGCGGAATGCATAATTCCAGAATTCCGAGGAGCTGATGCTTTTGAAGATATATCTATATTATTCAAATAAGGTGGGTGAGTCGGTAATCAAAAACAAAAGCATAACAGAAGAGGCATCAAACAAGGAAAGTATGTCTTCACCTAGAGCAGGAATTTCAGCAGGTGGTCTAGGCCTTTTGTTCTTAGCTGCAACCGGTTGAGCCAGAGATGGTGGAACTTGAGCCACAAAGGGTTCTATCTCCCATGGGGAAACCCTGTCAGGTCTTGGAATAGAGGCAGGTTCATCCCATTGTACCTGTTGACAAATAGTAATTATAACCCTCCACCTTTCCCCAATCCCTTATGATTATGCGCGTAGCAGCCAAATAACAACTGGTCTTGAACTGCCAAAATAATTTAACTTAGATTTGAAGAAAGCATGCAAGGAAAAGTTACCTTCAATGATCTCCATCTTGAATCTTTCCAGTGAGGAGAAAACTCTTCAACCCCAACAATTGTGCCAGCAAACCTTATCAATCAAGATATGTTGAGTAAAAATTTACAGAAGAGATCAAATAATCATCAATCCGAAGCAATCGTGTGGTTAAATTCCACTACCTTCTCTCAGGAGAATCCTCCTCTTCAAACCTCATCTTAAATCTCATGCCAACAGTAAACTTATTTTTAACAGCCTCTAAATACTTGTTCAACCCAATGATGAACCTACTTGTCCTGATATTTTACACAAGATAAAGTATAAGAAAATGCATAAATCATTTTTACCTCAAATTTTGACAAATCTTTGTAAATATCATACCTTGGCTTATAGTAGACAACAAAGAGGGTTTGTGTTGAAACTGCATGAGATGCCGTTGCAAGCACTCCAACATGCATGCTCTGACTTGAAATCACTGACGATGGCATGATGCTATGTTGCTGGACAACACGCCTCACTCCTACACGTAACTCACCGTTTTCCCCTCTAAATAACCAAGTGTTAAAAGAATAGCCCATTAACTACACGAGAGATGAACAAAACCTCCGAAGGCCAGAAGATGTTCAAGGTGCACAAACACAAACAAGTAGAAAAAATCCAGAAACAATCTACCTCAGAAAGACAAACGAGTCACCAGCTACTAATCTCTTTGAAGTTACAAACGTACTCCATCCTGTTGTGAGCAAATGTCTCCTTGGTTGGCCTGCTCATTTTATCAGATACACATAAATAATGTATTGGTGGAGGTGTCTTTTACACATAATAGACAACAAAATTGTAAAGGTGTTTATATAAAATCACTGAACAAACAGGAGTACACAAATCTGGTGTTTATATTACCTCTGAAAATATGCTTAAAACGCCACTCATAGCCATGAAGATCCTTGGCAACCAGTTCCTGGGTCGGTGTTGCCTCATTCATGTCCTAAAAGACATCCATGTATAGAAATCAGTAAAAAGGAGATTTAGGACCAAAGATGAAAAAGGCCACAAAAAAATAACATGATCTTGAAACTGGTACCAGTTGAGGAAGGCATTCAGTGGCATGTTTGCGAAGAACAGAAAACCCTCCATGGGTGCTTGTATCTGAGGCAGTTAAAACCTTGCTGAATGAGTGGACAGTAGGCCCTTGAGACTCAGGAGGGCACCGATCAGGGGTTGTTGGTTCGGATTGCTATAGTTAGGGAAAAAAGGAAATCACTAATTTCAAGTGCAATTCAATACTAAAAATGTACAAATCAGCAGGGAACAAAAGTGGTTCTTACATTTGGTTCCGGAAACAATGTTACTTGTGCATAAACTTCATCCGATTCTTTTTCAGCCTACATACAGAATAAGTACAGAACGTTATGCCCAAATCAATCATGTTGACAGGATAATATTACTGTCCACTCAGTCTACATCTCTAAGAATCTACCTGAAACCCCAATATATCGAGCCGAAAAAACAATTAGTAAAAAAACTAGTTATTCAAAGCTTAAGGTCCTTTTCAAGATCAAGATAATAATAAGATCCCAATAGGCAATAATACTTGGTCTACACCTCTTAGAATCTATCTGAAACCCCAATTTATGGAGCCTACAAATCAATTACTAAACAAATAGTAATTAATTATTTAAAGCTTAAGGTCTATGTCCTTTTCAAGATCAAAATAATAATAGGATCCCAATAATTACTGAACTTTTTTTCATCTCCATTTTCTCGGGAAACAAACAACACAATTAAGTAGTTGTTAATATTACCAGCAACTGAATGTGAACGACGCGGCAAAGAATCTTTGATGGAAGATTAAACATCGGAATCATCTGATTGAACTCCTGATTTGTGGACGCTTCCAACTAAAACAATCCACCACCAAAATAGCAGTATTTCAATCAACAAATCCAAGAAGAAATTAATCATTTCCATAAAAGTAAATGAACAATTTCAAAATAAAAAATATAAATGCGAAAAGTGAAAAGTGAAAATAGATTTACCTGTTCCATATGCCCTTGAGGAAAATAATACACTCTCTCGTTAGCTCGAGGAACCTCAACCAGTGGTCCGGCACATAACTTCCATAACTCCGTGTACAGATCATCGTCTCCGTTTCCTATCACTCAAAAGAAAAAGAAAAAATGTTTCAAAAATTTTCCAGGAAAAGGCAAACAAACAGAAAAGAAGTTGACGATTTGTGTTTTCTTTTTACCTTCAGATGAGACATTATTTGTCTGCGAAAACGACTCTCCCCGATCCGCCATCATTGAACTCACTCTAACTCTCCGAGTCAACAAGCAGCAGCAAATTTCAAAAACCTCCAAACTCCAAACCGATCTAATCCTTCACTTAATATACCGTATCATATACACGATTCAACTGCTCTCGACTCTTCAAAACTACGCTTTCCCGCCTCTTTGCCACACCGTCGCAATCGCGAGATCTGAACACCGTAATCAAAAACCGCTTTCACCGATACAAAACCGCCTTGATTCAGCCCCCGAAAACCGCTTTGTGCGTATCTTATAATACGTGATTATTGTCTGCCTTTAACTCCGATTCCTTTCTCCTCTTTCTTTCTGTCTTCATTTGGTTCTCTCTTATTGAGCATTGTTTAATGGCTAAATTAACTAACTTAACCGACTAACTCTGGTTCGGGATTTAACCGGAGGGTGGAGGAACGTTAAACGTGACGGACCATTTTGGCGGCAAACGGTGGACTAATGACGTTTCTTAACGGCGTTTTTACGTAAGGATGATTGGGGCATTGCCTGCTATTGGGAAACCCATAGGAATGTTTATGTTTTCTATCTTCGAATATTATTTTTTGAATTAAATATTATTATTCTTTAGATATTCAAATTCGTAAAATATCTGATTTTAAAATTTTAAATCAAATGTTGAAATTTTATTTCGTTAAAAATTAGATGATTAAAATTTGAATGTTTTTAGAAACAAATCTATACTCTATTTTGTAATTGAAGTCGCGTTTGGATATTTGAATTTATATTTGCATAATTTATATAGATTTAATTGATAGATATTCAAAATGTCTATTCGTATCTACTCCAAATTTATAACAAATAATAATTTTAATACTTAGATCTAAATGTTATCAGAATTCACAAAAAATAAATCAAATATCTACCAACAACTAGTTGGTTTAGTGAAATGAAGCATTAAATTCTTTAAATAATGTCAGTGGTTCGAATTCTAGCATTGTGAACGGAAAAAACTGAATTGAAAGGGTCATCACTCATCCCATAATAGGTCTCTGCAAAATTTGATCTGAATTAGTCGGTTAGTGGGTCCGAAATCAATTGTTAAACCAAAAAATAAATCAAATATCTATAAATATACAAGGATAAAAACTCTTATACACAAGCTTGTTAAATATAGTGTTTAGTTTAGAGTTTTTGGGATTAGACTTTAGAGTTTAGGGTTTATGATTTAAGGTTAAATATTTAGATTTTAAACTCTTTAATTTAAATAGTAAACGCTTTGTAATTTTTACACATATTGTGTATCAAAATATAATTCTTTATATAAAAATAATTGCACAACTCTTACCCTTTAAACTTACAATCTAACCAACAACCAGTTGGTCTAGTCGGATAACGCACTAAATCTCTTAAGCAATATCATGGTTCGAATTCTAGTGTTGTGAATAGAGCAATTGAGTTGGTAGGGTCGCTCGTATAATAAGCCTCTGCAGTATTAATGGATAAACAAAAAAGCTAACCCAAAATCCTAAATACTAAATCACAAACTCTAACCTAAATTCTAAATCCCACAACTTATACTCTATGAAATCTAAACTAAACTTCTAAACTTTATTCTAAATAATTTTTTTTATAAAATTTAGTTTATACAATTTGTGTATAGAAATTTTTCTCGAATATAAATTTGTAATCTAAAATGGTGATACTAGAAGGATGGGTTGGGGGGTAACGGAGAGGTGTTAGGTGGGATTTGGACGTTAGTTGATGGGCCGTCCCTTCCGTTGTCTGCTTCGGAACATGCAACAGGATTGGTTCGATTCAACCCGGCAGAAATTTGTTTTTTTTTTCTTGGATAAACTACAACATAGGTCATTCAGTTGCGGGTAAAGTTATATTTGGGTCACTTAATTATTAAAAGTTACACTTGGGTCACTCAATTATGGGTAAAGTTACATTTGGGTCACTCAATTATTAAAGGTTATATTTAGATCGCTCAATTATTAAAGGTTACATTTGGGTCACTCAATTATAGGTAAGGTTACATTTGAGTCACTCAATTATGGGTAATGTTCCATTTGGGTTACCCTTTATATTTAAAAAAAAAAGTATATCAATTTGTGTATTAAATAAATTAATGATTTCAAATGAAGTACTCTAATATTAACGAGAGTATACAAGTGATTTGGAAGGGGGAAATGACTAAATTGGTGTATTTTTTTAAATATAAAGGGTGACCCAAACATAACCTTTTTTGGATAAATTTGATTGTATTACCCAAAAAAGCAGTGAAAACTGCTACAACTTACAAAGAACAAAAAAATTGAACCAGCAGCTCAGGGCAGAATGCCCCAAGCATTATAAAGCTTAGAATTAACAGAATCAAGCCTATCAATATTCTTCCTAGTAAATTGAAGACGAACCACCACTTTAATAAGGTCCAGAGTTGCCTCAACAGAATGACTCAAACGTAGCCTTACCCATAATTGAGTGATCCAAATGCAATCTTACCCATAATTAAGTGACTTAAATGTAATCTTACCCATAATTAAGTGACCCAAATAAAACTTTTAATAATTAGGTGACCTAAATGTAACCTTACCTATGGGTGACCTCTGTTGTAGTTTACCCTTTTTTTTCTTTTGGTTTAGTGGGTTTCGCTAATTACGGTTTCTGCTACAGATGATTTGTGAGGTCCACGTCAACACGTGGGTAATGCTGGATCTTGACCATGTCTCATACACTATATTTGTGTTTGAATATTGTTTAATTTTTTTTAAGGAAAACAATTTTAGTTCAAACCTCGATATCTAATCTATTAGCTGATTAATTTGAATCAAATATTGTAGAAACGCATTATGGGGTGACCCTCCCAGCCTAATTTACTCTATTTATAACGCCAGAAATTGAACATCGGATCTTACTTAAGAGATCTAATTCTCATCTCATTAAACCAACTGATTGTTGGTACCGAGTTTATATTTTTAATTATTATTAAAAAAGATTAATTTTAACGAACAACCAATTGGTCTTGTGAGATGGAGCGTCCAATCCCTTAAACAAGATCATGAATTCGAATTCTGATGTTGTGAATGAAAAAAAAAACTGAGTCGAAAATGTCACCCTCATAATGGACATATGTAAAATCTGATTCAAATTAGTCGGTCATTGAGTTAAATACTGACGGTTATACAAAATAAATAATTTTAAGTTTAAACTTAAGTATAATTATTAAATTTGAAGTCTAAAATAAAATTTGAACTTATATTTTACTACATAAATTTGTTCAATCGAATATACTCAATCAAGAGTATCAGCTTTTGGGAATAGGCAAGGGTCACATAGTACACTTATCATATTATTATAATTTTATTTCCATAAGTATTCATAATTAAGACAGGAAATAAAGTTATGCTTAAGAAATGTTTTGCTTTGCCTTGCTGCTTAATTATATTTAATATTTATAGGCTGGGAGAATATACAAACCTAACCTTAGCTGTTTCTCAATAAACACCTCTCCTTTTTCTTTCTTATTGGATTTTTTTATTTTAAAAGTTAGTTTCTATGATGAATTTATTTCTTAAAGTATCTACTAAAACAAGCTCATTGTCTAATCATCTGCGCTCTGTTGGTTCATACAGAAGTTGACGTTGAATAAGAGTTTTAAAAATAATTTTATGCATAAAACGTGGATTGAATTCTCGACCACTAGTTAACGTGAAATAGATTCATATCATCTCACTTAAGCCATGTGGTTATATAAATTTATATTTAAATCAGTTGGTCTAGCAGGATGAAGTACTAGATCTCTTAAGCAATGTTAAGGATTTGAATCTTGACGTTGTGAATCGAACAAATTGAATTGAGAGAGTCATCCCTAAAATAGACCTCTGCAGTACTCAATCTAAATTAATCGGCTAATAGATTAGATACAGGCATACAGCTAGCTAAACTAAAAAAAAGCAATGTAAGGAAAATGCTTTCTATTTCTTTTACTCATAAGATTTTAAAGTGGAACCTAACCCAAACCGCATATATTATGTCCTTACAAGTATTTGAAGTACAAATGGCGACGTTTATTCGTTTAATGATTTAAATAAGGATGAGTTTACCACGGACGTCGCACACCGCTGAACATCATTAAAATCTATAATAAAAAATTAAAAATTATAAAGACTCAACATACGATTAATAATTATTTAAAGGGTAAAATTTATAAATGGTCCATAAACTTTGTTACATTATTCAATTTGATAACCAAACTTTCAATTACATCAATATTACCATTAAACTTTTCGTGTTGTACATCAACATAGTACTACAAATAGAAGATTCCAAAAGTGTACATAAACATAAACACTATATGAAAAATTCTAGGAATATATAATTTATATAATCCCATTGATTGTAAGGTAAATAGTGCACCAGCCAACATAATCACAACCTTCGACTATTTATTTCCCTCCATTTTAACACAATTCCAAGAAAAATCAAGGATGAAAAGAAGAACACCCCATATAACTCTAATGCGAATGTGTTTATGGGTTTAAAGGTTTTGGTTTAGGGTATATGGGTTTGGTTTTTAAGTTTAGTGTTTTGAATTTGGGATTTTGAGTTTAGGGTTTAGGGTTAAATTATTTTTAATTAAAAATATGGCCAAATTTAAACATTGTCTAAATAACGATGGTTAAATTTGTTATTATTCTTCAAATTAGAACTGAATTATTTAAATGTACAAATTTGGATAGCTAAATGTGTTATTATACAAAATTTATTAACTGACACATCATCTTCTTAACTTCCTTAAGAGTTCAGTGATTAAATTGAAACAAAACACAAAGTTTAATGACATCGAAGCTTAGGTGAGATTTTGGTCCCCTAAATATTACGTGTTTTGAACTTCTTGTTTGATTAGAACAAGTGCTTCCCAACCGTTGGATCAAAGGTTAGATGTGATTAAGAAAACAATGACATTTAAACCCCAAATAATTGGTCAAACTTAATAATAAGCACACTACTAGAATAAGGTCAAATTCCATGTTATTACATTCCCATTGGCCTTGTTTATTATTTACTCTTTCTCAATGACCAAGTTGGCATCCAATTGGCTACCAATTTAGTGCTTCAAATTAGGTGAAGGAGGGAATCCAATTTAGTGATATTCATACACAATAGTAAGATGCTTTGGTTTGTCATCTTCAAAGTGTTGATTTATATTAAACTTTTGAGTAATCAAAGCACACTAACTAGTCCACCAATAACTTAAAAATTAAGAAACCAACATTTTTTAGAAAAATTGAGTAAAATTATCGATTACAGTTTATATGATGATGGTCGTGTAAAAAAACTACATGAATGATCGAAGAATAAAAAAAATTTAAATATTTATATGATTTAAGCATATATTTTTTATTATCTATTTCATAGTTATTTAAAATTTTGAATTTCTCACCTCCTATATTTTTAACTTTTGGGGGGTATATTGAAAGGGTTACATACAATATTTGTATATGTATAATTAGGGGTGTTCATTTCGGATATCGGATCCGATCCGATCCGAAAATTAGGATATTCGAAAAATTCGGATCATCTAAATAGCGATCCGTATCCAATCCGAAAATTCGGATATCTCAATTTTCGGATCGGATACTCGGATATCCGAATATCCAAAATTTATGAATTTATTTGATTATTTTTTAATTTAATGGTTATATCCATAAAAAATTTAAGTTTTCGAATATAAAAATCAATAAATTATTGAATATAACAATATTTGTATCCATGGAAATTTCAATTTTATATATAACAAGTAAAAATATTAAATATAATAAGATTTATACCTATAAAATTTTTGAATTTTCGGATACCGGATAATCAGATATCCGATCCGAATGTAAAACCACTATCCGTATCCGATCCGAAATTTTTGGATATCCAGTCCGAATTATCCAAAAAATAAAAAACGGATCAGATATCTGAAATTTTAGATCAGATCAACGGATAATCGGATCGAATTTTTTTGAACACCCCTATGTATAATAACAACTTGTAAAAGCCCAAACTCTCAAGCCCAAACCAATGGGCCTAACCATGCAACTGCAAAGCACTAAAGACAAGTTAGACAATGGATTAACCCATTCTCATTACATTTCTCACACCGCTCCCACTTATCCCCGCCGCTCACCGCCGCCACTCTACAGCTCCCGCCACACTCGACACACGGCACAAACCTCGTTCCGTCGCAGCCGCCGCAAGCCAGCCGGCCAACCCCTCTCTCGACACGTCCCATACTCAGTATCTTCCAGAGTTTCCCCGTCTCGTTCAGCTCGCTCACCGCCTCGGCTCCGCCAAGGTACCGCCCCTTAACGAACACCCTCGGCACGCCTCAACGACGTCGTGTAAATCACTACCGTGTCGTTCCCGCCCGGCGGGCATATCTCCGGGAACTCGCTTAACGGGCCTCGTTTGGTCATTATCTTATCGTAATTCGCCATCCGTCCTTCTTTCTCCCTCTCTTCCCTGTCTTTTACTATGAATATGTTGTCCTTTAACTTGGACGACGCTACCGGCTGAGCTGAAACTCGCGGCTCCGGGTTTTTCAACTCGGTTGGTGTCGTTTTTATCTCTTTTTTCATTGACTCAGTTTTCCTAAACTCGTTTGCGGCTGGTTTTGATTCTTTTGATGACAATTTCGCAGCTTCCAAGGCGTTGAGCTTCTCCAGAATCACAGCCGGAACATGCGTCGGCTTCTCTTGGTTCTCCTGCTGGCGTTGCTCCGCCTTCACCCACGGTTCATCTATAGCGTTTATGTCGAACACCGCAAAGCTCGATGGCGGCGGACGGTAGTAATCCACGGTGGCAGTGCTGCTTTTGGAGGCTGAGCAGCCCATTTTCTGAAATAGGGTGATATTTTTGGTGAGAGTGGAGATTTGTTTGTGGCTTTGTGGAGGGAAACGGTGTGGTGGTAAGTATTAATGGATGAAATCTAAGGGTTTTTTTATGGACGGAAATCTTCTAGGGATGGCAACGGGGCGGGTTTTTGGCCGCCCCGAACCCGCCCCGACCTATAAGATACTATACCAGACCCCGTCCCGCCCCGAATTAAAATATTAATTTACCCGACCCGCCCCGCCCCGATACAATAACCCTTAAACCCGACCCCGCCCCGAAAAATTAAAAAAAAAATTAATCTTCGTCGACGGTAAATGTTAGATTCGACCAATCTTCCACCACAATCACAAATTATGGTTTCAAGTGACTTCAAAATTATATAAAAAATAAAATAAAACCAATTTTAAATTATCCACGTGATAAACTACATATTTAAAAGAATAAACTTGAATCATTGACCGTTAGAATCGAATATATTAAAACTTGAACAACATCTAACAAAATTTTACAAAATATACGAACCAAAACAAAAACAAAAAATAGCTTAAAACACATAAAAATGTTTAAATATAATGATATTTTTTATCAATATAATAAAAATATATAAAAATATAAAAATATACCGGGGCGGGTGTAACCCCCTCGTCCCGGTCTGGCCGGATGATCGGTCCGAGTGGGCCACACGGGGAAAACCGAGTGAAAACCCCTTACGGATTCCCCCTCGGTTAGCAACCCTATTTTTCTCTTATTTTAAGTCTTGTCTTGATGAGTATTTAATCCTATGTGATCATACAGCGGAACAACATTTACGAGACAAACAAACGAACTCAACCTAACATCTTACAACCCAACTTTAAGCTTAAACTGCAGGCGGTATCGATACACTTAAGGGGTGTATCGATACCCCTTGACTAGGTCAACTGGTCAAAGTCAACCCGTGGAGACCGTATCGATACACCCAAGGTGAAGAACTAGGTCTAATAAAACCTCTATCTGTCAATTCTTGCAACTGGGTCTTCAACTCTTTCAATTCTTTCGGTGTCATGCGATACGGAGCAATCGAAACAGGAGCTGAATCAGAATAAGTCTCAATGCTGAACTCTACCTCTCTGTCCGGTGGTAACCCTGGCAATTCTTCCGGAAACACACTAGGAAAGTCACATATTGTACGGATGTCCTGAGGTCTAACCTCACTCATGTTAGGGTTCATCACATACGCTAAGTATGCTTCACACCCCAACTCTACTAATCTCTTAGCCTCTAAGACAGAAACCACATTGGACAAGAACTTCACGTTCTCACCCACCACTACAATCTCGAAATCATCTGAGAGCTTCAAAGAAATCCGCTTAGTTTCAAAGTCTATCCTAGCTCTATGCTCCGTGAGCCAATCCATACCCAAAATCACATCGAAACCATAGAAAGGAAGTTCCATCATATCCACTGGAAACACATGCCCCTGAACCATCAACGGACACCTTCGGTACATCTTCCTAACTACTACCGTGTCCCCAAAAGAACTAGTAACACTAACTCCTACCTCTAACATCTCACAAGGCAAATTCAAAGACTGTGCATGCTCACTCAATATGTAGGAATGGGTAGACCCAGAGTCAATCAAAGAAAGCAAACCCAAAATTGTATCGAGAAGTTACCTGCGATCACATCGGTGTCATGCTGATCCCCACGCTGAGCATAAACTCTGGCCTGACCTCCGCCCTCCGGCTGGACTACAACTACATGTGCTATGTTCCTCTGACCATCGTTCCTCGGCTGGAAGTTACCTCTACCGCGCCCGCGGCCTCTCTGAAAGTCATTGGCTCTAGCAGGAGCCTGAGCTGGTGCCTGTCCCACCTGATGTGGACAGTCACGCCTAATGTGGTCTCTAGCCCCACAACTCCAACAAGAATAAAAATTTCCCCAACACTCACCGGTGTGGTTCCTCCCGCAAGTAGCACATGTGGGCAACTTCCCACCAGCTCTTTGGCCCTGTTGGCCCCTCCCGTGGTTACCGCCACCACGCCTATGGTCATACTGATGCATGTTGTTCCGGTGCCTCTTGGCATCCCCTCTATCGAAGTTACTGGACCTCTTACCTGAACTAGATCCACCTGACCGCCTGGTCAAACTCAAACTGTGCTCCAAGTCCTTGGCCCTCGAGACCAAGACATCAAAATCAGTGTAATCTGAAGCTAGAGTATACGTCTTGATTTCTTCACTCAGCCCATAACGGAAGCGGTTACAACGCTCCACCTCAGTAGGTACAAGCTCAGGTGCATACTGACTCAATCTGACAAATCTAATCTCATAGTCTGTCACAAACATGCTCCCCTGAAGTAAAGCCATAAACTCACTCTTCCTCTCATCGAGATATCGCGGACCCAGATACTTCTTCCGGAATGTTGACTCAAAGAACTCCCAAGTAATCTCGGTCTCATCCATACCAGAAGTAACGGTGACCCACCAAGTGTAGGCATCACCCTAAAGCAAAGACTCAACACAACCCAACTTGCGATCACCAGTACACCCCATCTGAGCAAGGATACGGACGGTCTTCTCAAACCACAACTCTGACCTCTCCGGAGTAGCACCTATGAACTCCTCGGCCCCGAAGTCTCTCTAAAGGCAATCCAGTGCCCTCACCCTGATGGTGTGCTACCTGACCCCCAGCTACTGCAGCCTGAAATGCCCCGACTATCGCCTGAACCAACGGAGCTAAGTCTATCCCAGTCGGTCCTTGGCCACCTTGTGGTCCCTCTCCTTCGGCCCCGGCCTCACCTCCCGCTCCCGGTGGAGGAGGTGGTGGTGGTGGAGGTGGTGGAGGAGCTCCAACTCCAACCACAGGCTCTCCCACTTGAGCCTCAACCCTGACTACTGGCTCAACTCCTGGAGCCTCTGCCCGTGGTTCCGGTCGAACCATCCTAGGCCTCCCACGTGGTCTCATGCTACAATTAGCAAGGTATAAACTACAACAGGAAACAAATAAGGATTACGTTAGTCAAAGCAAGGGTCCAATAGTGCTCAAGTACTCCTTTTTCCAAAAAATCTTTTTAAATTAAGTAATAGTAGCAATGGGCACTCACTCTACACCAGACACGACAATTCATGCTTCAAAACATCACACGAACAGTCAAATATTCAAGAATTCATGGTAAGACATGCATCGAACAACACAATCATTTAACACATTAAGCTTACCTCACTTACCTGCCCGAGGTCTCGGTAACCTCAAGCTCTGATACCAACAAATGTAACCCCCTCGTCCCAGTCTGGCCGGATGACCGGTCCGAGTGGGCCACACGGGGAAAACCGAGTGAAAACCCCTTACGGATTCCCCCTCGGTTAGTAACCCTATTTTTTTTCATTTTAAGTCTTCTCTAGATGAGTATTTAATCCTATGTGATCATACAGCGGAACAACATTTACGAGACAAACAAACGAACTCAACCCAACATCTTACAGCCCAACTTTAAGCTTAAACTGCAGGTAGTATCGATACACTTAAGGGGTGTATCGATACCCCTTGACTAGGTCAACTGGTCAAAGTCAACCCGTGGAGACCGTATCGATACACCCAAGAAGTGTATCGATACCCTCCCCAACGGTTGACTTCTCACGGTCAACGCTAAGGTGACGGTATCGATACACCAGAGGCCCGTATCGATACCGAAATGGACAGTAGCTCCAGTGACCAAAATGGTATCGATACGCCCCCCTCGCGTATCGATACACGGGGCCTGAAACAAGAAGGCGGTATCGATACAGGACCAACCGTATCGATACCCCTGCTACGAACTTGCAGGGTTGAGCTGATTTAAGGCACAAGGAGGCCCCTAAATCCCTCTAAAACCTCAACCAACACACTAACATCAATCCTAAGGCAAACCAAACATAAAAGCATGCTTTCACAAGAAACCAAAGGGCACTAAACAACACAAGGAGGTGCACATACAATCAAGCAACTTAAGCATTCCGACACAACCTAAGCATCCATGCATAGCCTTTCCAAATGGCAATTTAACATATAAGGTCATACATAGAACCCAAAGGCCTTAAGAAGGCACGTGATAAGCATAAAGAGGTTTGCACTATAACAAGGCAACCTAGCATTTAAAGACATGCTAACACACACGACATCCAACGAAGCCTGTCATGCTTACAAACCATAATCAATCCAACATCAACACATGAAAATGAGTCATACAAGCTCATACACAATCCTTGCCACATTGCTAACTAATACAAAATCACCACCGTACTTGAGTCACAACTTGGAAGCCCTTCTTGCCTTGCCTCGAGCTAACCCCATGCTAATGATCTGCATTGTTGAACATTGAGAGCGTAAGCTATAAGCTTAGTGAGGGTGCTCTAAAACGAAAAACATCAACAATGCAGGGTTCAAGCATGTAAATCCTAATCTCACACATATCAAGCATTGACAAGTAATCAAGTAGGCCTAGCTAGTCTTTCAAGTGGCATAGTATGGCATCTTACTTCATACTAAGCATCAAGCATCGATAATCAACAATCATAAATCAACATCACATATCACAATATATAACAAGTTAATTGGCCACTTTAAATTACCCCGATTGTGCGGATTTAAACCTCAACAACACTTTACCTCGGTGGGATTACACTCATCACCGGACCTTGCATGTGCGGGATTCCACTCATCGCCACATGCCCTACGGATGGGATTCCACTCATCATCCCGTAGAAATAAATAAAAGCTTCCGGTGGAATATTACATCACCGTACTCCTCCTTGATGACTTAACGCCATCAAGGCCACGTACGTTTTGACTCAATTTGTGTGCACACTAATCCTAATGATCGATCATTTACAACCGGTAATTTATTTAGTGCCAATTATCATAACCACGTTATATATCATCAACCACACTCCATGCTCACCACATACATATACATTTCATGAATATACTAGCACTAATTAACCACAAGCACAAGAGCATAGTCAACAAGCACATTAGCATTTAAGGAGAACAAAGGCTAACTTAACTACTTGAGTTAAAAGGGAGTGGCCTACCAAGCACACTTTACACACACACACTACACATACTTGTTGAGTTGATCAAACAATTGCAAATGGCCAAGAGGGGGGTGAATTGGCAATTAAAATTTTTGTGAAGAGAATATTGGAAAATAAAATAACACAAGGGGTTATAGTGGTTCAAGTTCAACAACCGAACTCTACATCCACTACCTTAGCTCCCACTAAGGATTTTCCAAAACAATTCACTACTTGAATTCGTCCCCTTTTCTTGGATGAGGAGGAAACCTTACAATCTCGATTAAGCTTTTCAACCCCAAGCTTAATCCACTCAAATACAAAGAAGATTTTTGGTAAACTCAAGTATTTCCTCTCAAAGGATGATTGTCTACCCACTTACAATTACAGCAACCCAAAAACTCTCAATAAAATGACAAAATGAAATACAAAGAGTTGGGCACAAGAATATAGCTTTGAATAGCTCTAGGATTTGGATTTTTGCTTTGATGATGCTTGAATGTGTATTGTTGATCTTCCTGGTGAAATGAAGCTTGTATTTATACCCTTGAATCAGTTTCTAGCCGTTTGGATCATTTGACTTGTTGAAGGAGCCGTTGGGAACATTTTTCCATCTATTAAGGCAGCTCCCCAGCACCGTGTATCGATACACGACAAGGGTGTATCGATACGCTAGTTTAAATTTAACTAGCCGTTGTGCATAAAAACATGGCGTATCGATACACTAGGCGTATCGATACGGTCCAAACTCTCTGCCAAGTTTGTTGCATCAAAGCGTATCGATACAGGGGTCGTATCGATACGGTCCAAACTCTCTGTTAAAAACATTAATTTGTTGCATCAAAGTGTATCGATACTGTGACCAAGAGTATCGATATGTTGTAACGGTCAAAACAAATTTTCAAATAATTATGCTTGGCGTATCGATACGATTATTACGCGTATCGGTACGGTTGCCCAGATGAACACGGTATCGATACGTATGGAAGGCGTATCGATACGCTATGTTTATTCAGAATTACAGTGAGTTTCAAGTGTATCGATACGGTGTGTGTATCGATACGCAGGGCCATTTTTGCATAATTTGGCTTCCAAAAACATGAAAAAGGTTTGAGAAACTTGATGTTTTGAGATCCAATCTTCAAACAAGATTTTATACAAATCATTATGTTAATATTTGAACCTTTAAAGAGTTCTTAAAAATTTATCTATTTTTGCAATTTGGTCCTTAAATTTTTATGTTATATCAAAATCAATTTTAGTTTTACAATCTCCCCCTTTTTGATATAACAAAACCATAATAAATTTTTAAGTTTTTGAAAACTTTGAAAAAGGCTTTTCTCCCCCTTACTTAAAGATAGAGAATTTTTGAAAAATTTTGACCTTTTTGAAAAAAATTTTGACCTTTACACAATGAGTCCTTCTCCCCCTTTTTGTTAGATCAAAAAGAAACACAAGGATTAGAATAATCAAGCATAGGAATATCAATCATAAAACATAAAGCTCCAAATTAATAAACCAAGCAAGCATAGCAAGCATAATAATCCAAACCTTAAAAATCCTAAAACATAGAAAATAGGCATAATTCATGTTCTAATAAAAATGCAATGAAATCCTAAAATATCCTAATATGAGATGCATCATCTATGCGTCTCCACCATCATCATCATGATCATCCTCATCATCTTCTTCCTCGTCTTCATCTTCTTGAGGTGGTTGGTTCCTTCGATTTTGGTTGATCCAAGCACCATGGAAAGCGGTAAGAGAAAGATCCATTGAGTCTTGGCGAGCACTCAAGGTATCTATTTTCTTGTCCATGCCTTGGAGTCTTTCTTCCATCGATGTAAACCGATTATCTATAGCGTTGAAGCGACCGTCCATAGCATTGAACTTTTCATTGAGGAAAGTCATGAGATTTGCCATGGAGGAGGAGGAGGAGTCATGAGAAGCACGGCTAGAGGATGCGCGAGAGGCATTGACCGGGGCAGCGGGAGGATCAGCTTGAGGGTTGCGCACCCATTCATTGCCGACAAAAGAGAAACCAGAGCGAGAAAGGGAATGCTCATCTATGGGTTGACCAAGGTTTTCGGGAAGGTCATGTGTGCAATCAACACCAAGGGAATGAAATAGACAACTCAATGCCGTAGTGTAGTAAAAAGATTGAACAAGTTTGGTGTGACGATTTTGAACCAAAAACACAAGATCGGCAAACATAATTTGACAAAGATTTGGTCGTTTACCCTCCCTAAAGCATGAAAGCCAAAAATCATCAATTTGACGAATGGTAGAATATCTACCACCCGAGGGACGAATAAACCAAGAGATAATAAGATGAAGTATACGATCATGAGCATCTAAAACTTTTGCCGGACCTATGTAACCCGAACCTAAAGAGTGTTCATCATCTATCCCAACATCCTCAAAACCAAAAACAGTGCACAAGACTTTTTGATCAATTAGAATAGGAGTTCCCATAACCGAGGATTCAATGGCAATAACATGCTCATTGGCTTCATCATTGACACAACAAGCATTTGAAAAGAAGACAATGACAAGATTCCTATATAAAATAGGAGGAATATTCAAAAAGGTTAAAAATTTCCATTGCCTAATTAAAGGAAGATATTTAAATTTGAATTTTGCAGAGTTTAAAAACGGAATAGACACGATTCGTTCTTCCCTAAGATTGATTCCCATACAAAGCTTATAGGTTTCTCTAGCTACGGGTGTGGGAAAACTAGTTTGGATAATATGAGGAAGGTTAGGAGTAGGATTACCCTCATCCTCATTAGAAACGGAAGCGGTGCGATGTCTCTTATTCCCTTTTTTCGGTGCCATAATCCTGAAAATACATCAAAAAGGATTCGAATATGTATGCAATTAACATCCAATTTAATCCAATAGATTCTAATAATTCAAGGTAATTTTTTTTTTTTTTAAAAAAAATTGTTTTAAAGAATATTTTCAAAAAAAATTTAGTTTTAAAAAAAAAATTATCGAATATAAAATATATTCGAACCAAAAAAAAATTTATTTTTGAAAAATTTTACGAACAATATGAAACTCATAGTAAGTTAATCATAATGTATATAAAAATCAGTTGAAATAATAATTGAAAATTGACGAAATTTAAAGAAATTAAAAAAAATTTACCTTGATTTCTTAGAGTGGATGAAAGAGGGTGTGTTAGTGCACAAGATTGATGCCCAAGGATAGCCTTGATGTATGAAGTAAAATCCCTCAAGAAATTTTGAAGATTTGTGTAAAATTTTGAAGAATTTAGAGGGTTTTTATAGGGGTTTTCGGTTAGGGTTTTTGAAGAGGAGAAGAGGAGTTTTAAAAAGTGTGGGATTTTGATTAAAACAGCCTAAATAGGCTCTCCGTCCGTCGAGTATCGATACGCTACGCATGCGTATCGATACGCTATAACCTAATTTTATCTTTGTCGTTTTATGTGTATCGATACCGTTGACGTATCGATACGCACAGGTGTTGACTTTTTCCCTTGACTCTTACCGTATCGATACACTATTCTGTATCGATACGCATTCATCTGCAAAAATCCCAGATTTGAATACCGTATCGATACGCTGATATGCAGTATCGATACACGCTTGCCTGTTTCTGCAATTTTGGTATTTTTATGTGCAAAAATCCAATTTGAAACGCCCCTAAATGCATGTATGTGTTATATGAACAAGTTTTAATGACTTAGCATGATGCATACTTCCCTTAGCAATATGTGTAGAAGCAAAAAGAACAAAATTAACATAAACATGAATCACAAACAATCTCAAGCAAATTTTTTGTCATTTTGGGACCAAAAAAAATTAAGAGAGACAAGATAGACCTAACTCTCTTCTAAGTGTCCAAAAGCGCTCTTTATCTAAAGGTTTAGTAAATATGTCCGCTAATTGGTTCAAGGTGTCAACAAATTCTATAACAACATCATTTTTCGAAACATGATCTCTAATAAAATGATGTCTAATTTCTATGTGTTTAGTTCGAGAGTGTTGAATGGGATTCTTAGTGAGACAAATGGCACTAGTGTTGTCACACCTAAGGGGTATGGTTTCCATTTTAACACCATAGTCTAAGAGTTGTTGCTTCATCCAAAGGACTTGAGCACAACAACTCCCTAAGGATATATACTCCGCTTCGGTGGTAGATAAGGCTACGCTATTTTGTTTCTTAGAGAACCAAGATACGAGCATACTACCTAAGAATTGACATGTACCGGAAGTACTTTTCCTATCTATCTTACATCCCCCATAATCCGCATCCGAAAAAGCATGAAGACTAAAAGTTGAATCCTTAGGATACCAAAGACCTAAGGTCGGTGTGTCTATTAGGTATCTAAAAATTCTTTTAATGGCAACTAGGTGTGATTCTTTAGGACTAGCTTGAAACCTAGCACACAAGCAAACACTAAACATAATATCCGGTCTACTTGCGGTAAGATAAAGCAAAGATCCTATCATGGATCTATAAAGCTTAGAATCGACACATTTACCTCCTTCATCTTTGTCAAGCTTTATGGAAGAACTCATAGGTGTGGCTTGAGGTTTTGCATTCTCTAAGCCAAACTTCTTGAGCATATCACTTACGTATTTAGCTTGATTTATGAAGGTGCCATCACTCATTTGTTTGATTTGGAGTCCCAAAAAGAATGAGAGCTCCCCCATCATGCTCATCTCGAACTCACCTTGCATTAGCTTAGAAAAATCTTTACAATAACACTCATTAGTAGAACCAAAAATAATATCATCAACATAAATTTGAACTACTAAGATGTCATTGTTATATCTTTTTATGAAGAGTGTTGTATCCACCTTTCCTTTTTCAAAACCCTTTTCAATTAAGAAAGTTGAAAGTCTCTCATACCAAGCTCTTGGAGCTTGTTTTAAACCATAGAGAGCTTTTGTAAGTTTAAACACATGGTTTGGAAATTTTGAATCCTCAAAACCTGGTGGTTGTTCAACGTATACCTCTTCATTTATAAAACCATTTAAAAAGGCACTTTTTACATCCATTTGAAAAAGCTTGAAATCATGATAACATGCAAATGCAAGTAACATTCTAATAGCTTCCATTCTTGCTACGGGTGCATAAGTCTCATCAAAATCAATTCCCTCTTCTTGAGTATAGCCTTGAGCAACAAGCCTAGCCTTGTTTCTCACTATATTACCGTTTTCATCTAATTTATTCCTAAAAACCCATTTTGTACCTATAGTAGATTGATTATTAGGCCTTTCTACTAATGTCCAAACTTTACTTCTCTCAAATTGGTTTAATTCCTCTTGCATGGCCAAAATCCAAAAATCATCTTTTAAAGCTTCTTTAATGTTTTTAGGCTCAATGCATGAAAGAAACGCAACATGATTCATTAATTTGAGAGAGGATCTAGTGGTTACCCCCTTGGATGGATCACCCAAGATTTCACCATCTTTGACATAGTTTAACTCCCTTGGGTAAGATACCTCTTTTTCTTCATGAGCTGAGTCTTTTAAGCCTTCAAGAGGAGGTTCTTGTGAGTCTTCTTCTTTAGTTGGAATCTTATCCTCTTTTGATGTTTGTCCTCCATCAATAGTATCAATGATTCCTACATCATCATCATCACAAGATTCCTTTCTCGAAAGGAGGTTATCATCGAAAACAACATGTATTGACTCTTCAACCACTAGAGTTCTTTTATTAAATACACGGTAGGCTTTAGAGTTTGAAGAATACCCTAAGAAAATGGCTTCATCACTTTTAGCATCAAATTTACCTAAGTTTTCTTTACCATTATTTAAAACAAAACACTTACATCCAAAAGGATGAAAATAGCTAATGTTAGGCTTTTTGGACTTTAAAATCTCATAAGATGTCTTCTTTAAGATTGGCCTAATCATTACTCGATTTATTATATAGCAAGCGGTATTTGTAGCTTCTGCCCAAAAATATTTAGGTAAATTATTTTCGCAAAGCATGGTTCTAGCCATTTCTTCTAAAGTTCGATTTTTCCTCTCAACTACCCCATTTTGTTGAGGAGTGCGAGGTGCAGAAAAATTATGGCTAATCCCATTTTCATTTAAAAATTCATCAAAACCCAAATTTTGAAATTCACTTCCATGATCACTTCTAATATGAGAAATTTTAAGTTCAAGATCATTTTGAGTTATTTTAGAAAATGTGATGAATTTTTCTAAAGCCTCATCTTTTGTACTTAAGAATAGAACCCAAGTATATCTAGAATAGTCATCTACAAGCACAAATGCATATGATTTTCCACCCAAGCTCATTGTCCTAATTGGCCCAAAAAGATCCATATGAATTAATTGTAAACATCTACTAGTAGAGACATCATTTATGGATTTAAAAGAACTCCTATGTTGTTTACCTTTTGAACATGCATCACAAATTTTATCATTTGAAAAATTAAGTTTGGGTAAACCTCTAACTAGATTAAGGGAATTTAATTTTTCTAGAACACTCATGCTTGCATGTCCTAACTTTCTATGCCATAGCCATGAGTCATGTTCATCATGTGCAACTAAACATGCATGGGATGAATGGATGTCTTCTAAATGCACCATGTAAATATTGCCTATTCTATGTCCTATGAGCATTGTTTGATTTGTTTTAATGTTTACAATTTTACAACCACCTTTATCAAATAAAACATTAAAACCTTTATCACATAACTGACTAATGCTCAACAAATTATGTTTAAGACCGTTGACATACAAAACATCTTTAATGTAGATAGAAGAGTGATTACCAATAGAGCCTATTCCTTCAATGAGTCCTTTTGAATTATCACCGAAGGTTACTACTCCACCACTCTTAGGCTTTATTTCCACAAATCTACTTTTGTCACCGGTCATATGTCTTGAGCATCCACTATCAAGGTACCAAGAATTTTTGCTTGAAGCTTTAGCCTTGAAGCAATGCTCCCCCTACAAACAAAGAATTTAGGCCTTGGTTTTTGGTACCCAAATCATCTTGGGTCCATGAGTGTTAGCCTTTAACAATTTGGTTCCCTTGGGAATCCATGAAGCAATAGCATTTAAGTTATTAGAAGTGATAAGTTCTTTAGGAACCCAAACATTTCTAATTTTATGACTTTTAGTTTGCTTATAGAAATTTCTTTGTTTAGGTATAAAATATTTTCTTTTTGTATATTGGGGTTTAAAATAATTTTCTTTTTCAAAATTCTTTTTCCCAATATCAAAAGATGTTTTAAGATTATCTACTTCCTTTGTGTGATAATCTTGAAAATCGGAAAGAAGTTTTTCAAGTTCAAGATTTTTAGTTTTAAGATCATTTGAAAAGTTAACTAAGGATAAAACTTTCTTTTCCAATTCGGAGTTATTTTTTAAAATTGTCTCATTTTGAATTTTTAAATCAGAAATTATTTTCTTGTTTTTCAAAATGGACTCCTTGTATTTTTCTACCAACTCATCATACACTTCTTGAAGTTCATCATAAGCATCTTGAAGTTCTTCAATAGAAAAATCTAAATTGTATGAATTAGAGGTTACCTTTGATTCATCATCGATGGCCATGAGACATAGGTTGGCCACTTCTTCCTCTTCCTCGGAAGACTCATCATCACTCCAAGTTGCAATTTGTGCTTTGAGCTTGTTCTTCCTCCCAAAGCTTTTCTTTTTCAATTGAGGACACTCGGAACGAATGTGACCCGGTTTGTTGCATTCATAGCAAGTAATTGGGTCTATTTCCTCATCTTTGTTTTTACTCTTGAAGTCCCTTCTTCTCATGAATTTTCTTCCACGATTTGACTTCATAAACTGAGTAAATCGTTTGGCCAACATAGCCATTTCCTCTTCTTCATCCTCACTAGAATCGTTTTCTAATTGTGAAGCCTTTAATGCGATTCCGACTTTCTTTTTCTCAGCTTCCTTCTTTTCTGCTATCTTCTTCTCTTGTTCTCTTCCCTTTCTCATAATCTCATGTGTGAGTAGAGATCCAACAAGAGCATCTAATTTAAGAGTCTTCAAATTTTTGGCTTCAATTATGGCCGTTCTCTTGCTATCCCATGATTCCGGAAGAGAGTATAACAACTTTCTTACTAGCTTGTCTTCGGGAATGATTTCTCCGAAACCCTTTAAACCGTTGACAATGATCGAGAATCGATCAAACATTTGGGAAACACTTTCATCGGGATCCATCTTGAAGTTCTCATAGTTTAGATTGAGTAGTCCAATCTTTGTCTCCTTTACATCGCTAGTCCCTTCATATGTTGTCTCGAGAGTGTCCCAAACCTCCTTGGCATTTTCGATTGAAGACACCTTAGAGTAGATATCCGGACCAAGTGCACAAAATATTACATGAAGAGCTTTGTCGTTCACTTGCATCCTTCTTCTTTCATCATCGGTCATTTCGGCTTTGATTTTTGGAACAAGCCTTTCTCCATCTCTCCTCATGGGAATGTATGGACCTTCTTCAACTACATCCCACACCATAAAGTCGGTAGATTTAATGAAGAGCCTCATCCTATTCTTCCAATAAAGATAGTTATCCCCATTGAAGAATGGTGGCTTGGTGGTGGATTGAGATTCATAGTTGGAGGTGGATGCCATTGCTTGACTTGTTGTTGATCAAACTTTCAACTTTCCAAGGATCGACTCAAGAGGGTTGTAATCCTTCCAATGAGTGTAGCTCTGATGCCAATTGTTGAGTTGATCAAACAATTGCAAATGGC
This sequence comes from Hibiscus trionum, assembly GCA_030270665.1. Lineage (NCBI taxonomy): Eukaryota > Viridiplantae > Streptophyta > Magnoliopsida > Malvales > Malvaceae > Hibiscus > Hibiscus trionum. Next base: position 1,541,659 of record BSYR01000075.1, on the reverse strand, counting down.
CAAGAGGGGGGTGAATTGGCAATTAAAATTTTTGTGAAGAGAATATTGGAAAATAAAATAACACAAGGGGTTATAGTGGTTCAAGTTCAACAACCGAACTCTACATCCACTACCTTAGCTCCCACTAAGGATTTTCCAAAACAATTCACTACTTGAATTCGTCCCCTTTTCTTGGATGAGGAGGAAACCTTACAATCTCGATTAAGCTTTTCAACCCCAAGCTTAATCCACTCAAATACAAAGAAGATTTTTGGTAAACTCAAGTATTTCCTCTCAAAGGATGATTGTCTACCCACTTACAATTACAGCAACCCAAAAACTCTCAATAAAATGACAAAATGAAATACAAAGAGTTGGGCACAAGAATATAGCTTTGAATAGCTCTAGGATTTGGATTTTTGCTTTGATGATGCTTGAATGTGTATTGTTGATCTTCCTGGTGAAATGAAGCTTGTATTTATACCCTTGAATCAGTTTCTAGCCGTTTGGATCATTTGACTTGTTGAAGGAGCCGTTGGGAACATTTTTCCATCTATTAAGGCAGCTCCCCAGCACCGTGTATCGATACACGACAAGGGTGTATCGATACGCTAGTTTAAATTTAACTAGCCGTTGTGCATAAAAACATGGCGTATCGATACACTAGGCGTATCGATACGGTCCAAACTCTCTGCCAAGTTTGTTGCATCAAAGCGTATCGATACAGGGGTCGTATCGATACGGTCCAAACTCTCTGTTAAAAACATTAATTTGTTGCATCAAAGTGTATCGATACTGTGACCAAGAGTATCGATACGTTGTAACGGTCAAAACAAATTTTCAAATAATTATGCTTGGCGTATCGATACGATTATTACGCGTATCGGTACGGTTGCCCAGATGAACACGGTATCGATACGTATGGAAGGCGTATCGATACGCTATGTTTATTCAGAATTACAGTGAGTTTCAAGTGTATCGATACGGTGTGTGTATCGATACGCAGGGCCATTTTTGCATAATTTGGCTTCCAAAAACATGAAAAAGGTTTGAGAAACTTGATGTTTTGAGATCCAATCTTCAAACAAGATTTTATACAAATCATTATGTTAATATTTGAACCTTTAAAGAGTTCTTAAAAATTTATCTATTTTTGCAATTTGGTCCTTAAATTTTTATGTTATATCAAAATCAATTTTAGTTTTACAATACTCGAACCAAACTTTAAATCAAGTTTGAAACCACTCACCGCCCTTCCTTAGCTACCAAGCGAATGTCACATCCCAAAAACCGGTCTAGTCGGAATTAAATTCCGGTGACCGAATATTTTTATTGATTGAATAATTTATTCGATCTTATCTGAACCAATAAATATTATTCGGGGTAAATTATAATAGTTTATTATTATTATTATTATTATTATTAAAAAAAAAAAGATATAAAGTAAAGTAGATTGGACGGCTAACCAATCCACTTGAATTGAAGATAAGAAAGCATTGAAGATAAGAAAGCAATTGAATTATGGGGAGACAAATTGAATTGGCAATTGCCACTTGTTTATTTTTTTATATAGATAATTGGCCACTAGAATAAAGATAAATGAATAAAAAAAAAGGTGGGGGGAGATGTCTGACGCCAATTAGTATAAATAGGGGGGGGAAATGGTTGGAAATGCACAACAAATTGAGAAACAAACAATCGGTTTAGATTAGGTTGTTCAGTATTAGATTGGTGGTCCGATATTTTCGATATAGTAATATCGAATCTCTGTCGACGTCGGGGTAAGCTCAAATCTCTAGTAAGTTTAAGTTTCGGTATCGAGTTTGATGAATATTTTTATATATATTCGATACTGTTTTATTGATTAGTTTTTATTAATTATCATGGTATACAAGGTAGATTCGGAACAACCGTCAAGCCCAAGAAATAAAAATAAAGTACCGGTCTATCAAGGTGAGTGAAATAAATTAGAGTTGAGATTAGAGTCTCAACTATCTTTAATTTGATGTTAGTATATATATTAAGCATGAAATTAGATTAATTAAAGGTTGGTAAAAGATAAGGGTAGAAAGAATAAAGAAATTCGGATTTGTAAACTGTCCTGTAGAAAACTGCATTTTTGAGCATGTTAGAGTCATTTCTGGAAAACGGGTTCTTCTACAAAGTTGTAGAGGACAAAATTTTACATGAAATAGAGGTATGATTTGCTCAAAAATGTTAAGTATAGGTCTCGGAATTGTTGTTAGAAGTTACTAGACTAAAACTGAATAAATCTAGAATCTGCTATACTAAATTGTAAAATTCGAAAATTTTAGGGGCTTAAATAATGCCAATAAAATTCTGGAAATTTATACTTGAAACAGGGGAGTCATGAAATGAATGAAATTAAATGGCCAAGCTTGAATTAAGTCTCAATTGGTAGGTTAAATCCATTTAGATCACATATAGAATTATTAAAGAATAAAAAGGGGACTGTTTTGTGGAAATTGATAAATTGAGGACTTACATGTCCTATTTTTGAGGTTGCTGGATTATAAAAATAATGTTATAAGATTCATGTAAACGTGGTTAAAAGCTCAAGATTTATAGTGTAGTGAAACATAGGTTATAAATGCACTAAAGTCACAAATTAAGCATAGACAGATTAGGTTTCTGAAAATGCCTTATGTTCAAATAATAAACTGTATTAATAGGGAAATGATAAAATTATATGCCATACATAGTTATAAAGGTGTGTTTATAAGCTTTCCAGAATGGTAAAGAACTCCTTATTTGGAGTTGTGGGTAAAAAGATATGAATTTTTAAGTAAGTAAAGGTCATAAAAACAGGGTAACAGTTTACCCCTAAATCTGCATAAACATTGACTTTAAAAATTCATTATAAATTGTATAAGAGGAATTAAAAGCTATAATTTATATGGTTTAAAAGGTTATTCAGTCTAGTTTCGTTTGAAACAAACGAAATCAGATTTTGAGTTATAGAACATTTTATATAAATATTTCTTTAAGGACAATGCAAGCTGCCTAATGTAATAAATGATATGTTTCTTTAATGTTTGGTTAGAAAAGATGTAGAAATGAAGGAAACCACAAAGTTGGAGAATAAGGAAAATGTCTCTAAGCTTGGATTGAGGTGAGTGTGGATGCATTTGTCTCAGGTGACGCGGTGTCATTCCGATCATTGTTTTTATATTCTGATATGTGAGTGTGGATGCATTTGTCTCGAGTGACGCGATGTCATTCCGATCATTGTTTTTATATGTGAGTATGGATGCATTTGTCTCGGGTGACGCGGTGTCATTCTGATCATTGTTTTTATGTTCTGATATGTGAGTGTAGTTTTGTTTAAAGTGTTGGGATTAGTATCCTAACCTTGTTATTTTTTTAGATAACATGAAGAAAGCATAAAATGAATTTAATAATGATTGGTAAAATTTAAAATGATAAGGAAGAAGGATTAAAGGCAAAAATATTGATCTAAGTGTATATTGCTTGTTAGATAAGCATGCTTAGCATAAATATGATTAGTTGCTATGATGTGTTGATTACTTGAGCTATGTGAAATGTGACTAAATGATAAGCTTTGCTACTGGTTTTTGATGATCATAAAATGAAAATGATCTCATGTACTTGCTGGAATTTTATATTACCATGATGCTTGATTGATTATATGTATATGCCTATTGAAATGGTTAAATGCCTTTGAAATTATGAATGATTGACAAGTGAATGATCTTGTTAATAAAGAAAGATAAGTAAAGTCCTTGGTATGATTAGTGTCTATAGGTAGAAGTGCATGCCTTAGAGTCGTTGAGCTCCCCTGATCTTTGTTACAGGATGGTGGTTAGTCACCTATAAACCTGATAAGGTGGTTAGTCACCTTGATAATTGAATGGTGGTAAGTCACCATTGATGCCTATGCATCCCCTGTTATATGTTGAAATGAGAAATGGATACTTTGAGTATCTAATGTTACATGTTACATGAAGACTTGATTACCTATTTCATTAATCATCCAAGGCAAAACATTTACATGACTTGAAAGATAAGTACTTAAATGATAAGTACCAATGAAATGAAATTGATATGCTTACTTGTTTTGTATATGCTAATGCTTTTAATTGATGCTTGTTGTTGTATATAATAATGTTTTGATCGATACTTGCTGTATGAATGAACATAAAAGTATGATGTTTATGTTGCATTTGTTAAGGGCTCATGTAGAGTAACTATGCTCGAATGGTAAATTTGGTAAGTGCCTTGTATTACTTTGATATGTTCGAATATGACTATGAAATGCTACATGATATGGAGCTACGGCTCAGGGCTACGGCTCATTTATGATTCATGATATGGTGTACAGGGAATCCGCATATCCAATGGTACCAATATATTATGTATTTGATACGTATGCTATGTTATGCTCATGATATGATATTATGTTTTGTTATGAATATGAAGTATGCCATGTTATTGCATAATTAGCATGATGTTCATTTTTGGAAGCATGTTACATGACATAATATGTTCATTCATTGTCATTGGCTACCTCACTTAGACTATGTAAGTCTAATGCATTCATTGCATAACATTTCAGGTTAAGGAAAGTAACAGATCGAGATCGGGATTAGTTGGAAGGTTGACAAGTCACTACAATTAAAGAGTAATGTGTTTTGTCCTTATAAACTCCTAGTATGGTGGCAAAGTAGTTAAAGTAATTATACTAATCTTGTGGGCCTACTATTGTGAAATTTTACTTTTTGTTTTATATAAGGTTTTAAAGCTATATAGACTATTGAGTTAGTAATAAAATTGACATAATTGGTAGTAAAACATTGATTAAAGGACTCTATGATTTTTGTGAGTTGTTAGGCTCATTTAAATATGTAAAGAATTTTAGTAAGATAATTCAAAAAGAAATAGATTTGAATACTTTACAAAATAGTCATTAAACATTACATCGTTTAATCAGATAGGTAAATGCCCTCCGTTAGTAATGAGATTTTACAAGCTAATAACTAGTAAATTTAATTTCAGAATAATATCGCGAATTTCAGATAAGGACCCCTAATTTGTAAAAATTACAAATTAGTCCCTGAGTTTGAAAAAGTTTAAAATTGACCCCAATTCAAGTAAGTTGTTAATAAGTGAAGTGTTAAGTCTTAAAAGAGATTAATAAAATATGACGAAATGATTTTTGAACTTTGGAATAAGTTCTGATCTCTAATATGTTATGTCACTAAAAGATTTATGTCTCCGATCTCCGTTATGTTTTCCGGTAGCGCCCTCTGACCCGGTTCTCTACCAGGCCGGGAAGGGGGTGTTACAGTTATGACATAATATGTTCATTCATTGTCATTGGCTACCTCACTTAGACTATGTAAGTCTAATGCATTCATTGCATAACATTTCAGGTTAAGGAAAGTAACAGATCGAGATCGGGATTAGTTGGAAGGTTGACAAGTCACTACAATTAAAGAGTAATGTGTTTTGTCCTTATAAACTCCTAGTATGGTGGCAAAGTAGTTAAAGTAATTATACTAATCTTGTGGGCCTACTATTGTGAAATTTTACTTTTTGTTTTATATAAGGTTTTAAAGCTATATAGACTATTGAGTTAGTAATAAAATTGACATAATTGGTAGTAAAACATTGATTAAAGGACTCTATGATTTTTGTGAGTTGTTAGGCTCATTTAAATATGTAAAGAATTTTAGTAAGATAATTCAAAAAGAAATAGATTTGAATACTTTACAAAATAGTCATTAAACATTACATCGTTTAATCAGATAGGTAAATGCCCTCCGTTAGTAATGAGATTTTACAAGCTAATAACTAGTAAATTTAATTTCAGAATAATATCGCGAATTTCAGATAAGGACCCCTAATTTGTAAAAATTACAAATTAGTCCCTGAGTTTGAAAAAGTTTAAAATTGACCCCAATTCAAGTAAGTTGTTAATAAGTGAAGTGTTAAGTCTTAAAAGAGATTAATAAAATATGCCGAAATGATTTTTGAACTTTGGAATAAGTTCTGATCTCTAATATGTTATGTCACTAAAAGATTTATGTCTCCGATCTCCGTATTGTTTTCCGGTAGCGCTCTCTGACCCGGTTCTCTACCAGGCCGGGAAGGGGGTGTTACAGTAGTGGTATCAGAGCTAGAGTTTAGTCGGTTCTGGACTAAACTTAAGTATGTTTGTATTGTGTGTTAAGTTACTTTGCCACCTAGGAGTTAATCTGTTAAGTATTGTGACTTGTCAACTGATCCGATCTCTTTTATAATATAGATATGTGTCTCGAACTAACGAAACTTGTAATAATGAGTCTGTTGCTAACTCCTCGACTCATGGCGAGGAAGTTCAATGAGGAAATCCTCCAAATCCTCAGAACCCTCATGTTCGAGGTGTAGAGCCTGAAGCTCCTACAGCTCAGGCAGAATGATATCAGAACATGGTTGATATGTTTCAGCAATTTATGAATGTGTTAAAGGCTAGTCAAGTCATGCAACCTACGCCACCTGTTGCGCAACCTCTTTGAGCCCCAATCGATAAGTTATCGCAATACCGAGCTTACACCTTTACTGGTCGAGACATAGATGATCCCAAAATAGCCGAGTATTGGTTAGACAATACTTTAAGGATTTTTGATAAGCAATTAAGATGTTCGGATGAACATAAGCTTGAATGCGCTCTTGCGTTGAAGCCTTATAGTGATGGGAGACTACTGTCCTTACCGTCTCCTAGGAAACCGTAAGTTGGGAATTTTTCTCGAAAGAGTTCCATAATAAGTACATAAGTGTCAGATGTTTATCGTAGGGCGTAACGATGAGTTACGACCCATGTTTACAGCGTTATACATTAAAAATTTCCAAGATCTCGTAAATAGAATCAAAGCTACGGAAGTAGCGAAGAGAGCTCGGAAAGTTAGTAAATTTAATAAAGTCTGAAAAGAAATCAAGACATAAGAATTTTTAAGTGCAATTTTTGTCAACGACGACATGAAGGACAATGTCGCAAAAAAAAAATAGGAAAGGTGAATTCTTCATTTCTAGAAGATTCTGATTCCAAAGAATGCTCGGATGAACAATCCGAAGCTACAGGTAAGAATTCGAGGACGAATTCTTTTCTAAGGGGGGGAGAGTTGTCACATCCCAAAAACCGGTCTAGTCGGAATTAAATTCCGGTGACCGAATATTTTTATTGATTGAATAATTTATTCGATCTTATCTGAACCAATAAATATTATTCGGGGTAAATTATAATAGTTTATTATTATTATTATTATTAAAAAAAAAGATATAAAGTAAAGTAGATTGGACGGCTAACCAATCCACTTGAATTGAAGATAAGAAAGCATTGAAGATAAGAAAGCAATTGAATTATGGGGAGACAAATTGAATTGGCAATTGCCACTTGTTTATTTTTTTATATAGATAATTGGCCACTAGAATAAAGATAAATGAATAAAAAAAAGGTGGGGGGAGATGTCTGACGCCAATTAGTATAAATAGGGGGAGGGAAATGGTTGGAAATGCACAACAAATTGAGAAACAAACAATCGGTTTAGATTAGGTTGTTCAGTATTAGATTGGTGGTCCGATATTTTCGATATAGTAATATCGAATCTCTGTCGACGTCGGGGTAAGCTCAAATCTCTAGTAAGTTTAAGTTTCGGTATCGAGTTTGATGAATATTTTTATATATATTCGATACTGTTTTATTGATTAGTTTTTATTAATTATCATGGTATACAAGGTAGATTCGGAACAACCGTCAAGCCCAAGAAATAAAAATAAAGTACCGGTCTATCAAGGTGAGTGAAATAAATTAGAGTTGAGATTAGAGTCTCAACTATCTTTAATTTGATGTTAGTATATATATTAAGCATGAAATTAGATTAATTAAAGGTTGGTAAAAGATAAGGGTAGAAAGAATAAAGAAATTCGGATTTGTAAACTGTCCTGTAGAAAACTGCATTTTTGAGCATGTTAGAGTCATTTCTGGAAAACGGGTTCTTCTACAAAGTTGTAGAGGACAAAATTTTACAAGAAATAGAGGTATGATTTGCTCAAAAATGTTAAGTATAGGTCTCGGAATTGTTGTTAGAAGTTACTGGACTAAAACTGAATAAATCTAGAATCTGCTATACTAAATTGTAAAATTCGAAAATTTTAGGGGCTTAAATAATGCCAATAAAATTCTGGAAATTTATACTTGAAACAGGGGAGTCATGAAATGAATGAAATTAAATGGCCAAGCTTGAATTAAGTCTCAATTGGTAGGTTAAATCCATTTAGATCACATATAGAATTATTAAAGAATAAAAAGGGGACTGTTTTGTGGAAATTGATAAATTGAGGACTTACATGTCCTATTTTTGAGGTTGCTGGATTATAAAAATAATGTTATAAGATTCATGTAAACGTGGTTAAAAGCTCAAGATTTATAGTGTAGTGAAACATAGGTTATAAATGCACTAAAGTCACAAATTAAGCATAGACAGATTAGGTTTCTGAAAATGCCTTATGTTCAAATAATAAACTGTATTAATAGAGAAATGATAAAATTATATGCCATACATAGTTATAAAGGTGTGTTTATAAGCTTTCCAGAATGGTAAAGAACTCCTTATTTGGAGTTGTGGGTAAAACGATATGAATTTTTAAGTAAGTAAAGGTCATAAAAACAGGGTAACAGTTTACCCCTAAATCTGCATAAACATTGACTTTAAAAATTCATTATAAATTGTATAAGAGGAATTAAAAGCTATAATTTATATGGTTTAAAAGGTTATTCAGTCTAGTTTCGTTTGAAACAAACGAAATCAGATTTTGAGTTATAGAACATTTTATATAAATATTTCTTTAAGGACAATGCAAGCTGCCTAATGTAATAAATGATATGTTTCTTTAATGTTTGGTTAGAAAAGATGTAGAAATGAAGGAAACCACAAAGTTGGAGAATAAGGAAAATGTCTCTAAGCTTGGATTGAGGTGAGTGTGGATGCATTTGTCTCAGGTGACGCGGTGTCATTCTGATCATTGTTTTTATATTCTGATATGTGAGTGTGGATGCATTTGTCTCGAGTGACGCAATGTCATTCCGATCATTGTTTTTATATGTGAGTATGGATGCATTTGTCTCGGGTGACGCGGTGTCATTCTGATCATTGTTTTTATGTTCTGATATGTGAGTGTAGTTTTTTTTAAAGTGTTGGGATTAGTATCCTAACCTTGTTATTTTTTTTAGATAACATGAAGAAAGCATAAAATGAATTTAATAATGATTGGTAAAATTTAAAATGATAAGGAAGAAGGATTAAAGGCAAAAATATTGATCTAAGTGTATATTGCTTGTTAGATAAGCATGCTTAGCATAAATATGATTAGTTGCTATGATGTGTTGATTACTTGAGCTATGTGAAATGTGACTAAATGATAAGCTTTGCTACTGGTTTTTGATGATCATAAAATGAAAATGATCTCATGTACTTGCTGGAATTTTATATTACCATGATGCTTGATTGATTATATGTATATGCCTATTGAAATGGTTAAATGCCTTTGAAATTATGAATGATTGACAAGTGAATGATCTTGTTAATAAAGAAAGATAAGTAAAGTCCTTGGTATGATTAGTGTCTATAGGTAGAAGGGCATGCCTTAGAGTCGTTGAGCTCCCCTGATCTTTGTTACAGGATGGTGGTTAGTCACCTATAAACCTGATAAGGTGGTTAGTCACCTTGATAATTGAATGGTGGTAAGTCACCATTGATGCCTATGCATCCCCTGTTATATGTTGAAATGAGAAATGGATACTTTGAGTATCTAATGTTACATGTTACATGAAGACTTGATTACCTATTTCATTAATCATCCAAGGCAAAACATTTACATGACTTGAAAGATAAGTACTTAAATGATAAGTACCAATGAAATGAAATTGATATGCTTACTTGTTTTGTATATGCTAATGCTTTTAATTGATGCTTGTTGTTGTATATAATAATGTTTTGATCGATACTTGCTGTATGAATGAACATAAAAGTATGATGTTTATGTTGCATTTGTTAAGGGCTCATGTAGAGTAACTATGCTCGAATGGTAAATTTGGTAAGTGCCTTGTATTACTTTGATATGTTCGAATATGACTATGAAATGCTACATGATATGGAGCTACGGCTCAGGGCTACGGCTCATTTATGATTCATGATATGGTGTACAGGGAATCCGCATATCCAATGGTACCAATATATTATGTATTTGATACGTATGCTATGTTATGCTCATGATATGATATTATGTTTTGTTATGAATATGAAGTATGCCATGTTATTGCATAATTAGCATGATGTTCATTTTTGGAAGCATGTTACATGACATAATATGTTCATTCATTGTCATTGGCTACCTCACTTAGACTATGTAAGTCTAATGCATTCATTGCATAACATTTCAGGTTAAGGAAAGTAACAGATCGAGATCGGGATTAGTTGGAAGGTTGACAAGTCACTACAATTAAAGAGTAATGTGTTTTGTCCTTATAAACTCCTAGTATGGTGGCAAAGTAGTTAAAGTAATTATACTAATCTTGTGGGCCTACTATTGTGAAATTTTACTTTTTGTTTTATATAAGGTTTTAAAGCTATATAGACTATTGAGTTAGTAATAAAATTGACATAATTGGTAGTAAAACATTGATTAAAGGACTCTATGATTTTTGTGAGTTGTTAGGCTCATTTAAATATGTAAAGAATTTTAGTAAGATAATTCAAAAAGAAATAGATTTGAATACTTTACAAAATAGTCATTAAACATTACATCGTTTAATCAGATAGGTAAATGCCCTCCGTTAGTAATGAGATTTTACAAGCTAATAACTAGTAAATTTAATTTCAGAATAATATCGCGAATTTCAGATAAGGACCCCTAATTTGTAAAAATTACAAATTAGTCCCTGAGTTTGAAAAAGTTTAAAATTGACCCCAATTCAAGTAAGTTGTTAATAAGTGAAGTGTTAAGTCTTAAAAGAGATTAATAAAATATGACGAAATGATTTTTGAACTTTGGAATAAGTTCTGATCTCTAATATGTTATGTCACTAAAAGATTTATGTCTCCGATCTCCGTATTGTTTTCCGGTAGCGCTCTCTGACCCGGTTCTCTACCAGGCCGGGAAGGGGGTGTTACAGTAGTGGTATCAGAGCTAGAGTTTAGTCGGTTCTGGACTAAACTTAAGTATGTTTGTATTGTGTGTTAAGTTACTTTGCCACCTAGGAGTTAATCTGTTAAGTATTGTGACTTGTCAACTGATCCGATCTCTTTTATAATATAGATATGTGTCTCGAACTAACGAAACTTGTAATAATGAGTCTGTTGCTAACTCCTCGACTCATGGCGAGGAAGTTCAATGAGGAAATCCTCCGAATCCTCAGAACCCTCATGTTCGAGGTGTAGAGCCTGAAGCTCCTACAGCTCAGGCAGAATGATATCAGAACATGGTTGATATGTTTCAGCAATTTATGAATGTGTTAAAGGCTAGTCAAGTCATGCAACCTACGCCACCTGTTGCGCAACCTCTTTGAGCCCCAATCGATAAGTTATCGCAATACCGAGCTTACACCTTTACTGGTCGAGACATAGATGATCCCAAAATAGCCGAGTATTGGTTAGACAATACTTTAAGGATTTTTGATAAGCAATTAAGATGTTCGGATGAACATAAGCTTGAATGCGCTCTTGCGTTGAAGCCTTATAGTGATGGGAGACTACTGTCCTTACCGTCTCCTAGGAAACCGTAAGTTGGGAATTTTTCTCGAAAGAGTTCCATAATAAGTACATAAGTGTCAGATGTTTATCGTAGGGCGTAACGATGAGTTACGACCCATGTTTACAGCGTTATACATTAAAAATTTCCAAGATCTCGTAAATAGAATCAAAGCTACGGAAGTAGCGAAGAGAGCTCGGAAAGTTAGTAAATTTAATAAAGTCTGAAAAGAAATCAAGACATAAGAATTTTTAAGTGCAATTTTTGTCAACGAAGACATGAAGGACAATGTCGCAAAAAAAAAAATAGGAAAGGTGAATTCTTCATTTCTAGAAGATTCTGATTCCAAAGAGTGCTCGGATGAACAATCCGAAGCTACAGGTAAGAATTCGAGGACGAATTCTTTTCTAAGGGGGGGAGAGTTGTCACATCCCAAAAACCGGTCTAGTCGGAATTAAATTCCGGTGACCAAATATTTTTATTGATTGAATAATTTATTCGATCTTATCTGAACCAATAAATATTATTCGGGGTAAATTATAATAGTTTATTATTATTATTATTATTAAAAAAAAAAGATATAAAGTAAAGTAGATTGGACGGCTAACCAATCCACTTGAATTGAAGATAAGAAAGCATTGAAGATAAGAAAGCAATTGAATTATGGGGAGACAAATTGAATTGGCAATTGCCACTTGTTTATTTTTTTATATAGATAATTGGCCACTAGAATAAAGATAAATGAATAAAAAAAAAGGTGGGGGGAGATGTCTGACGCCAATTACTATAAATAGGGGGAGGGAAATGGTTGGAAATGCACAACAAATTGAGAAACAAACAATCGGTTTAGATTAGGTTGTTCAGTATTAGATTGGTGGTCCGATATTTTCGATATAGTAATATCGAATCTCTGTCGACGTCGGGGTAAGCTCAAATCTCTAGTAAGTTTAAGTTTCGGTATCGAGTTTGATGAATATTTTTATATATATTCGATACTGTTTTATTGATTAGTTTTTATTAATTATCATGGTATACAAGGTAGATTCGGAACAACCGTCAAGCCCAAGAAATAAAAATAAAGTACCGGTCTATCAAGGTGAGTGAAATAAATTAGAGTTGAGATTAGAGTCTCAACTATCTTTAATTTGATGTTAGTATATATATTAAGCATGAAATTAGATTAATTAAAGGTTGGTAAAAGATAAGGGTAGAAAGAATAAAGAAATTCGGATTTGTAAACTGTCCTGTAGAAAACTGCATTTTTGAGCATGTTAGAGTCATTTCTGGAAAACGGGTTCTTCTACAAAGTTGTAGAGGACAAAATTTTACATGAAATAAAGGTATGATTTGCTCAAAAATGTTAAGTATAGGTCTCGGAATTGTTGTTAGAAGTTACTGGACTAAAACTGAATAAATCTAGAATCTGCTATACTAAATTGTAAAATTCGAAAATTTTAGGGGCTTAAATAATGCCAATAAAATTCTGGAAATTTATACTTGAAACAGGGGAGTCATGAAATGAATGAAATTAAATGGCCAAGCTTGAATTAAGTCTCAATTGGTAGGTTAAATCCATTTAGATCACATATAGAATTATTAAAGAATAAAAAGGGGACTGTTTTGTGGAAATTGATAAATTGAGGACTTACATGTCCTATTTTTGAGGTTGCTGGATTATAAAAATAATGTTATAAGATTCATGTAAACGTGGTTAAAAGCTCAAGATTTATAGTGTAGTGAAACATAGGTTATAAATGCACTAAAGTCACAAATTAAGCATAGACAGATTAGGTTTCTGAAAATGCCTTATGTTCAAATAATAAACTGTATTAATAGGGAAATGATAAAATTATATGCCATACATAGTTATAAAGGTGTGTTTATAAGCTTTCCAGAATGGTAAAGAACTCCTTATTTGGAGTTGTGGGTAAAACGATATGAATTTTTAAGTAAGTAAAGGTCATAAAAACAGGGTAACAGTTTACCCCTAAATCTGCATAAACATTGACTTTAAAAATTCATTATAAATTGTATAAGAGGAATTAAAAGCTATAATTTATATGGTTTAAAAGGTTATTCAGTCTAGTTTCGTTTGAAACAAACGAAATCAGATTTTGAGTTATAGAACATTTTATATAAATATTTCTTTAAGGACAATGCAAGCTGCCTAATGTAATAAATGATATGTTTCTTTAATGTTTGGTTAGAAAAGATGTAGAAATGAAGGAAACCACAAAGTTGGAGAATAAGGAAAATGTCTCTAAGCTTGGATTGAGGTGAGTGTGGATGCATTTGTCTCAGGTGACGCGGTGTCATTCCGATCATTGTTTTTATATTCTGATATGTGAGTGTGGATGCATTTGTCTCGAGTGACGCGATGTCATTCCGATCATTGTTTTTATATGTGAGTATGGATGCATTTGTCTCGGGTGACGCGGTGTCATTCTGATCATTGTTTTTATGTTCTGATATGTGAGTGTAGTTTTGTTTAAAGTGTTGGGATTAGTATCCTAACCTTGTTATTTTTTTTAGATAACATGAAGAAAGCATAAAATGAATTTAATAATGATTGGTAAAATTTAAAATGATAAGGAAGAAGGATTAAAGGCAAAAATATTGATCTAAGTGTATATTGCTTGTTAGATAAGCATGCTTAGCATAAATATGATTAGTTGCTATGATGTGTTGATTACTTGAGCTATGTGAAATGTGACTAAATGATAAGCTTTGCTACTGGTTTTTGATGATCATAAAATGAAAATGATCTCATGTACTTGCTGGAATTTTATATTACCATGATGCTTGATTGATTATATGTATATGCCTATTGAAATGGTTAAATGCCTTTGAAATTATGAATGATTGACAAGTGAATGATCTTGTTAATAAAGAAAGATAAGTAAAGTCCTTGGTATGATTAGTGTCTATAGGTAGAAGGGCATGCCTTAGAGTCGTTGAGCTCCCCTGATCTTTGTTACAGGATGGTGGTTAGTCACCTATAAACCTGATAAGGTGGTTAGTCACCTTGATAATTGAATGGTGGTAAGTCACCATTGATGCCTATGCATCCCCTGTTATATGTTGAAATGAGAAATGGATACTTTGAGTATCTAATGTTACATGTTACATGAAGACTTGATTACCTATTTCATTAATCATCCAAGGCAAAACATTTACATGACTTGAAAGATAAGTACTTAAATGATAAGTACCAATGAAATGAAATTGATATGCTTACTTGTTTTGTATATGCTAATGCTTTTAATTGATGCTTGTTGTTGTATATAATAATGTTTTGATCGATACTTGCTGTATGAATGAACATAAAAGTATGATGTTTATGTTGCATTTGTTAAGGGCTCATGTAGAGTAACTATGCTCGAATGGTAAATTTGGTAAGTGCCTTGTATTACTTTGATATGTTCGAATATGACTATGAAATGCTACATGATATGGAGCTACGGCTCAGGGCTACGGCTCATTTATGATTCATGATATGGTGTACAGGGAATCCGCGTATCCAATGGTACCAATATATTATGTATTTGATACGTATGCTATGTTATGCTCATGATATGATATTATGTTTTGTTATGAATATGAAGTATGCCATGTTATTGCATAATTAGCATGATGTTCATTTTTGGAAGCATGTTACATGACATAATATGTTCATTCATTGTCATTGGCTACCTCACTTAGACTATGTAAGTCTAATGCATTCATTGCATAACATTTCAGGTTAAGGAAAGTAACAGATCGAGATCGGGATTAGTTGGAAGGTTGACAAGTCACTACAATTAAAGAGTAATGTGTTTTGTCCTTATAAACTCCTAGTATGGTGGCAAAGTAGTTAAAGTAATTATACTAATCTTGTGGGCCTACTATTGTGAAATTTTACTTTTTGTTTTATATAAGGTTTTAAAGCTATATAGACTATTGAGTTAGTAATAAAATTGACATAATTGGTAGTAAAACATTGATTAAAGGACTCTATGATTTTTGTGAGTTGTTAGGCTCATTTAAATATGTAAAGAATTTTAGTAAGATAATTCAAAAAGAAATAGATTTGAATACTTTACAAAATAGTCATTAAACATTACATCGTTTAATCAGATAGGTAAATGCCCTCCGTTAGTAATGAGATTTTACAAGCTAATAACTAGTAAATTTAATTTCAGAATAATATCGCGAATTTCAGATAAGGACCCCTAATTTGTAAAAATTACAAATTAGTCCCTGAGTTTGAAAAAGTTTAAAATTGACCCCAATTCAAGTAAGTTGTTAATAAGTGAAGTGTTAAGTCTTAAAAGAGATTAATAAAATATGCCGAAATGATTTTTGAACTTTGGAATAAGTTCTGATCTCTAATATGTTATGTCACTAAAAGATTTATGTCTCCGATCTCCGTATTGTTTTCCGGTAGCGCTCTCTGACCCGGTTCTCTACCAGGCCGGGAAGGGGGTGTTACAGCGAAACTCCTACGAACCCGGATTCGGTCTCAAAGCTTCTTCAACGATCCCTCTTGCTTCTAGCCAACCAAAAACACAACCGATAACCAAAATCAATGCTAATATTCAACAATCACATAATCCTTGAATTCAAACCAACCTCATCCACAATTTCCAACCACATTTAATCCCCAAATATAACAAATTCGTACTCCCTCAAACCTTGACTGAAAACTCTACTTTTAAACACCCAAATGACTCTCAAATGATCCCAAAACACCTTCCTAATATCCCTAAACCAACAGCTCTTCAATTTCAACCTTAAACCTCCCAAAAACCCAAGTTTTAATACCTTAAAATTTGCCCTAAGACCCTACTACGGATTTACATCAAAATTCAACCAAATTAACATATAATGTGTATTTCATCATGAGTAAACAAAGTTCCAACCCAATTTATCAAAACAAGATGAAAATCTCATAAAAATCCAAGCTTTTAGTAAAACCCTAACATTTTAAAAGTCCACGTTTTTGAAATCCAAGACCATAGATAGATAGAGGATAAAGAGGAGAGTAAGAAAACATGTTTACCTTTCAAAAACACCTTGAAACGAAGTTGGAATCGAATGAAATAGTAACTTGAATATTTGAGAGAGTTTTGGAGAGGGGGAGGTGTTTTCACGTGGGAATGAGGGGAAAAGGGGGAGAAGATGACAACTTTAAAAGTTGTCTTCCTTTATTAAAACTTTTGGGTAAAATCGCAATGTAGGTCCCTCCCCTCTTATTAAAGCTCAATTACATCACAAATTAGGTTGAATTGTTTTAATTTAAATTTTATTGACTCGAACCATAAACCCGGTTAACTCCTAGGCCCGAAACACGGGTGTTACAACTCTCTCCCACTTAAGAAATTTCGTCCCCGAAATTACCTGACTGAAAGAGATACGGAAACTGCTTTTCCGTATCTTCCTTCCTCTCCCAAGTGGCCTCGTCCACACCTCTACGTTGCCACCGCACCTTTACTAACTCAATCGATCTACCCCTCAACACCTTACTGTCAGAAGCTAAGATCTCCACTGGCTCTTATTCATAAGTCAAATCCGGATTCAATTCGATCTCTTCTACGGGCATAACATGTGATGGATCGGATCTATACTTACGAAGCATCGAAACATGGAACACATCATGTATCCTCTATAACTCGGATGGCAAACGCAACTAATAAGCGATGGGTCCAACCCTCTTCACAATCTCATACGGCCCTATGTACCTCGGATTCAATTTCCCCTTTCGGCCAAATCTCATCACTTTCTTCCACGGAGACACTTTTAGGAACACCTTCTCGCCCACTGAGAACTCAACTTCCTTCCTCTTCAAATCGGCATAGGACTTCTGCCTATCCGAAGCAGCTTTCAAACGATCACAAATCAATTTTACCTTGTCGGTTGTCCCCTTGAGCAAATCCGGCATAGGTAGCAATTTATGTCCCACTTCGGCCCAACACACTGGAGTCCTACACTTTCGGCCATACAAGGCCTCATACGGAGCCATCTGAATGCTCGACTGAAAGCTATTATTATATGCAAACTCTACTAGAGGCAGATGCTTCTCCCATGTACCCTGAAAGTTAATGATACAACAGCGTAACATATCCTCTAAGATCTGAATAACCCTCTCTGACTGACCATCTGACTGAGGATGATAAGAAGTGCTGAAGTTCAAACGGGTACCCAAAGTTGTATGCAGACACTCCCAAAATCTAGAAGTAAACCGCGGATCTCTATCGGACACAATGGACTTCGGCACATCATGCAGTCTAACTATCTCACCAATGTACAAGTCGGCCAACCTATCTAAGGTGTAAGTAGTGTTGACTGCCAAGAAATGAGCACACTTCGTAAAACGATCTACTATCACCCAAACTGAGTTCTTCTTCGTAGGAGTCAAAGGAAAACCCGAAACAAAATCCATGGTGATGTTCTCCCACTTCCATTCCGGAATTCTCAACGGCTGTAACAAACCTGAGGGAACCTGATGTTCCGCCTTCACTCTCTGACACACTAAGCATTTACTCACAAAGTCGGCCACATCTTTCTTCAAGCCAACCCAAAAGTACTCATTCTTCAAATCACGGTACATCTCCGTACTTCCAGGATGCATAGCAAACGGACTACTGTGAGCTTCATTCAAGATCGTACGTCTCAAGTCACTGTCCTCTGGCACAACTATTCTATCTTTGAAACACAAAACTCCATCGGAGCTGAAACTGTAGTCTGAAGATCTACCCTCGGCTATATCTTGCACGTGAGGTGCCAAAGATCTATCTAAGAGCTGTTTCTCTCTAATCAACTGACCTAGAGTAGGTCTAACCTGAAGCTCGGCCATCAAGCCACCATCTCCGGAAAAACTCAATCTAGCAAACATAGCTCTCAAGTCCACGGCCACCTTCCTACTCAATGCATCGGCCACTACATTGGCCTTACCCGGATGGTACTCAATAGTAAGATCATATCTTTTAGCAACTCTAACCATCTACGATGTCGGAGATTCAAATCTCGCTGAGTCATAATGTATTTCAAACTCTTGTGATCGGTGTACACGGTGCATCTCTCACCGTACAAATAGTGCCTCCAAATCTTTAGAGCAAACACAACTGCAGCTAACTCTATGTCATGGGTCGGATAGTTGCGCTCATGGGTCTTCAACTGTCTTGAGGCATAAGCCACTACTCTCCGGTCTTGCATAAGAACACATCCTAGCCCTACATATGATGCATCACTGTAGACTACATAGTCCTTCCCGGACTCAGGCTGAATCAAAATCGGTGCTTGGGTCAAAGCTTCTTTCAATTTCTCAAAGGCTCTCTGTCTTGCATCTGTCCACTCAAACTGGACACTCTTCTGAAGTAACTGTGTCAATGGAGCGGCTAACTTAGAGAAACCCTCTACAAATCTCCTATAGTATCCGGCTAAGCCTAGGAAGCTACGCACCTCTGTCACAGACTTCGGTTGCTTCCACTCAACAATGGCTTCAATCTTCTTCGGATCAACCCTAATCCCATCGGCTGACACTACATGTCCTAAGAAGACTACTTCTCGGATCCAGAACTCACACTTGCTGAGCTTCGCATACAACTGGTGATCTAACAAAGTCTTCAAAACTAGTCTCAAGTGTCGGTCATGGTCTTCCTCAGTTCGCGAGTATAACAAAATATCATCTATAAATACAACCACAAACTGATCTAGATACTGATGAAAAATCCTATTCATCATGTCCATAAAAGCAGACGGTGCATTAGTCAACCCAAAAGGCATGACTAAGAACTCATAGTGACCATATCTAGTCCTAAAGGTCGTCTTCGGTACATCAACCTCTCTTACTTTTAGCTGGTAATAACCCGATCTCAAGTCAATCTTTGAAAAGACCGATGCTCCTCTCAACTGGTCAAACAAATCATCAATCCTGGGCAACGGATATTTATTCTTCATTGTCAACTGATTTAACTGCCTGTAATCTATGCACATTCTCATGCTTCCATCTTTCTTCTTTACGAACAAAACTGGTGCACCCCAAGGTGAAGAACTAGGTCTAATAAAACCTCTATCTGTCAATTCTTGCAACTGAGTCTTCAACTCTTTCAATTCTTTCGGTGTCATGCGATACGGAGCAATCGAAACAGGAGCTGAATCAGAATAAGTCTCAATGCTGAACTCTACCTCTCTGTCCAGTGGTAACCCTGGCAATTCTTCCGGAAACACACTAGGAAAGTCACATATTGTCCGGATGTCCTGAGGTCTAACCTCACTCATGTTAGGGTTCATCACATACGCTAAGTATGCTTCACACCCCAACTCTACTAATCTCTTAGCCTCTAAGACAGAAACCACATTGGACAAGAACTTCACGTTCTCACCCACCACTACAATCTCGAAATCATCTGAGAGCTTCAAAGAAATCCGCTTAGTTTCAAAGTCTATCCTAGCTCTATGCTCCGTGAGCCAATCCATACCCAAAATCACATCGAAACTATAGAAAGGAAGTTCCATCATATCCACTGGAAACACATGCCCCTGAACCATCAACGGACACCTTCGGTACATCTTCCTAACTACTACCGTGTCCCCAAAAGAACTAGTAACACTAACTCCTACCTCTAACATCTCACAAGGCAAATTCAAAGACTGTGCATGCTCACTCAATATGTAGGAATGGGTAGACCCAGAGTCAATCAAAGAAAGCAAACCCAAAGACTGTATCGAGAAGTTACTTGCGATCACATCGGTGTCATGCTGATCCCCACGCTGAGCATAAACTCTGGCCTGACCTCCGCCCTCCGGCTGGACTACAACTACATGTGCTATGTTCCTCTGACCATCGTTCCTCGGCTGGAAGTTACCTCTACCGCGCCCACGGCCTCTCTGAAAGTCATTGGCTCTAGCAGGAGCCTGAGCTGGTGCCTGTCCCACCTGATGTGGACAGTCACGCCTAATGTGGTCTCTAGCCCCACAACTCCAACAAGAATAAAAATTTCCCCAACACTCACCGGTGTGGTTCCTCCCACAAGTAGCACATGTGGGCAACTTCCCACCAGCTCTTTGGCCCTGTTGGCCCCTCCCGTGGTTACCGCCACCACGCCTATGGTCATACTGATGCATGTTGTCCCGATGCCTCTTGGCATCCCCTCTATCGAAGTTACTGGACCTCTTACCTGAACTAGATCCACCTGACCGCCTGGTCAAACTCAAACTGTACTCCAAGTCCTTGGCCCTCGAGACCAAGACATCAAAATCAGTGTAATCTGAAGCTAGAGTATACGTCTTGATTTCTTCACTCAGCCCATAACGGAAGCGGTTACAACGCTCCACCTCAGTAGGTACAAGCTCAGGTGCATACTGACTCAATCTGACAAATCTAATCTCATAGTCTGTCACAAACATGTTCCCCTGAAGTAAAGCCATAAACTCCCTCTTCCTCTCATCGAGATATCGCGGACCCAGATACTTCTTCCGGAATGCTGACTCAAAGAACTCCCAAGTAATCTCGGTCTCATCCATACCAGAAGTAACGATGACCCACCAAGTGTAGGCATCACCCTGAAGCAAAGACTCAACACAACCCAACTTGCGATCACCAGTACACCCCATCTGAGCAAGGATACGGACGGTCTTCTCAAACCACAACTCTAACCTCTCCGGAGTAGCACCTATGAACTCCTCGGCCCCGAAGTCTCTCCAAAGGCAATCCAGTGCCCTCACCCTGATGGTGTGCTGCCTGACCCCCAGCTACTGCAGCCTGAAATACCCCGGCTATCGCCTGAACCAACGGAGCTAAGTCTATCCCAGTCGGTCCTTGGCCACCTTGTGGTCCCTCTCCTTCAGCCCCGGCCTCACCTCCCGCTCCCGGTGGAGGAGGTGGTGGTGGTGGAGGAGCTCCAACTCCAACCACAGGCTCTCCCACTTGAGCCTCAACCCTGACTACTGGCTCAACTCTTGGAGCCTCTGCCCGTGGTTCCGGTCGAACCATCCTAGGCCTCCCACGTGGTCTCATGCTACAACTAGCAAGGTATAAACTACAACAGGAAACAAATAAGGATTACGTTAGTCAAAGCAAGGGTCCAATAGTGCTCAAGTACTCCTTTTTCCAAAAAATCTTTTTAAATTAAGTAATAGTAGCAATGGGCACTCACTCTACACCAGACACGACAATTCATGCTTCAAAACATCATATGAACAGTCAAATATTCAAGAATTCATGGTAAGACATTGTAGAACTAATGTTTTGATATAATAATTGAAAAATGTTTTGGACTAATTTGAAAAGAATTTAAAACTTGTTTTTAAGTCCAAACAACTTGAAATTATGTTTGAGGTATTTTAAGAGGTTTTTGACAAAGAAATTTCATGTTTTTAATAGCCAAACTCGTGATTTCAAAGTACCAGTATCGATACCGGTGTACCAGTATCGATACCATTTTGCCCTGGTTTGGCCACTGTCAAAACCCGTATCGATACGAGGGTTTAGTGTATCGATACGGAGGGGGTCGTTTCGATACGCCACGTCAGCGTACCGATCCCTGTTTAACCACCCCAACGGCTATTTCCCAACGGCCATTTAAATGTCAAAGGGTACCGATACGCCCTCAAGCGTATCGATACGCCTATGCAGGCAAAAGCCCAACGGCTAGTTCCTATGAAGGACGTATCGATACCGTTCCACGTGTATCGATACCGTTAGCTGCAGAACAGCATTTATGAAGGGAAATTAAGTCCTCAACGGCTCCAATTCATCCCCAACGGCTAGTAACGGCTACAAACTCATTTGGGAGTATAAAAGGGACCTCCAAGCATCAAGAGAAGGCTAATGCTCATATTGTCAAACATAAAATGATCAAGAAATTGTCTTAGTGCTTTATTTGTCATTTCTTGTATAGACAAACACTAGTGAGCCAAAATTGTCAAATTTGCTCAAGTGTTTTAGGATTTGGGTGAGAGCTTAATTGTGCAAACAAACACCTTTTAGAGGGATTTCTAGTTTGCTAAGTCTTTCTTTGTAAAGAGAGTGTTCCTTCAAGCTTTGGGTAGAAAGCTTTGAGGGTTGTAACGGTTTCCTCCTAATCCGAGAAAAGGGGACGAAATTCTTAGTGAATTTGTTGTGAAATCCTTAGTGGGAAGCTAAGGTAGTGGATGTAGGTGCTTGTTAGAAGGCCGAACCACTCTAAAATCATTGTGTCTTTATTCTTTCTAGCTTCCTAAACCCTTCCACCTAAAAATCCACCTCTCCACCACTTGGTGAGCATAATCGGTTGAACGAATCGAGCACCGCACAACTCAACAGACATGCATCGAACAACACAATCATTTAACACATTAAGCTTACCTCACTTACCTGCCCGAGGTCTCGGTAACCTCAAGCTCTGATACCAACAAATGTAACCCTCTCGTCCCAGTCTGGCCGGATGACCGGTCCGAGTGGGCCACACGGGGAAAACCGAGTGAAAACCCCTTACGGATTCCCCCTCGGTTAGTAACCCTATTTTTTTCATTTTAAGTCTTGTCTAGATGAGTATTTAATCCTATGTGATCATACAGCGGAACAACATTTACGAGACAAACAAACGAACTCAACCCAACATCTTACAGCCCAACTTTAAGCTTAAACTGCAGGCGGTATCGATACACTTAAGGGGTGTATCGATACCCCTTGACTAGGTCAACTGGTCAAAGTCAACCCGTGGAGACCGTATCGATACACCCAAGAAGTGTATCGATACCCTCCCCAACGGTTGACTTCTCACGGTCAACGCTAAGGTGACGGTATCGATACACCAGAGGCCCGTATCGATACCGAAATGGACAGTAGCTCCAGTGACCAAAATGGTATCGATACGCCCCCCTCGCGTATCGATACACGGGGCCTGAAACAAGAAGGCGGTATCGATACAGGACCAACCGTATCGATACCCCTGCTACGAACTTACAGGTTTGAGCTGATTTAAGGCACAAGGAGGCCCCTAAATCCCTCTAAAACCTCAACCAACACACTAACATCAATCCTAAGGCAAACCAAACATAAAAGCATGCTTTCACAAGAAACCAAAGGGCACTAAACAACACAAGGAGGTGCACATACAATCAAGCAACTTAAGCATTCCGACACAACCTAAGCATCCATGCATAGCCTTTCCAAATGGCAATTTAACATATAAGGTCATACATAGAACCCAAAGGCCTTAAGAAGGCACATGATAAGCATAAAGAGGTTTGCACTATAACAAGGCAACCTAGCATTTAAAGACATGCTAACACACACGACATCCAACGAAGCCTGTCATGCTTACAAACCATAATCAATCCAACATCAACACATGAAAATGAGTCATACAAGCTCATACACAATCCTTGCCACATTGCTAACTAATACAAAATCACCACCGTACTTGAGTCACAACTTGGAAGCCCTTCTTGCCTTGCCTCGAGCTAACCCCATGCTAATGATCTGCATTGTTGAACATTGAGAGCGTAAGCTATAAGCTTAGTGAGGGTGCTCTAAAACGAAAAACATCAACAATGCAGGGTTCAAGCATGTAAATCCTAATCTCACACATATCAAGCATTGACAAGTAATCAAGTAGGCCTAGCTAGTCTTTCAAGTGGCATAGTATGGCATCTTACTTCATACTAAGCATCAAGCATCGATAATCAACAATCATAAATCAACATCACATATCACAATATATAACAAGTTAATTGGCCACTTTAAATTACCCCGATTGTGCGGATTTAAACCTCAACAACATTTTACCTCGGTGGGATTACACTCATCACCGGACCTTGCATGTGCGGGATTCCACTCATCGCCACATGCCCTACGGATGGGATTCCACTCATCATCCCATAGAAATAAATAAAAGCTTCCGGTGGAATATTACATCACCGTACTCCTCCTTGATGACTTAACGCCATCAAGGCCACGTACGTTTTGACTCAATTTGTGTGCACACTAATCCTAATGATCGATCATTTACAACCGGTAATTTATTTAGTGCCAATTATCATAACCACGTTATATATCATCAACCACACTCCATGCTCACCACATACATATACATTTCATGAATATACTAGCACCAATTAACCACAAGCACAAGAGCATAGTCAACAAGCACATTAGCATTTAAGGAGAACAAAGGCTAACTTAACTACTTGAGTTAAAAGGGAGTGGCCTACCAAGCACACTTTACACACACACTACACATACTCGAACCAAACTTTAAATCAAGTTTGAAACCACTCACCGCCCTTCCTTAGCTACCAAGCGAAACTCCTACGAACCCGGATTCGGTCTCAAAGCTTCTTCAACGATCCCTCTTGCTTCTAGCCAACCAAAAACACAACCGATAACCAAAATCAATGCTAATATTCAACAATCACATAATCCTTGAATTCAAACCAACCTCATCCACAATTTCCAACCACATTTAATCCCCAAATATAACAAATTCGTACTCCCTCAAACCTTGACTGAAAACTCTACTTTCAAACACCCAAATGACTCTCAAATAATCCCAAAACACCTTCCTAATATCCCTAAACCAACAGCCCTTCAATTTCAACCTTAAACCTCCCAAAAACCCAAGTTTTAATACCTTAAAATTTGCCCTAAGACCCTACTACGGATTTACATCAAAATTCAACCAAATTAACATATAATGTGTATTTCATCATGAGTAAACAAAGCTCCAACCCAATTTATCAAAACAAGATGAAAATCTCATAAAAATCCAAGCTTTTAGTAAAACCCTAACATTTTAAAAGTCCATGTTTTTGAAATCCAAGACCATAGATAGATAGAGGATAAAGAGGAGAGTAAGAAAACATGTTTACCTTTCAAAAACACCTTGAAACGAAGTTGGAATTGAATGAAATAGTAACTTGAATATTTGAGAGAGTTTTGGAGAGGGGGAGGTGTTTTCACGTGGGAATGAGGGGAAAAGGAGGAGAAGATGACAACTTTAAAAGTTGTCTTCCTTTATTAAAACTTTTGGGTAAAATCGCAATGTAGGTCCCTCCCCTTTTATTAAAGCTCAATTACATCACAAATTAGGTTGAATTGTTTTAATTTAAATTTTATTGACTCGAACCATAAACTCGGTTAACTCCTAGGCCCGAAACACGGGTGTTACAGCGGGGCGGGGCGGGGAATATCTAGCAAATAACCGAACCCGCCCCGCCCCAACTTCATGCTTTTCCCGCCCCGATCCCCGAAATTTTAGAAAAAAATACCCAGTCGGGTCGGGTCGGGGCACCTCGGGTCGGGTCGGGGCCGTGTATTTTTGCCATCCCTAAAATCTTCTGCACTTATGATTTTACGTTTAAAATTAGGTTTAAGGTTTAGGGCTTTAGTTTAAAGTTTATAGTTAGAGTTTAAGAAATTTAGGGTAGGATATATTTTTTAGGATATAGTGTGTAAGGTTTAAGATTTAAAATTTAAGGTTAGGGCTTGAAATTTAATTTTGTAGTATTTTTTAGTATTAAGGTATATGATGAGTCTACCATGTGCGACGAACATTGATGAACACCACTAATGATGAACACCGATGAACATCATTAATTTTTTTTTTAAAATTTTAAAAATCTAAAGGATTAAAATTATAATTAAAATTATCTCTTAAAAATAAAAATCAAATTTAATAGTTATTTTATAATATTTTTTAATAGGTTAGAATTAAATATACACAATTGTCATAAACCCTAATAAAATCAATTTATTAAAAAAAATAAAAATCAGTTTTTTTAAATCTATTTGATAGAAATCAGTTTAAACCCAAATTTAATAGATGTGGCAACCATGTGAACAGGCGGGTATATTTGATTCTAATCTATTAAAAAATTATAAATTGATTTCTATTTTTTTAAGAGATTGATTTTGTTAGGCTTTAGGAAAATTGAGTATATTTGATTCTAACCTATTAAAAAAATATTATAAAGTAACTATTAAATTTGATTTTTATTTTTTAAGAGATAATTTTAATTATAATTTTAGTCCTTTAGATTTTTAAAATTTTAAAAAAAAAATAATGGTGTTCATCAATGTTCGTCGCCCGTTGTAGAATTTTCTTATGGTATAAGTACGAGCATCGAAAAGGGTAGATGTTTTTTATTCGGTATTTTGTCTTGATTTTATGAAGAGCATTTTTGGTTTGATATTAGGCGTTACGTTTTAGAATCGATGGGATTATTGATCTAAGCCTTAAGATGATCGAGTGGTGTATGGTTTAGCCACGTGGACTTATCAAAGACAAACACGTCAATTCGAGATTTATCTATGACAATGGCTTTGTCGATTGTTTTATTGGATGTGTGGTGGCTTCGTGCCTGAAACTTGAGGTTTACGATATATTGGGATTGAATTTTGTTTCAACCTTTTATTAATATTAATATTAATATATTATATATGGTTAAGGTGCACACATGTTAAAGGTGAATAAAATACAATTTTAAAAATTAAATCTTAATTTCATAAATTTAATTTAATTTAAAAATATTAAAATTTGGATTATAAAATATATCTAAAAGATTTTAATAAATGAAGAAGTGATTTTTAAATTCGAGTCAAATCTCTTAGTTCTACTTAATATATGTATATCACACACACATATATATATATATATTATAATATAAAAAACTTTTAAATTGAAATTAATTAATACTATAACATGTAAATATTTACAATTAAAATTGAACAAAAGCTCAAATAACTCGACTTACTTGTAGAGCTGTAAACGAACCAAACGTTTGGTGAATTGTTCGACGAGCAGTTTGTTTATGTACGTTTATTTAACGAACGGGCATAAACAAAAAAAATTTGTTCGTTTAGTTAAATGAACGATCACGAACAAATTGCTCGTTCGTTCTCATGAACGTTCGATAATCTGTTCGTTTATGTTTATTTAAATTTATTCACATATGTCTATTTATATTTATTATTTTTCTTAAATATATTATATTTTTTAAAAAAATTATTCACATATGTTCTATCATTTATCTTCGTTTAAATTTATTCATATAAGAACTTATATTCGTTTATCGTTTTATCATTCTAACAAACGGATATGAACAAACATAAAAAAATGTATACTCCTTAATAAACGAACACGAACAAGAAATTATATTCGTTTAGTTGTTCGTGTCCGTTTAGTTGTTCGGTTAAAATTAAACGAACAAGCATAAACATACCCTCGTTCAGTTCGTTTATAGGCCAACTTACTTGACTCGAATTTCATAAACTCGACTCAACTCAACAATAATTTAAATAAAATATATGTTATAAGATAAGATTCATCAATTCAACTAATTCAAAAAATTGACTCGACTCGATTGAATACTCAACCCTTCGCTACCAGGGGAGTCACAGCAGTTCAATAAATAGCAGTGTGGGAAGTCTTGAGTTTTAAGTACATTAAAATCTCTTGCAAAAGTATTTCACATACATTGTTTGACAAATATCAATAAAATGGAATGATTAAACGATCCCACATCGTTTCCTAGGGGATATACCTGCCTGCATTACAAAACGAAATTCAAAAGCATTCCAGATAGTATTCTGAATAGGGCAACACGTACATGGCCGACACCGAGGTTAACTTCGGGTTCACGATTACACAAAACGAAACTATCGGTCCCTAGATCATGCTATCGCATCACACGGCCTACGACTCCATCTTCCTTACAGCTTTCTCGATGTTTGGTATGTTCTTCTTTAAGGCTGACCATTGTTCTTCTGTCAAACTTATTCCTATCGATATAGCATCGGAATTGAAAACAAGTTAGCAGTAAACATGAAATTCAAAAGAAGTAACAGCACAAGAAAATGTTAGAACTTGGAATAAGTTTGACCGCAGAGATTATATCCAACAATGATGCACGGAACACATATACGCACACAGAGGGGGAGAGTGATTGTTTGAACGACCATTGTGATGGAGAATTTGCCTCGAAACGCCAAGCATAAGCTGGTATAAGGCTCACAAACCAAATAATTACATTTCATTTCAAATATACATCGACATTTTAACATCCTAGACCAATAACTAGAGTGTCTGAAATCATCTTTCTTTTCCTGCAAAATCGACCCAAGCAAAACAATGCTACTCGGGGAACACCACAAAGTAACAAAACCCATACATCGAAAAGACGCAGTCTATGGAGGTGAACGAACAGAATAACATAAAGAAGAGCTGGAAAAAAGGAATTCACAGCACATGAGTGGAAGCATGGAGGACCCGAGTTATGCAATCCGAATCACTAAAATACGAGTCAAGTTACAAATCAGTAACAAACAGCCAAAAGAATTGCAGCAGGGCACAGACTAAGAAGCAGGATACATGGATACATTCGCAACGGTAATGCACGAATCGAATAAACATTTTCGTTGCAACATCACAAGACTAGCACATCATCAGCCACAATTCAAGCAGATTGGGCAACCAAACTTAGCATCAGTTAACAACAGCAATGGAAGTTCTTAAGCACCAATAAACTTGTTGATCAAGTAACCCACAATAGCAGCAATTCAGGAAAATTAACATCTAAAAATCTATAGATTGAAGCTAAATTCTAAAACAAAGCATTTAATTTAACCTTTAGAGCTAGGAAGTTCTTTGCCGTCCTTCTTGTAATACTCCCTTATAGAAACCAAGGTTTTGCCTCTGAAATCTTGAATCGTCACCCTTCTCTTATCAGATAGCTGCAAAAACAACAAAACAATATAATAAACAGATATTTTTTTTTTCAAAAGGAAAACCCAATGAACGAAACGAACCCTGCAAATAATGAGATCGCCGTCGTCATCGAACTCTTGGTCGCCGGCTACCGCTTCAGCTTCTTGTTTAGCTTTGAGATCCTCGAGGAAAGAATTGACGACGTGCCTCACGTAAGCCTTGTATTTGGACTCGGAGAGGTCGAGTTCGAGTTTCTTGGAAGCGATTTGTCGGATTTTGTACTCGGTCATTTGATTCATGTCGGCCTCTTCCAGTATTTCGGTCACCGTCTTCTTTATCTTCTCTCTGGTTTCTGCGTCCATTTCTCAGTTTTTTGAGGGTTGGGTTTTGGGGGAAATCTAACACGACGATCGGGATGCGAAGGTTTTAAAGGTCTTGAAGGACCTGTTGGAGAACCCAGGGCCCTTATGTGGAAAGCTTTGGGCTACTGTCAAAGTTCACTCATTTGGGCTTTGGAATCTGACATCAAGCCCGATTTTTTGTTTATTACACAAGGAACGAACTTGATCCGGGATACGTCTCGGCAGTCTCGCACACCATCGGTCAGCAAATCGACCTTTTTTCGAGGTTGTTTCCGTCAACATTACGGTCGGAATGATGAACAAATCGGGATGCGTCTTGCACACCATCAGTTGTCAATCAGCCTTTTTCCGAGGCCTTCTTTGTCAACATGACGTCGGAATGAAGCAGAATCGGGATGCGTTTGAATAAAAGCACGATTGTCATATTAACAAAAGGGTAGTTATAAATTATACTAAAACCTATTCGATATTAACTACGGTCACCCTCGCTCGGGGCATCCGATACAAGTTACAACATCTGTTACAGTAGGCATTAGGATGATCAACAAAAGGGGGATCAGCATTCAGCAACATGCAGGTCCACATTAGCAGCAGAATTGATGGTAGGAACGTTGGCAGGGTCCTCTAGTATCCTAAGGAGCCTTTGGATCCTCATCCTCGGAAACAGATTCGGGCACTTCAACCTGAGGAGAGGCAGGAAGATGCAAGGCTCTCTCTCTCATTTCATCCCTAAATTTAGTCCAAGAATCGCCCGAGGGCTCCATCACATCGAACTTCAAACCCTCCATTACAGCACCCCAGCAACATTGCCAGTCGACGCCGACCAAGTCTAATGGGCCATGGAGTAATTGGATAGTACAAATGGTGCTATCCCTCACATTTGGTCCAAAAGTGCTGAAGCCATCAATCCGCTTGTTCAACTTGACAATCTGCTTATTTTGCTGCCTCAATTTCTCGTCTTTCATCAGCAACTGCTCCTTCATAGCTTCATCTTTTTGCTTCAGTAAATTCAATAACTCCTTTATTCTGATATCATCTTGATTATGTCTCTCATGAAGGTTATCTAGCTGCCCCTGCAGCTTCTTTTTGTCACTCTCCAATATCATGTTTTCTGCCTCTAGCAGCTCCAACCGACTCTTAAAGGAGAGGGCCTCACTCTCAGCTTTTCCCACAGCTGCATCGGCTTTAACTGCTATTGCCTGCCATTTTCTAACCTCATGCTCACACTTAACGGCTTTCTTTTCCCACCAAGCAGCATCATCTGCCCACTTGGCAGCATCATCGTTAGCTAGCTCCAAGGCACCAGTCAATCTATCTATCTCCTTGGTCATTGGCCCTAGCTTAGAAGCCAACATGCGCCATTGATCTTGCGCTTTGGAGAGGAGTGCTCCCAACTCCGTCATGTAAGCCTCATTGATCCCAACTTGATCAGCCACCACGCTGGATCCCGGAACAGGTAGAGTCCCAGCAGCTGCATTAATCCCCAGCGGGGACATGGACACAGCAGGACCTACAATCACAAGAAAAATGCTCTCAGGCAATGACTTAATAATGAAAAAAAAGCAGCAAAAATGGGAAAGAAAAAGTAAAAATTGCATACTTGGAGCAATAGAAGCTCTAGGAATCTTGCACATAACCGGCGCCGATGAAATGTTGCTAACAGTGGGGGCAACCATCACAGGGATAGCAACAGTCCCTGAAACACCCTCTACTATTGAACTGCGACCAGAGGTACTAAAAGGTACATGTACACGCTGAACAGCAGGGACAGATGTAGTCTCAGCAGTAGTAAAAGGAGGAAGAGGGGAAAGTTCACACGAGCCACGCCCATCTTGTGTGTGCGCAACAGCAGGCTCGACCCGTTGTTGCTTCTGCGTATCGCACTCGCCAGTATCTCTTACAGATCTCCTCTTACGGGTACCAGCATTCAAACTGCTATAAACCATCGACTCATCAGCCCATTCAGCTGATCCGCCCTCGGAGCTACCTTCATTGTACAAAAACGAATACATCATATCCGAAAGGCATGCATAAGTTATAACCAATAAACTTGTTCTGGTATCCCCCAATAGCAACAATCCAGAAAAATTAGAGCAAAGCAAAGATTAACTTCAGACTTCAGTAGCATATACCTTGTTGAATTCAACTTCCAAGTTCCAACCTTAGACCTACAATTATTTCCTTTAACATCTAAAATCTAGAGATCTAAACATTGGAAAATAAAAGAAAGAGAATGGAAGCTAAACTAAACTAAACTAAACTAAGCGAAGCAAAGTGTTTATTTACCTTTAGTGTAATACCCCTAATTTTAATATGAAAATGATGAAAGAAAAAAAAATGGGATAGATTGAGAGTTGTGGGAATCGAACCCACAACCTCATGCATTTTTAGTTAGGTGCCCAGCCAATTGAGCTAGGTAAGCTCTTGGTCAAGAGTCACCCTAAAGAATTCTTATTTAGATCCAAAAATAAGATAATAATTAAATAACGAAAATATCCTACCTACTCCACTATCGAATATGATTAAAAAGAGGACCAATTATTCCCCATTTTCCCTCTGCAGAGACACCCATCATTCATATTCCTTTCCCCTTAAACCAAATCGGCCACCGCCGATCTCCCTTACCGCGCAGCCGTGATCAACACCGCCGGTACCAGGAGAACCGCCGCACCGTCCCGATCAAGACCCAGCCCTCCACGCGCGCCGTCGGGCTCTCCACCGTCGCAGCCGTTCCGTCGAAAGGGGGATAAGTCGAAGGGTTTATAAACCTTACCACCGCCGTGCCGTTGAGTTGGTGAGTGACGGCCGTGGGTCGGTCGGCTCTGGAAGGTCGTCACCGTCTGGTGGCTGTAGGGCCACGGCCGCCGTGGGTGCTGTGTGCCGTCGGGGAGGGGAAAAAGGGGTTAGGGTTTGAATATATGAAATTGAGGATTTTTAATTTGGACCGAACCGGTTTGGGATGAACCGGCCGGCTGGGCTGAACCAAACCGATCTGGTTCGGCTGGTATATTGATGACGTCACGATGACGTCATCTGCTGGGTAAGGGTTATGCAGGCTGACGTCAGCGATGACGTCATCACAGTCAATGATGACGTCAGCGTTGACTTTGGGTTGACTTTTTCGACCGAGTCCACTTTTATGTTTTTCGACGTTCCGGTTCCGTTGCCGCTGTCCGTTTCTTCAAATTCGAACCCGAAAGGCCTTTTTGGATCAAGTTTATATGTTGAGCTCAGATTTTAGTAAAGTGTTACATCGGAATTTGACTCAGATAATTTCGTGTCCAGGTGACGTGGACTCTGACCCAGAGATTTTACCTCCTCCTCCGCCGGGCAGACCTCCGGTTGCACAATCTTCGAGATCTTCTAGTAAGATATTTATTAAGCGTAATTTATTCGGATGTGGCATAGTAGGAAATCTCACATAGTGTCCTGTATTTTTAGGAGCTGATTCTGTCCGACCTTCCGCTAGAGCTGAGCGTGGGAGACGTTACTATCGACGTTGACTATTTAGCTGCCTAAGGTGTGTTCTCTGTCTGTGCTACATTTATGTGTTACCTGATTTCGTGATCTGTATTGAGAAAAGTTTTGTGATATCCTGCTCGGTTGATTTAAAAATATTTTGTATGTTATTCTGCTCGGTTATCTGATAAATATTGTATACTCGGATGCTATAATCATGTTATGTAACACATATCGGAATCGGATTATTATGTACATGCATCTTAGTTATATAACAAGATTGCATTCGGACTTTGAAATCGGATTACATGTCATATCATTGGGTTGGTATATTGTACGGAGGAAGCTCAGCGACTTCATCCTTCGGGTTGAACTTCGCTTCGGATCAGTGGTTTCACCCTTCGGGCTGAATTCCGCTTCGGATTAGTGGTTCCACCCTTCGGGCTGAGTTCCACTTTGGATGGTGACGATGGAGAAAGTAGGTTCTGGGGAACCTTACTTTTTGGTGTATCGGAGATGGGTATTATTATTCATGTGCACCAGACATCATATCATTGTGATCCAGTTTTTGTTGTGTTTTCAGAAAAGTCTTTATCAGAAAATAAAAACAGTTTTGTTTTGTTTTTAGTTGCACTTTAGAGACACACTGAGCTTTTTAGCTGACTCCCCCTTAGTATCTGTTTCAGATTTCCAGACTTAGGTTTCGGTACTTGGAGGACTACATACGATCAGTATTTGATATTATCTATCAGTATGTTTCGTTTCCGGACTTATTAAATGATTTAAGTATTTTCAGTATTTGGTTGTAAACGTGGACTTTGGACAATTATTACTATTGGGATTTGATAACTATTTTGAGTATGCTTGTTTTAAAATGAAACAGTAAACGATAACTATTATAATTGAATAATAGTTTCGGTACAGTTTTTCATAAATGACCTTACTTGAGGGGAAAGTTTCCAATTCGCCAAATTCAATTTATTTCAAAACCCTAGATCAAAATTGGGGGTTACATTTAGAGCTAGGGAGTTCATTGCGGTCCTCGTAATTCTTCCCTATAGAAACCAAGTGGGCATTGTGTTTAGCTTTGAGCTCTTGGAAGAAAGAACCGACGACTTGGCTAACGTAAGCCCTGCATTTGGGCTCGTAGAGGTCAAGTTGGAGTATCCAAGAAGCTATTTGTAAAATCTGGTACTCTGACATTGGATTCATGGCGGTTAGTTTCAGTATTCCGGTCACCGTGTTCTTAATCTTCTCTCTGGTTTTTTCGTCCATTTCAGATATCTGCGGGGAACCGACCGCCGTGGCTTTCGCTTTCTGCATAGCGATCCGGCGATGACAATGACACCAGTCACTTCAGTTTCTTTGAAATTGAAAGCTGGTTTCAGGGTTTCGGTATCTGGGAAGCCTGAAAACCCAGAAGAAAATCACGGGATGATTCAAGGCAGAGAGCAGGGGTGCGTACTTAACCCTCTTGAAACGCCGGGTAAAAGCAGGGGGAGAACTGTTGCTCGTGGGCTTTGGTGTTTCAACTGTTGGTCCATACATATATATAGACGCTGAATTGTGGGGGATATGGGCTTTGCGGCATGGATTAGTGTAGGAATGTTCATTGTTCCATTAACTTCGAACTAATCAAAATTTAGTAGAAGATTATTTTGGCAGTATCAAAACCACTATACATTCTAATGGAAAAAGATCCAATGAAATCTTTCCATGAATTTCCCATCACTTTAATATATGGTAATAAGAACCAGTATCAAAACCACTATACATTCTCATGGAAAAAGATCGAAAGAGGAAGAGTTTATTTGGCAGAAGTGAAAAACAAGAAACCAGCGTCAAGAATAAGGCAGAAAAGATGAGATAGAAAAGCTAAACAGAATAGATTGTTCGAATACATCTCGCACCATCAGTTGCCAAATCGACCTCTTTTCCAAGGCCTTCTTTGTTGACCACCATCATTACGTCGTACGCCATTGGTCTGGTGTGACACTACCCTCGTTCGCTCTTCCTTCATATTGGCAAACAATAAATCCAGTGTATGAGGCCTTTGCTTTGTTGCTACATTTCCTCCTCCATGCTGCTGCTGCTGGTGGTGTGGCTACAATGATAAAAGTTGCCAATAGGCATCGATACAGCATTACTAGTGTAACCAGCAAATCATTCAAATCACAACTTGGAATTGAGTCAATTGATAATAGGATCATAACCAAATTGAAAATGTAAATAATTCATTTGAAAGGTAAAGCCGGGGTTAGTTTAGTGAATCTATGTTCTGAATCATGAAAAATGTAACTTCCGTGTGTACCTTTGCTGTGAAACCTCCATTCTTAGCCCTCCTTTGGACAGGTGGTACTCCAAACCTACACCCAAAAATGAAAACCACGAATGGATAACTGAAACGGTAGAAAACAATCAGGGAGCAAGTCCTACAAGAGAATAGCTTTCACCCAATGAGTCCTCAACCAGAAACAAAATGTTGAAACTTGAGAAGCTTATCATCAGCCAAATACTATAATTACTTATCCCAACAAACAATAAGAAAACCGAACCATCTGCTTGAAGTAACTTGTCTATTTTTCAGAAAACTTTTCCTTCAACTCAACAACATAATGAGTCTAAACCCCACTCTGGAAATGCAGCACTACCACAAAAAAACAGAGAAAGCCCACCAATGCAATACCAGAACCGTCCAACAACAGCAAACTTCTGTTTGGGTGCCCCAAACCCCACATTGTGAAGCAAATCAACACTGGTTAACGCCATGAAAGCATGCATAATAGATGTCAATTTACATCTAAAGAACCGGATAATGTCAACTTTGCCCTTTCAAGATTCATCCTGATTCAATATTATTTGTGCTTCATTTATAGCTAAACAATTTCAATGTGGCGCCAGCGGCGGCACACTGTTCTCTTTGCCAAAAATTATGCAGTTCAGATCACATATCATTGTCAACCAATCCATGGCTCTTAAACGAAGCTAAAACCCAAGCACAAATTAGGCAATTAAGTGGCATACTAGAAATGACGAAAAAGATGAAGCATCAACAGTGTACTGTCCACTAGGAACAAAGGGCTCATTAGATTAAACCATAGCCTCCCACTAGATAAAACTAGTTGTGAAAGTTGAAAGAAAGTAACCTCCAAAAGATCAAAGTTTATTTAAAGAATCTTATGTGGCAAAAGCTACTTGAAGAAAATCAGGGCAATGACTCAGCAGACGGAGCTACAATACTAATAAGCATGAACACAAACTACACAATTAACATTTCTAGACCGGAAAGTTTGTCCAACCAATTGACGATTTTAATCATTTGAATGCACATATACAGTAGCTCTTGCGCAATAGCAATTATCAAACTTGTCATATTATTTCCAAATCCACCTTCTTCAAAGATGATGACCACATTCAATACTCACTACTCCATGCTTCAATATCCAACCCAAAGGCAGAAAACCAATTTCATACCCTTAACCTGATTAACAGGCTTTGCACATCATAGAAATGAAGATCTACAAGCATACTATTTTGAGCAGTGTGCACAAGTAAAAGCCAAAATGCCAAATATTTCAAGATAACCCCAGGTTTGGCCACTTTCCCACAAGTGACAAAAGATTCTGGAGTTCCAGATGACATGGAAGTTGAAATAAGTCAACCAGGACCACTTTCAAGAGGTCATCAATATTATAGAAGATCCATTTTTTACCTGCAATGACTGAATGATTAAAATCAGCCATTAGATGAATAGTAGTTATAGACGAAACAATTACAACTATCAACAATATGAACTATTAGAATCTATATACCTAGGTTTGTTAAAATTAGCCACCCTGCTACCATTTAAAGCTCTAACTTGCAATGGGGCAACAGCAGCCCACTGTGCAACCTCAGCAGCAAAAGTGAATTGATTCCCCTGGATATTTGATCTTCTTTGAGCTAGAACTCCCTGAGTAACATACATGAAGAAGAAAGTAAAAAAAAGGAAAGTCAAGTAAATGTCTGCACCCATAATATATTGCCAATTGCAGTAAAAATACCAACCTGTCTAACAGAGAACCGTGAGTCCATATACCAACGAGCTTTCAAAGCCTTATCTTTAGCAGCATTACTCAGAGGTTTCTGGCTTAAGCTTTTATTCTGATGGTAAAGAATATCAGAGATTAGAATATCAAGTTATCAACTTAAAAAATCTGGAACCATATTGTTTTTTCTTCTCCTAAAGGAAGAGAATACTTACGGATACCCTTCGCCACTTCTTGGTTTTATTAGTAGTTTTTGACATTTTAATGATATCATCTAAAGACCATGGAAAACCAAAAAAATAATAATCAGAAAACAGTTTTCACGCTAACAAAAACAACTTAACAAAGCAGAAACAGCTAATAGCTCACCCAGTGTCATGCCCATTTTCTTTTCTGTGAGAGCGATTGCTTCAGCTGTAAGTGGCTTAGCTGCCATCTGACATTTTTTAAATTAAAAAAAAAATGTCAGCTCAATCGTCATAGATGGGAGAAAAAGGATCAACAATTTAGGCAATTCTACAATTGAAATCCATACAGGGATTTGCTACCGAAACGTTAAATTCTACAAACCCTAAATTGTTTAACAATTAAACGAAAAAATCAACAGAAGAGAAAAGATTCATGGCCAACCGATTCAGCAGGTGTTTAAATTATACTTTCAAGAAACGAAATCAACTCACAAACCAAACCATTCAGATGTCTTGCAAATTACATAAGACAGATTCAAGAAAAGGTAAAAGAATTGGAGAATAAACTTACCGATTCCAATTCTGAAAAGAGAAATCAAACGAGAAAGTTTGATGAATCGAAACGGATTGAAGATTTGGGTGCGCTGGTAGGGCTAGCGCTAGGGTTTTCGAGGTTATTTCTTTGAATATATTGCGAATTTGCAATGCTTTGGATTTTAAGAGCAAAACGGTTAACAACTCGAGCTGACGGGAAACTGATATTTATAGTGGGCGGTTGAATTGGCGGATTTCAAGTTTCCACTAAAGACTAAAGTTCAATGATCAAATAATAATTAGATTCGAAGTCCGTGTATTATTAGAGACCATAATTTAAATTTTATAATTTAAATTTTTTAAGTTGAATTTTTCGAAATTTTTACTATAAAGATGTTATATGTCATAATATTAATATATTTTAAATTTTACAATATAGTATTTAAAATAGACATTTTATTTTTTAAAAGTAATATCAAATATTAAAATTTTAAATTCAGATTTTTTAAATTACTTTTCCACAATACTTTTCAAACTCAATACCAAATTAACCCTGAATTTCCATCTCCCCACGACATTTTTTTTCAAATAAAAGTAAATTACACATTTGAAATAGGGGTGCAAAACTCGATTTGAAAAAAACAAATGTTTCAATTATACTTGATTGAAATTATAATTTTATAAACTCGGTTCGATTCATAAAAAAATTAAATAAATTTTGATAACTCAACATTTTTAGTAATTAATAGATTAGTTTTTAAATTCGAGCCGAAACTATAACTATTGTTGGGTTTTTCGACGCTCGATTCGATCAACCGATTATGCTCGCCAAGTGGTGGAGAGGTGAATTTTTGGGTGGAAGGGTTTAGGAAGCTAAAAGAATAAAGACACGATGATTTACAGTGGTTCAACCTTCTAACCAAGGTCTACATCCACTACCTTAGCTTCCTACTAAGGATTTCACAATCAATCCACTAATTGATTCGTCCCCTTTTCTAGGATCAGGAGGAAACCCTTTACAACGATCAAGCTTCTACTTAAAGCCTTGATCAAAACCCTCGAAGCTTTCTACCCAAAGCTTGAAGGAACCCCTCTCTTACAAAGAGATAAACAAAGAAGCAAACTTGAACCCTCTAATAGGTGTTTTGTTTGCACAATGAAGCACTCACCCAAAACCTAAGACACTTGAGCAAATTTAACAAAGTAAGCTCACAAGTGTTGTCTAAGCAAGAAATAAACGATTTAAGCTCTAGACAAGTTTTTCACTCATAATGTTGTAACAATTGAAGCTCTTATCAATCTTGATGCTTGGAGGTCTTATTTATACTCCAAATTGAGTTTGTAGCCGTTTATGGCCGTTGGGGATGTTTTGGAGCCGTTGAGGACTTTATTTCCCTTCTTAAATGCTTTTCTGCAGCTAATGGTATCGATACTCGTGGAACGGTATCGATACTGCCTTCATAGAAACTAGCCGTTGGGCTCTTGCCTGCATGGGCGTATCGATACGCTTTAGGGCGTATCGGTACCCTTTAACATTTAAAAGGCCGTTGGGAAAATAGCCGTTGGGGTGTTTAAACAGGTATCGATACGCTGACGTGGCGTATCGAAACGATCCCTTTAGTATCGATACCGGGGTTTGCTGTATCGATACGGGTTTTGACAGTGACCAAACTAAGGCAAAATGGTATCGATACCGGTATGACCGTATCGATACTGGTGACTTGAAAAGTCAAGTTTGGCTTTTGAAAACATGAAAAATCTTTGTCAAAAACCTCTTAAAATACCTCAAACATAATTTCAAGTTGTTTGGACTTAAAAACAAGTTTTAAATTCTTTTCAAATTAGTCCAAAACATTTTTCAATTATTATATCAAAACATTAGTTCTACAATCTCCCCCTTTTTGATATAATAAAACCAACTTGAAAAATTGTTTAGGTTCTCCCCCTTTAGCATTAAAAAAGTGAATAAGAGATTAAATATATGAAATCAAATTAAGCTCCCCCTTATTCATTTGAAAATTCAATTTTTCAAAACCATTTCTCCCCCTTTTTGTTATATCAAAAAGAATTTAAAATGACATTTAAGTTCAAGATAACATAGGAGGCAAAAAAAATTTGACACTTAAAATTTTGGTTAAAAAAATTGGCTCCCCCTTACTCAAAGCATCATTAAAATGTTAGTTCAACATTTATGAATATCTAGTTGACATAAAATAAAATAAATCAATAAACACTAAAACAACTAGATTTTACCACACTTGAACTCAAGGGAGGATGTGAAGCCTTCCTTCTTCAAGTGTTCTTTCTTGTGTGCATGGAGCTCCCCCTCAATTTTTGACTTGTTGATCATTCTCCATCACACCTAGCAAAAGACAATCAAGTAATTTTTGGTATCCAAATTGCTTTGGATCCATAGACGTTAGTAGCACAAAATTTAGTCCCCTTAGGAATCCATTTTTCAATTTCATCCTTTTTAGTTGAAGTGGTTAGTCCTTTTGGGACCCAAACACTTCTAAAACATTTTCCATTTAAAAATCTAGGGGCACTAGATTGTCTTACATAAAAATTTGATTTTCTAAAATTGTTTTTCTTTTGAAGTTCATTGGAAATCAAATCTTTTTCCTTTTTGAGATCATCGACTTCTTTTTGATGATCTCTTTCCATCGTTTGAAGCAAATTTTGTAGGTTTAAAACTTTAAGCTCAAAATTTTTAATTTTTGCTTCAAACTCTAAATTGGTTTTAGAAAGCAAATCATTTTCGGTTTTCAACTTTGAAATCAATTTTTTATTTTTCGAAAATGAAGCCTTGAATTCAAAAACCAATTCATCGTAGGCTTCTTGTAACTCATTAAATGTATACGAATTTGAAATAGATGAGTTAGAAGTTACCTCCCCCTCACTGAGGGCCATCATGCATAGGTGGGCTACTTCATTATCGGTGGAGTCTTCATCACTCCAAGTGGCCACGTATGCTTGTTTAGAAGATGATCCCTTCTTTTTGGATTTGTGGGAATCCTTCATCTTCTTCCTCGATTCATGCTTGGATTTTTCCATTTTGTTCTTCATGAACCGGGTGAATTTGTTGAAGAGATGGACCATCTCTTCATCTTCACTATCCTCCTCACTTGAATCTACATGATGACTTGTGGAGGATTTGAGAGCAATGGCATTTACATTGATGCCAATACTCTTGAGTTTCTTCTCTCCCATAGCTCTAATTGCTTCCCTCTTTTTCTCATCCTCTTTATTTTTCTTCATGATTTGATGAGTAAGGAGAGACCCCATGAGTTCATCAAGCTTCAAAGTTTTCAAATTTTTGGCTTCGATGATGGCGGTCCTCTTTGAGTCCCAAGACTCGGGAAGTGAGTAGATGAGCTTTCGGACAAGTTTTTCTTCCGGAATGGCTTCTCCATAACCTTTAAGACCATTGATGATGGTGGAGAATCTATCAAACATCTTCTCGATGTTCTCTTCCGGATCCATTTTGAAGTTCTCATACTCTAAGGTGAGGAGCCCAATCTTGGTCTCCTTGACTTCATTAGTCCCCTCGTATGTGACTTCAAGCTTGTCCCATACCTCCTTGGCACTTTCACAAGAAGACATTTTCTCATAGATGGTTGGGCCAAAAGCACAAAAGAGCATGTGCAAGGCTCTACAATTTAGCTCCATCTTCTTGCGATCGTTGGCACTCCATTCCGCTTTGCTTCCTTGAGGCACGAACGGACCATCTTCAACTATGTCCCATAGTTTGTAATCATTTGCCTTCAAGAAGAATTTCATCTTTGTCTTCCAATGGGCATAGTGATTTCCGTCGAAGAAAGGCGGTATATTGATGGATTGCGACATTTTGAGCCGGTTGGTGAAATGTTGATCGAGCTTTCCGGATCTTCTCAATAGGATGTGAATCCCCTTCAATTGAGCCAAGCTCTGATACCAATTGTTGGGTTTTTCGACGCTCGATTCGATCAACCGATTATGCTCGCCAAGTGGTGGAGAGGTGAATTTTTGGGTGGAAGGGTTTAGGAAGCTAAAAGAATAAAGACACGATGATTTATAGTGGTTCAACCTTCTAACCAAGGTCTACATCCACTACCTTAGCTTCCTACTAAGGATTTCACAATCAATCCACTAATTGATTCGTCCCCTTTTCTAGGATCAGGAGGAAACCCTTTACAACGATCAAGCTTCTACCCAAAGCCTTGATCAAAACCCTCGAAGCTTTCTACCCAAAGCTTGAAGGAACCCCTCTCTTACAAAGAGATAAACAAAGAAGCAAACTTGAACCCTCTAATAGGTGTTTTGTTTGCACAATGAAGCACTCACCCAAAACCTAAGACACTTGAGCAAATTTAACAAAGTAAGCTCACAAGTGTTGTCTAAGCAAGAAATAAACTATTTAAGCTCTAGACAAGTTTTTCACTCATAATGTTGTAACAATTGAAGCTCTTATCAATCTTGATGCTTGGAGGTCTTATTTATACTCCAAATTGAGTTTGTAGCCGTTTATGGCCGTTGGGGATGTTTTGGAGCCGTTGAGGACTTTATTTCCCTTCTTAAATGCTTTTCTGCAGCTAATGGTATCGATACTCGTGGAACGGTATCGATACTGCCTTCATAGAAACTAGCCGTTGGGCTCTTGCCTGCATGGGCGTATCGATACGCTTTAGGGCGTATCGGTACCCTTTAACATTTAAAAGGCCGTTGGGAAAATAGCCGTTGGGGTGTTTAAACAGGTATCGATACGCTGACGTGGCGTATCGAAACGATCCCTTTAGTATCGATACCGGGGTTTGCTGTATCGATACGGGTTTTGACAGTGACCAAACTAAGGCAAAATGGTATCGATACCGGTATGACCGTATCGATACTGGTGACTTGAAAAGTCAAGTTTGGCTTTTGAAAACATGAAAAATCTTTGTCAAAAACCTCTTAAAATACCTCAAACATAATTTCAAGTTGTTTGGACTTAAAAACAAGTTTTAAATTCTTTTCAAATTAGTCCAAAACATTTTTCAATTATTATATCAAAACATTAGTTCTACAACTATGTCTCATATATCTACACAGGGGCGGACCTACCGTAGTGCAAGGTAGGTAGGTCTAGTGACCTACCATTATTTTTTTGAATAAATTACATTTGTAGTCATC
This sequence comes from Hibiscus trionum, assembly GCA_030270665.1. NCBI lineage: Eukaryota > Viridiplantae > Streptophyta > Magnoliopsida > Malvales > Malvaceae > Hibiscus > Hibiscus trionum. The sequence continues at coordinate 1,498,526 of BSYR01000075.1, read as the reverse complement.
AACATATTGTTATTTTTCTGTTTTGGTTATCGAACTATTATTTTGGTAAAATCTTACTAACTTTATTTTTTTTCTATTTTATTCACTAAAGTTACATTTTTTTCTTGTTTTGATCACCAAACTATTATTTATTTTCTATATTTTGTCACAAAAATATTATTTTTTTCGTTAGTTTTTTAACGACGGATAATCAAAACTGAAAAAATATAATGTTAGCGACGATTTTATTAAAAAAAAGTTCGATGACCAAAATATGAAAAGATATATAGGTTAGTGATCACAAGTGTAGTTTATCTTATTTTTTGTTTAAATTAAAATTCAGTCAATAAATTTTAATTTTTTATTTTAAACTTTAAATTAGTTTTTTTATCAATAATACATTTGATAATCATGTCAACAATACATTAAATCTCAATTTAAATTAAAAGTTAACTTTTTTAATATGTCATTGTTAATCGCCAGGTCGGTTTGAAACCAAACTATATTAACAATTTGGCCAAACAAATCCTTCTCACCATTGGGATTGATCGACAACGTCTCCATCTATCAGAATTTTGACCTTAGTGGAGATTTTGAAATATTGGGGTTCTTTTTAGAAAAAAATACTTTAACATGTTATATCAGTAATTTTAACGACAGTGGCTATAGTGAAATCCAATTAAAAGTTTACTAATTGTAATGAGAGCTTTTTGATTTTAGTGACCAGAGTGAAGACACCCTAAAAGTTCAATGACTACCAGTGTAGTTTACCCTAAAATATTAAGTATTTTTTGTTTAAATGAAAAATCAACCCTTAAATTATTTTAATTTTTACTTTGAGCTCATAAATTATTTTTGGTCAAAACAAGTATCCAAATTATTATTTTATAATTATTTTAAGTATATTTGTTAATCTCATTAAAAAAATCTTGGTTAAATATATTGGCATTCATGTGAAACGAGTCAACTAAAATTTTAATTTGAAAATTTTAAATAATTAAATTTTAATTTAAATAAAATTAAAAACTAGTAAAATATTTTTTTGTTCTCAAATAAACATGTTTACCTCCAAGAACATTTTTTTAATCTTGTAATCATCTTCATTTGAAAAAGCACTTGTGTTTCAAACTATTTTTTAAACCTAAATTCTTTTTTTTTGCTTTTTGTTCGATAAATTGTAATCGATTCAGGTATTTGACACTTAAAACGATTTTAATTTTTTTAACTGTTTTGAAAAACCCTAGAATTACAAATCGATTTTGAAATATAAAATTTATGCTTTCTTGCAAAACAATTGTCACTACCAATACTTAATTTTATTAGAGCAAGTTTTTCTACTCTCGAAAACACAATTACACCGATGCAAGATAATTCTTATTTCTCAAACATATTTACACAATATAAATTTATTTTTCAATGTTAATATGTCTCTGACTATAAAGCATATTTGTTTGCACAACAATTATTCCTTATTAATACATTATTACATCGATGTAAAATGATTTTAGATTATTACACTGGTTGGTGAACTACCAAGATTAAAATTCTAAATCCGCCCTTGTATGTACATCACATATGAAAAATATATATGTATATCGTATATGGTTATACAAAGCTATATTTAAATTGAGATCAATTAAGTACCATAACATTATAAATATTTTAAAATTAAATGTGAACAAAAATTTGAACATCTCAACTTGACTCGAATTTTATAAATTAAACTTACTCATCAATTAAAATTAAAATTCTAAAATATAAATCGTCAACTTGATTGACTTAATTTTTTATACTCAATTTAACTCGATCTAACTAAGATTCCCTTAATTATGAGAATTATTTAATGATTTATGTTATTTATACTTAGAATGTGTTGGATGTAGGTACGTATCAAACATAAATACGTTTTATTTTTATAAGTTTTGTATATGTCAAATCATCATCCACTTCATCATTTTACAAAAGGGTTCGTTTTAGGGTAAATATCGTCATTGGTCACTAAATTTTTCTCTTTTTTTAGTCATCAAGCTATTATATTTGACAAAATAATTATTGATGTTATTTTTTTTCTTATTTTAGTCACTTGTCGTTAAAAACTCACGAAAAACAAGAAAGTGAAAATAATTTAGTGATCAAAATAAAAAAGAAGCAATAGATTAGTGACCAAAAAAAGTAACACCAATGACTAAAATAAGAAAAAAAATAATGTTACTGAAGATTTTGTACAAAATAATATTTTGACGATTAAAATTGAAAAAAACAAAAATAATTTAGTGACAGATGATGTTTATCTTTCATTTTACACATAAGCAAAATATGGTGCTTTACCTTTATTGTTTCCAAATTGAGATGCCTAATTAATCAAAGTAATGACCCTTTTTTTTTCTGGTGGAATATTAGGTATGCCGGTTTTTCTTTAATGTTAATTAATAGTTTTTAATAATACACGGTAAGAACAAAAATTATTTGCCGCTTTTCGGTGCCATACTCCACATTAAAAATTAGGATATGGTGTGTTTTTTAAGGTATAGTGATTGTGATTTAGAATTTAGAATTAAGGTTTAGATTTTTTTGTGTGTTTTTAGTGTTTGAACATAGAAAGAGGTACCAAAAAGGGGCATAAGATTTTTATCCACAAAATAATTGTAGAATACACCTCCAAATTGTTATTTTTTATTTTTAAACTGATTTTTAAATTTTTAAATGTTTCAATTTTATCATCAAATTATAGTTATCCTTTTAAATTGGGCTTTGTTTTACTAATTTCAATTGTAGTAAAAATAATTGCTATGTTAATATTTATTTTACACTTCATACTTTACATTGCACAATTTATATTAATTTTTAATAGTAACTTATCAGTTATTATATATGTTTTTATATATTTTAAATCATTTTTTAAAATATAGTTATTTAATAATAAAATATAATTTTTATTATCATATTTTGTATGTGATTTTATATATTTATACTTTACATTATATTTTCGACACTGCATCTTCACACCCTTCAATTATTTATCGCACTTCATATTATTGTCTATTAACTTGATAATTTATAAATGTAATAGTTCAGTAAACACATTAAGGGTGTTTGGCAAACAGCTGATAGCTAGTAGCTGATTGCAGTATCTGGTTTGGTCAATTCATTTTTATTAGCTGATTTGAGAAACTGGTTTAATTAACTGTTTATATAAAAATATTTGGCAAAAATTAGCTAATAGCTAATAGAGGTAAAATGACAAATAAGGGTATAATACATTTAGTTGTTAAGTATATATATATATATATATTAGTTTTTATAGGGTAAAATTATTCGAATAAAATACTTTTGACAAAGAATTAAAAATTCCTTAAGAAAATTAGTGAATATTTTTAAAAGTTTTGAATATTTTTTTAAAATTAATATTTACAATAATAACATTGTGGAGATTGATACGGATAAAATTCGTATGTCCCTTTTCGGTGCCCCTACTTATGCCCAACATTAAAAAATAGCACAAAATTAAATTTCAAACCCTGACCCTAAATTTTAAATCTTAAACCTTATACCCTACAAATACACCATACCCTAAATTCCTTAAACCCTAACCACAACCCCTAACCTACAATCCTAAACTTAATTTTAAGCATGGGGCATATGTAGGGGCACCGAAAAAGGGCAGGGAATTTCCATCTGATTGATGCATACTATTAACCTTGTATAAAATATCAACACTACAATTTTTCTTCACTTTCATGTTTTACTATATTTTCTTAATTAAAATATACTTGAGAATCTACAACTAAAAAATAAAATAATAAAATAAAATTTCACTAAAAATGGTGTTTATGGCAATGACTTAATTATGAAAATAACAAGGTTAAGTACGTCATTTAACATCTTATTTTGTAAATCAGCTCTTACAATCTGCTGAATTTTCTAGTGTTTTTTCTTTTAGCTTATTTTGTACAATCAATTCTTTCAAAAAAGAGTTTACCAAACACTAAAAATAAAGGATTTGACTACCAATTAACTATTTGTGCCCAAATAAGCTAAAAACTCTTCAAAAAATTGTTTATTAAACACCATATTCACTTCACTACCGGAGAACTGACACTTTAATAAGGTATACTCATTATGACTGTATTGTCTCCTACTAGTAGACACACAATCACTTTACTAGTAGATTTTTTTGATAAATCTTAAATTTAATTCTAATTCTATCTAGAGAAGAGACATAAATTATTTCGAATTATGATCAAATTAATAGAATATATAAGTTTTAGAGACAAAATTTATTATTATACTAATTTATCCGTTTCAATTTTAAAGTACCTATTCGACACAAAATTTTAATTGAATGACTAAACTAATATTATTTGAAAAAAAATGTCACGGTCAAACTTATAATTAAACCACATGCGGTGTATTTTACCAAGTTTATACTAAATAATAAATTGTTTTTATTAATGTGTTTTATATGATTAAAGTCATATCAAAACAAACGAATCTTTATGCAATCCAAAAAGTAACAAACCGTTTGTTCGAAGAAAAAGTAAAAAACAGTCGGTTTTCGGCCTGCGGATCACCCAAAGCAAGCAACAGAGGCCTAATTTCTTTGGCATTATATATATTGACAAGTTTTCTTCATATAAACAAATTGAAAGGGAGAATATATAAGAAAAAAAAAGTTACGAGGTTTCTGATTTGAACCGTTTTGATCAAATGGCTGGAAAGAGTTATATAATACAGGTAGAAGAAGGGAAGGCCGCCACCGATGAAAGGCCGTCGGTCGGACCTGTTTATCGGAGTCGTTTTGCTGAGAATGGATTCCCTGCTCCGATTACTGGAATGGACAGTTGTTGGGATATTTTCCGGTTAGATTTTTAGCTTTTTCTCTCGTTTTTGTTTTGTTTGCTCTGAAAATAACGAAAATATTGGTGTACGGATCGTGAGATTTAATTGTATCGTTGAAACGCCTAATGCTTGAAAATTCTGGATTTTAAAGACTCGAATGGATCGAGGTGTTGAGATTTCGATTCTTCTGGTTGAATGATCGGTGGCTTTCATTCAACTCGGTGTAAAATTGTAGAACTATGATTTATATGTTTAATTATAGTAGTTATTTCGATTTGGAAGCTCACTGTTCGTGTGATGTGGAGAATGGAGATTAGAATTTTCTGCTTGTATTTGTTATGCTACAAAATAAGTATTTTTCTTCTTTTTTAAATCTTATTTATGTCTTATGACAATGATTTCATTATTTCATATTCTCTTTGCAGAATGTCAGTTGAGAAATATCCAGACAATCCAATGCTTGGTCGCCGGCAGATTGTGGACGGGAAAGTATGCTGCCAGCCTTCCACTGCTGATTTTTTTTTTTTATTATGATTTCTTTTGCATTCTGCTTTTACCACCGACCTTGACTTTTAGTTTGTTTATTTAAAATTAGGGCTGTGCGTTCGATCGAGTCGAGTCAAAATATTTCGAGTTATTCGAGTTTGCAAGTCCTATTTTACGATTCAAACTTTATTTGAAATTTTTTCCAGTTTATAAAATTCGAGTCGAATCGAGTTTCGAGTTTCTGTACAAATTTAATTGTACATATATATTTCTTCGTATATATATTGCATGTATATATTTCTCTATGCATATATTTAGGGCTAGACGTTGCACATATTGATTCCAATTTCAACGGCTTTCTATATGCATATATAATATACATATATATTTTTTCACATGTGATACACATAACATATTAGATATAATTGATAGAATCAACTCGAACTTGAAATTTGATCAACTAATCAATAAAAATTTTGAGTTATTCGAATTTTCATTTCATAACTCAAACTTTATTTGAAATTTTTCCGAGTCGAGTTTATGAAATTACGAGTCGGAGTCAAAACGAGTTGGTTTTTTCCGCCTCGAGTCAAGTCGAATAATTCGATTTTTTCGAGTCGAGTTTTGTCCACCCCTATCTAAAATATGTACTTTCACTGCAGGCTGGAAAATATGTGTGGCAAACTTACAAAGAAGTGTATGACATTGTAATAAAAGTGGGGAATTCCATCCGGAGTTGTGGTGTGGAGGAGGTAATACACTAACATTTTGATATTGTAAAAGTTTTTTATCATAAAAACGAATGGTTTGTGATCGTTAACCACACCTTCAGTTTGTGTATGTTTTAAAATTTTGATGGCTTTTACTTTTGCCTGCAGGGAGGAAAATGTGGTATTTATGGTGCCAATTGTGCAGAGTGGATAATGACCATGGAGGTATGGTTATTCTGGCATGTTCTTGTCTGGCTTGCATAAATTAGTTTCTCCTAAGCACATTCTTCACTACTAAAATGCTTGTTCCCCAAAACGTTTACTAATGCACCAACATTGATGCAGGCCTGCAATGCTCATGGACTCTCTTGTGTTCCTTTGTATGACACTTTAGGTATTTCTTCTTGATAACCGATAACCTAAAAAAGCTGCTTTGTATTTTGTTAAAAAGCAACTTTCAGCAAACAACAATCCTACGTGCGTTATCTAGCCTTCCTCATTTTTTAACCTGGTCTTAGTTGTTACTTGTAACATCTTTAAACTCTTTTAATGATGACTGTATCTCAATACCACTGCATATTCTTAATGATTGTTTGATCCTTTGTCATATATATATTACAGGTGCTGGTGCTGTGGAGTTTATCATATGCCATGCAGAAGTTTCGATTGCTTTTGTAGAGGAAAAGAAAATTGCTGAAGTAAGCACAGTAACATCTATATTCGGAACCCTAGGATTGTTATGGGATGTGGGAATTAGGGGGAAGACATTTTTTTCTAGGTATTTTAAAAAATAAGATTTCTTCGTACGAAATAAATTTCTAGTTTTCTATTATGAGCATTTGCTTCTATAAATGCTGCTCAGTTTTGTTGGTTGGTGTTCATCTGAGATTTTGTAGGTACATAGTTCTTTTCTCATGTAAGGTTTCTCTTTGCCCTTTCAGCTATTTAAAACATTTCCAAACTCCACAAAGTACCTGAGAAGTAAGTCATTTCTTTGCTTTTTTGGTGGAGGGGGTTGGATATTTTTATTCTATTGTGCTAGGAACAATTATGTGCATGTACATTTGCTATGCAGCGATTGTTAGCTTCGGGAAGGTAGCACCTGATCAGAAGGCAGAAGCTGAGAAGCATGGTTTGGGAATATTTACATGGGAAGAATTTTTGCAGTTGGTTGGTTACTTTCTCTGTCATTTCCCTCTTCAATTTATTAGTAAATAACTTTATACTGCTGCTGAGTTATTGTGTCTTTTTTAGCAGACCATCAGTAATTTTAGTCATGAGTTCAGAGTAAAGCATCTATTATAGCAGTAGAAAAAAAGTTGTTGGCATTGCATTGCATTGAAAACCTGTAGTGCGAGCTAAGGATCCTTTTCATTTTCTTGCAATGGTCCTGTCTACTTGGTAATGTTAGCATCTTGATTCTATATGTGAGTTGGCATTTTCTTTGTATTCATTCTGGTTTTAGGGTGTTGAAGGAATTTTCCATGTTTGATAATTATTATTTGATAACCATGTCTCATCCATATTTGATAAATGTTTAATTAGCATCTGAATTAATTACAGAATACCCCATTTTAACATGTAGATGGCTGTTGATTCTGATTTAAGATCTGATGTCTGTTTCTTGCAGGGAGAAAATAAACAATATGATCTTCCAATAAAGAAGAAAAATGATGTCTGCACAATAATGTATACTAGTGGAACAACTGGTGATCCCAAGGGAGTATTGATTTCAAATGAGAGCATCGTTACTCTTATAGCAGGGGTGAATAACCTGCTAGAGCGTGTAAATGAACAGGTTATTTTTGCTTTTATTTTCCTGATTCCAAGACGAACCATCTCACCAGTCACTTTGTTTGACATATCTATTCTATTTCCCACACTAAAAGTTGGCATATGATTTCTCTCTCTTTTGCTTTCCTTCTCTAATTTGTTAATTTCTTGTGAAATTTAACAGTTGACAATGAAGGATGTTTATATTTCTTACCTTCCTCTTGCACATATCTTTGACCGGGTGATCGAGGAGCTATTTATTTCACATGGTGCCTCAATAGGATTCTGGCGTGGGGTGAGCAAGATTATTTGAAATTGTTGATACTGGAGTTTATTCCAATCAGTAATTGCTTATTTGTTGCTTCTTCAGGACGTAAAACTATTGGTTGAAGATCTTGGGGAGCTAAAGCCAAGCATCTTCTGTGCTGTTCCTCGTGTATTGGATAGAATCTATTCAGGTAATTCTTAAAATTTTAAATGTACTGCTGAGATGGATTTCCAGCATTCTTTCTAAGCATGTATAAAGATATGAAGAAGATTCTAGAATCTGGGCTAGGCAATTTCATTTTGGGTTGTTTTTTGAAGGTTACAGTAAGCAATCTGGATTATGTACTTGATAATTGTCTTGATTTATTTTCGGAACTCTAATTTAAATTCTTTCTAAGTTAATTATATTTTCTTTTCCTTTTTAGCATTTACTTTAGAAAACAAAATGAACTACATTGATTCTCTTTTATATTAACAAACATGCATACATACGTGCACGCGCGCACACACACATGCAGTTTTCTTTCATAAAGACTTCAATGCATTTATCAATATAGCTGTGAACCTCTTATAACTTTTGTATGTTATCAGGTTTACAACAGAAGGTTTCTGAGGGAAGCTTACTGAAAAAGACATTGTTTAATGCGGCATACTCATTGTAAGTTAAATTTTCAGTTTTCTCGTGTGAAGCAGTTCACTGTATCTGCTGACTGCTAATTAAGAACAAAGAACATTTGCCTTTCGTACACTACGGTGATCTTTTTTCCTAGTTAGACAAAACTAGATTTATCTAAATCCTTTTGGGCATTAAATTTTATCATTAGCTTTGGCATTAGTTCATATTTGTTTGCAGTATGTCCTTTAGTGTCTTGTTACTCTGTTCGGCAGTGTCACCTAGTAATTAAGATTAGTGTTTGTTCACATTGATATTAATTATTTATGTTGTTTCCAATAATTTCCATCCATATTTCTGAATTGATGCCTGGTTCTGATATTTATGATGACCTCTACAGCAAATTCTATAAAATGAGGAATGGCTCCAAGCACGGAGACGCATCTCCTTTTTCGGACAAAATTGTATTTAAACAGGTGATGAAAGTCTTATTTGTTAATATAAAAATATGTACAAAGCTCCTAGCGTATATTGGTTGAAACCCAATAATGTTCAGCACTACCTGCAACAAAAATCCTGTTTACTACTTTACTTTAACCTCATTCATGTTCATAATTCTGTCAGGTAAAAGAAAGATTAGGAGGGAATTTGCGGATTATTCTATCTGGAGCAGCACCTCTTTCTGCTCATGTGGAAGAGTTCCTACGAGTGGTGGCATGTTGTCATATTATGCAAGGATATGGTATACTGTCTGTTAATTCCTTATTCTTGACTGATTGTGTGCATACTTGCTGCCACATGAACACTTATTTGTTCTATATTGATCTGAATGTAGGTCTGACAGAGACTTGTGCGGGAACTTTTGTCTCGTTACCGAATGAGTTGTCGATGCTTGGTACTGTGGGGCCTCCAGTACCAAATATAGATGTCCGCCTAGAATCTGTTCCTGAAATGGGATATGATGCCCTTGCAAGCACACCACGAGGTGAAATTTGTCTCAGGGGGAAAACATTGTTCACTGGGTACTACAAACGTGAAGATCTCACAAATGAGGTCATGGTTGACGGGTGGTTCCACACAGGTCTGCTGATACTTGTCTCTTCTCCTATCATTAGCTTATCTCCAGGTTGATGATCTTTCCTCTTTGTGCATCAGGGGATATTGGTGAGTGGCAACCGAATGGAAGCATGAAAGTTATTGATCGAAAGAAGAACATTTTTAAGCTTTCGCAAGGGGAATACGTTGCTGTTGAGAACCTGGAGAATGTTTACGGTTCCGCGTCTGTTGTTGATTCGGTATGCCTTTTTGCTGTTGTTGATACACCAGCACACACTGTTTGTCTCTTTGTTTCTATGTAAAAATGTTCACATAGGCGGAACCCATAATTAAATGTTTAATTGACATTGAAAACAATGATGGTTAACTTGTTTTTATCTGCTCGTGTTTGACACTCTTTTACATTTCATCTTTATCGATATCAGATATGGGTTTATGGGAACAGCTTTGAGTCCTTCCTTGTTGCTGTTGTTAACCCAAATAAGCAAGCACTTGAACGCTGGGCCGGTGACAACGGTGTAAGCGGCGACTTCGAGTCCATCTGTAAAGACCCCAAGGCCAAAGGGTTCATACTCGGAGAGCTCACTAAGACTGGCAAAGAGAAACAGGTTAGCCATTTAATGGTTTCCGGTTTCATGAAATACTAGTTCATCACTGTTATAAGTAAATTACTTTTCTTAGGAACATTGGAAATTAAACTGTTTATCCTTCTTGTTATCTTACGCAGCTGAAAGGTTTTGAATTTATAAAAGCTGTCCATCTTGACCATGCACCATTCGACATGGACCGTGACCTTCTCACCCCGACATTTAAGAAGAAGAGGCCTCAACTGCTCAAGTATTATCAGGTACTTTTTTCCCTTCGTTTCTCAATTGTGCTTCTTTTCTAGATTCGACGATACGAAAACAAGACATAAACGCGAAAACAATGCAATAAAAAAACATGATTAGTATGTGTATTGTATTTGTATTTAGGGGTTTTGACATATACAACACACGAGATAAGACATGCATGCACGGACTAACATCTTGTTTCCCTCTCCCCGTGTCTGCGTGCAGCCGCAGGCATGTGCTTACATGCACTAGCTATATGCTGCCTTCGAGTCCAATCCTCGGTACTCTTATCCGACATTCAGATATCGGTACGATATTGGGGAACGATTCTTCAAATATATGAAATATTGGGGAAAATGAATCGTCCCTATATCCGACATGTATCCGACATTTACTCTCGAGTTCGAGTAGCATAGTGCACAAAGTATATGTCATATAACTGATCAAAGTTCTTTGGATGCAGAGTGCAGTCGATGACATGTACAAGAGTGTAAACAAGCCAAACGCTTGACCAAATTGGGATCTTTTCAAATATATGGTGGAGTTGCTGTTTCTGCTCTTTTCGTTAGTTTATACTTTGGTTTTTCCAAGGTAACTATTTATAGTTTTTCCTAGAAAAAAATGGATTGTTTTATGAAAAGCTATTTCATACATTCACAATGGATTAATTTTTTTGGTCTAATTATATTTCATCTCTACTTTATGAATATTGATAAGATTGTCATTCTACTTTAATTTATTATAGTTTGGTGCTTGTACCTTATAAAAAAAAGGGATAACTACATTTTTAGTACCCCACCTTTACCTGTTTTTCTATTTTGTTACCCTGCCTATTTTTTTTTTGGAAAAATAGTACCTAACGTTACATTTTGTTTTTATTTTGGTACCCCGCCGTTAAAAAATTAACAGAAGGCTGACTAGGAGAGAAAAAATCACACGTGGCATGCTGCCACATCATTTTCTCTCTCCTACTCAACATGTCACATCAACAAAAATCATGAAAAAAGCATACATGGCACGCTAACTAGGAGAGAGAAAATGACATGGTAGCATGCCACGTGTGATTTTCTCTCTCCTAGTCAACCTTTTGTTAATTTTTTTAACGATGGGTACCAAAATAGAAACAAAACGTAATGTTAGGTACTATTTTACCAAAAAAAATAAGTAGGGTACTAAAATAGAAAAATGAGTAAATGTGAGTACTAAAAATATAGTTATCCCTAAAAAAATGTTGGTAAATTATATTATATATTGTCACGGGTCTATTATCTTTTATTTTTTTTAATGTGAGATTAATGTTTCTGTCTTTTTCTCGGTATAACGATATGCAAATATTCATGTCAACGAATATCCCAATTTTTCGATGCCGATGTTATACATTCGAATTTATTAAAATTTGAGATTTGGCACAAAAAAAACTCGAAGAAGAAAGGTTTAGTTGAAATGGGAACATCATAACTCACAGCCATTATATTTGAAAAAGAAAGAAAAATGTTGAGCCTATCTTATCTATCTATAAATCAATCTCTTTGAGGTGCCCCACGTCGGTCCGGCGGTGCACGAAGCCCTCATGAGTGTAATAAGTCAACCCTAATCTTGGGGTTAATCCTCAGATCACGCCACGTGGCCAACTAAAGTCAAAACCAATTTCAATGGATGATAGTTTTCAAACCGGCCTGACCCATCGTTCATATATGATAATTTAAACAATGAAATGTTCAAATGCTTTTCATGGAAGACTAGACCACGACAGCTCATTGAAGTCAATAAGGACGGACCATGGTTAGACATGGTCGCACCCTTTGTATCCACCATGTTTCAACCATATCCAACGCTCACTTTGACCTAGGGATGGACCGAATGGGGCTGACCGGGACGGTCGCCCCCCTAAAAGTTTAAAATTTTTATAAGATTTAAAAAAATAAAAAAAAGTTATGTATTTTCTATTGAAAATCTGTTTTCGCTCCCCTTAAAAATTTATATATTTATTTTATTAAATTAAAATTAGGATCAAATTAATAGAGTGTATAAGTAACGAGGATCAAATGTGTAATTATACCTTTATTTTTTTAACTGCCATATCACCCTTCCGTTAACCTCTAACGGCTGGTGGTCAAATTGCGATTTTTCTAATAGTAAGGTGGTCATTTATGTAGTTTACCGAAAACAATATGTAAAAATCGAAAAACTCGTCCAATCATTATAAATTAATCCACTACATTACTAAATACTAATGTATACAAAGACTCTCTCTAAGGCTAGACACATGATTTCGGTTGCAAATTTTTATAAAATTATATTAGAAATTCAGGAGGTGTAAACCTAAATCATTAATAAAAAAATGTTTAAACTACATTAAAATTCGAAAAATTTCGCCCAGCACCCCTCGATTCTTCCCCAAAGGTACAACCACATTCTAGCACCCCTCGATTCATTTAATTGATATTTAAAAAATAATAATAATAATAAACCAATTAATTCGATTTCGAATTCATTATTATAATCTGTTTTTAATTAATGCAGCACAAGATAAACAACTATAAAAAAGAGTTGACAAAAGAACGTAGGTTTTTTGCAAATTGCAAGTCAAATGGACAAGCATTCTTAGCCCCAGAATTTGGGTGGTGTTTGCAATTGCAAAAAACACCTGTGAAATGCTGAACACACAATGAAGTCAACGTTTAATTGGACGATTAAAGTAGTATTAAATTGGTAATTTCCTTTCGAAAAATAAATAATAATAGCCAATTCAAATATAGTGCCACGACATCATTAATTATATTATCCATGCATGCAGCACCGAAGTCGGCATATTCCAGGAAGATTCATTAATTTTTTAACTAGAATATAAATGAGGGACATTCTTCTATTTGTCAATTTTCTGGGTTTAACCGACCGTCTCATTGGTCGATTAATTTGGATTGAGTTTTGTAGATATCTAATATGAAACGATCTTTTTGATTTGATTTTCTTCATTCACTACGCTACGATTCAAACTCGCGACCTTACTAAAAGAACCTAACACCTCATTTCACTAGACCAATTGGTTGTCAGTTCTATTTAGCTAGTAACTTGGTTTCAACCTATGTGTTTATAACAACAACCAACAACAACAAATTTATGTCAACTGTTATCCGGGATGAAACTATGATTGAAGGTTATGGGCGATACATAAATGGGAAAACATTTATAAATGATCTAATTTTTTTAAAATAGATTTATTGCATGGGCAATGGCGGATCCGGAAATTATTTTCAGGGTGGGCACAAGTTAATATATTTAGCTACGATTCAAACATGTAACCTTGCTAAAGGAACTTAACACCTCATCTCACTAAACTAATTGGTTGTTGGTTCTATTTAGCTAGCAACTTGGTTTCAACCTATGTGTTTATAATAACAACAAATTTCTGTCAATTGTTATTCGGGATAGAATCATGATTGAAGGTTAGGGGCGATACATAAATATTTAAAATTAGGGGAAAACATTTATAAAATATCCAATTTTATTTTAAAAAAAAAATTATATAATTAAAAGGTAAAAAAAAATTATTGCATGGAGGAAAGAGCCTCTCGCAATAGCAATGCGAGTTCGACACTAAATATCATAATTGTAACGTTATTTTCTTTGTTAAATTTTAACAGTATGTAGTTGACCGTAAAATTAAAAAAATCTATAATCAAATTAAAATCTTCTCCATAATATAGTGATATTCATATAGTTTACTCTAATAATAAATACACGTCTCACCATAATAATAATAAAATCCAAAAATAAAACCAATAAGACTATAGGAGTTGTAAATTAAAAAGGTCAACCGACGTAATTGAAGGGTCAAAGGATCATTGACTTTCGGACCGACACAATTAGGTTTGTTTCACATGCAAAGCAAAACCAAGCCTCTTTTTAAATATTCCAGATAATATATGTACTGTGTTAAAAATAAATTTAAATAATATGAATAATTTATAAACTTGATAAATAATAGGGGGAAAAGGTGAGAAAGTTTAAATTTACGTAGTTGACTTTAACAGTTGAAAGGCGCGGGGACATTTACTTTGCACAAAGTCAACGTTTTGATTGACTATTTAGGATTTTGTACAGTTAAGATTAGGATGGAGGTCGGGACGAATTTTGGACCATTTCAATCTTGATATATGAAAACCGAGAGTTTTAGATTTATTTTAATTTGACTCGACTTTTTGTGATGTTTCATTAAATCTGAATTTTAGAGTGATAATCTAATTTTTAACTCGACATAAATAATTTTTTAATTTGTCCTTAGAAAATTTTAATTTTTTTAATTTTTACCCCTCCAAAAATTTTAAAATTTCTTATTATGTTTCAATTTTTTTGAATGGTTTTAATTAAGTCTCCCGGTTTTTTTTTCATTAAATCTAACTTTTTTTTTTTGAAAATTTTAGTTTAGACATCTATTTTTTTAAAAAAATTTAAATAACCCCCCTCAACATAGGTCGCCAAGATCCGCCCATGACTCCAAGTAACTTGGAGCTTGACAAGTATAGGATAAATATAACATGTGGTCAAGAATGGACCGAGCGAGACTGGGGAGCCGTGGCGCTGCGCTGAAAATTTGAAATTCATATATGCTTTAGAAATTTTTTATGTATTTTTTATTGAAAATATATTTTCATCCCCTATAATTTTATAGGTTCTTCCCATAACATAAAATATTGCATCCGTCCCTGTGTATGGTACTTGATTTTTGACATTTATATACAATGTGGTACTCAAAAATATTCTGTGCAATTTTTTTGATACAATTAAGTACCACATTGTATATAAATACCAAACTTAAGTACCAAAAAGTGATATTTACCAAAAAAAAAACGTAAGATTTGCTTTATGTGCAGCTATAAATACGCGAAGCTGGAACCAAACTCTGAAACTCTCTGCCATACTAATTCCATTTCCAGCAATCTTCCCTTTGAAAACTCCCCAACAATTTCTAATCAGAGCTCATATAATGCAAGAAATCAATCATGTTTGTGGATTCAACAATGGTGAAAATATTGGGTCTTCCCTATCGGAGCTCATATTATCAGGAGGCTCAAACACCATAGATTCAATCTTCTCTCGTTGCGCACCGTCGTCGACCGCCGCCGCCGCCACCAGCTCTGTTAACGACCCTTTAGGCTATTCAGTCTATCACCGCCAAAGAGATCTCCTTCAAAGTTTCAGCCACCAAAGCCATGAATCAACGAGCAAATATTCGAGTCCTCAAAAGAAGAAGCTTTACAGAGGCGTCCGCCAGAGACAGTGGGGGAA
This sequence comes from Hibiscus trionum, assembly GCA_030270665.1. Taxonomy (NCBI): domain Eukaryota; kingdom Viridiplantae; phylum Streptophyta; class Magnoliopsida; order Malvales; family Malvaceae; genus Hibiscus; species Hibiscus trionum. Next base: position 1,482,681 of record BSYR01000075.1, on the reverse strand, counting down.
ATGGGTGGCCGAAATCAGACTCCCTCAGAACAGAAAGCGGGTCTGGTTAGGCACTTACGAAACAGCTGAAACCGCCGCTTTGGCATATGATCGAGCAGCTTATAAGCTTAGAGGGGAATACGCGAGGTTGAATTTTCCGAATCTGAAGGATCCGAGTAAGTCCGGGTTCGGGTTCGTGGATTGTGCTGAGTTGAATGCTTTGAAGAACACAGTGGATGCTAAGATCGAATCCATTTTGCAGAAGATGAAAACAGAGAGAGCTAAAAAGAAAGCCAAGAAGGGAAACTTCGACGATCGTGCCGTGTGTTCGTCGTCGCCTAAGGTTTTTAGCGACGGTTTAAGCAACGAGTTGGTGTCGCCGACGGTGTCGGACAGAGCTGAGAATTCACCGGCCTCTGTTTTTAATGATTTTCCGACGATGGTGGCGGATGAGCCACGGTTCGAGGACGATTTGCTCGCTAGAATGCCGTCTTTTGATGGCGACTTGTTATGGGATTTTCTTGCTAATTAAGATTACAACATTTACGATATTGAAATTTTTTCAGCATATAGCTGTTTTATTTTAAAGTGTAAAATGGCTAGTTTTAACCATTTTTTATTCGAGTCAAGTCAGATAGTAAAGAGTTCGATATCTTTTAAATAGTAAAAAAAAGTTTTACTTGATTTTGTATATAAATGTTACGAAACACAAACTTAAAACCGAAAATGTTACACTTTTTTATAATATTTTAGGTTGGTGTCTCGCGACAATATCAATACTTAGAGACAAGTTTCGATACTTACAAAACTTAAAATGTTGTCAGAAGCAATAAGTATAGATACTCGAAGCTAAGTTTTGATACTTAACCACCAACCTAAAATGTTATCAGAAAGTGTAACAATTTCAGTTTTAAATTCAGTTTTAACATTTTTAGTTGGTGTCGTAACGTCAGACTTGCCCAAACAAGATGATCGAATGTCCAAGTTAGTTTAGTTAACTTTTAATTTTTCATCTTTCTATAATCCTTATGATAAAGGGTAAATTACAATGAAGGTTACTTAATTATGGGTAATGTTACATTTGGATTACCCAATTATTAAAAGTTACATTTGAGTCACTTAATTTTGGGTAAAGTTACATTTGGGTCACCCAATTATTAAAGGTTACATTTGAGTCACTCAATTATGGGTAAAGTTACGTTTGGGTCATCCTTCATATTTAAAAAAGTACATCAATTTAGTCATTTTTTTTTTCAAATCACTTGTATAGCCTCGCTAACATTAGAGTACTTCATTTGAAATCATTAATTAATCTAATACACAATTTGATATTACTTTTTTTAACTATGAAGGGCGACTCAAATGTAACCTTACCCATAATTGAGTGATCCAAATGTAACCTTTAATAATTGGGTGACCCAAATATAACCTTACCCATAATTGAGTGACCCAAATGTAACTTTTAATAATTGAGTGACCCAAATGTAATCTTACCCATAATTGAGTGACTTTCGTTGTAGTTTACCCTATGATAAAATGTTAGCTATTCTTCATGATGATTGTACGAACTAAGGACAAGTTCTGTTTTGTAATGTCCAAAATGCTTATTCCTTTTATTCTTTTAAAAAAATTCAATTCGATCTCAAGTGATTTTGAAACTGAGTACAAAATTAATACAATATTTTACGCAAAATCAATTTAACCAAATTTAATTAAACAAGTTGAAATAGTTCAGTTTCGAATTAAACTCGAACTTTAAAACTAAAGCTCGATTGAACTCGAATCGAATTCCGAACATCATATATCAAATTTGGGCTAAAGAATCGGCTCAATAATTCGAAAACCCAAAACAAAGCAAAAGGCCTGCAAGTACGCAGCCGTTATTTACTTTAATCACGTCCGTCCAAAATCATTTTGATCTTATCAAAACTCAGCAATCTGAACCTGGCCGACGTCGTTTCGTTTCGGACCTTTCCAGGACTCCGCTATAACGGTATCCGAACCCGCTAACGCTAATCCTCCCCCTCTTCCCGCCGTCAGTTTTTTTCCTCCGCCGCACTTTTTACGCGGGTTAGGGTTTCTGCTAAGGTTAACTCGATGGTGACCAATGATTATATCGCCATGAACGGGAACAAGTATAGTAAGATTGAAGAAGAGTTCATCAAGAAGCACCATAAACACGACGTTAAAGAAAATCAGTGCAGCTCTTCGCTCGTTAAACACGTCAAAGCTCCGGTTCACCTCGTATGTTTTTCTTTTATATAATTCCAGTAATATTTGCTTCTTTTGATAGAATCGATTGGATTCTTGTTTCGTGTTAGATCCGTACATAGATCTAGTAGGTAGGAGGCTTTTCTTGCATAGTCCATTAATTTTCCTTTATTTTTCATTGCATGTTGAGTGAACATACGTGAGATTGAAATTGAAGTCGGGATTGATTAGAATTGTGAAGTTTTCACTGGAAATATTCAGCCAGATTATTATATCGTTCGAGCTGTTATATGATGATGTTAAACATTTTGTGAATCAATTGAAGTTATGGAGAACATGCGTTTACGCATTTAAACTTGAATTTTGATTGGGGATTGATTACTATAATTTACTCTAAAAAATTGTTGTTTTCTTATATAATGAATTGCTAAGTATTTGCTTTGAATGGAAATGGAGCAAAAGATTTTTGTTAAATTTTCATTTCACTCAAGTATGGAAATGATAACTTGGATTCGTATGTTTCATCTTCAAATATTGATAAACTTCCTTTTGCACTTGTTTAATTTGATATAAATGTTGTGTAGTTACAAATAAAATTACTTTGAGGTTAAGTTTCAGGTTTTTGTTTGCTTTGGCTGAAGGCAAACTTGGCGCGGTTTATTCGTTAATGAATTATTATTGGTTTTCGATCAATCAGGTTTGGTCTTTGGTGAGGAGATTCGATCAACCGCAGAAGTATAAGCCATTTGTTAGTAAGTGTGTTCTACAGGGTGACCTTAAGATTGGAAGTGTTAGAGAAGTCAATGTTAAGTCAGGTTTGCCGGCCACAACTAGCAAAGAAAGGTTAGAGTATCTAGATGATGATGAACATATTTTGAGCATGACGATTGTCGGAGGAGACCACAGGTTGAAGGTATGAGTTTTCCATTTGGTTGAATTAGTTAAACATCACACACAACTTAAAATGGTTGCTATTTGAATTCCTATAAATTTTTAGTTTTTCAACATATGATCTTGACTGAAATATAAGTATTAATCTCAAACATATCTTGTCCTTTATTATATATGATATTCCTCTGTTAGATTATGTGATACTGACATAAATTACCTGAAAATGTAACAAGGTTTTGGATATGTTATCCTGTAAGATGGATGACTGAATATCCTAACTTCTGTTGCCGGTATTTTGGATAAGACTGGATCGAGTACAAATTGCCAAAATCATAATTGTTATCTATCAAGTCTTATAGGATCCTTTTTTATGTTTATGGAACTCAAAATTGGAGTTCTGAAACCAGAAGGAGATATATATCATACATATTGATTTGCGAAATCGATGTCTGCTGAATTTGGCTAGCGGCATGAATGAGTTTCTTTCATGCACTCTGTATGGGGCAATTTGTATGCCTTCTGTGGCTTTATCCTCCATCCAATTATTATTGCTTCTTGTGCTACTGGTGCATTTAATCTGGGCCACATTCGTGTTTGCAGCAGCCAATGTTTTATTGGCATTTTTACATGTGATGAATCTGGTATAATAAAGTTTTTTAGTTTATATACATACATGGGCAAGAACTAGTTTTTAGTTCTGAGATATATTATCCTGCTTCCTTATATTTTTAATATTTGAATTTACTTGAATGCTATTGTACCAATTCTGCGTTGACCTCTCTTTGGGTGTCAAGTTTTGAACTTTATAATATGTCGTAAACTTTTGTCACGATCTAACTTGCTGAAACTGCAAAATTGTCCTTATGTGCAAATTGGCAGAACTACTCATCCATTGTTACAGTGCATCCCGAGGTCATTGATGGCAGACCAGGAACATTGGTGATTGAATCATTTGTAGTGGATGTACCAGAAGGGAACACGAAGGATGAAACACGCTACTTCGTCGAGGCACTGATCAAGTGCAACCTCAAGTCATTAGCTGATGTTTCAGAGCGCCTGGCTGTTCAGGATCGGACTGAACCAATCGAAAGATTGTGAAAAATCCGGGTCCCTGTTAGCATCATCAAGGTAATTGCTGTGGCCTGTGGGTGATAAGTGAGATGCTCTTGTTATTAGAAGCCGAGTAGACAGTTTGGGCTTTCCTGCTAGCAGGGTGAACTTCTTTTTCCTTTGTATGTTTATGCTGCTCCTTTCGATTAGAACGATAATCTTTAGGTGTCTTGTGTTGATAGTAGCTGACAATTAAAACTCATCCGCGGCCTACGGATTTACGAAATGAAGAAACGAAACGAAAATTTCTTTCCCGGTGTTCATATCTTTAGTTTTGCATGTTCCACTTGTAGAAAAACCCATTCGATGTTTGGTCTGGTAGATTAGATATAATGGTATGTATGTTGGTAATTTGGTAAATGTTATGAATTTACTCATCTAGCAAGTTTATATACTAATCTGAAGAGGGTACATTTTATTTTATTTTATTGAAATAAAACTACAAGCTGAGTTACTTGCAGTGGGTGAATGTATATATTGTGGTACATTGAAGATGTAATTGTCAGGACTCGAACCTCAGACCTTAAGGCGCTAACATAGAGCTTGAACAGATTGTTGGCTTTTATATATCTAATGTTGATATAATTAATTTTCAAAGTTATATAAGGGGCCGACGTAAAATTTTATGTCAAGGTGTAAATCTTTAAGAAGTTATATTAGAATTTCAGGAGTGCGAAATTAGACCGTCGAGGGAAAATATAAAGAAAATACTTAAATTATATGAGAATTTGAAATTTTTAGGAGTTTGACTGCATCTCAACACTCCATTGTATTTTAGAAATATAGTGTAAATAATTAAAAAAAGAAGAAGAAGAATTACGTGTCTATAACTGTAGTGAGATTAAGGGTGATAATGAGCATGACCGGCTCGCGAGCTACTTGGGCTCGACTCGATCAAGGCTCGAGTGAGCTTGACTTAGGCTCGGGTTCGGTTCGAGATTTTATTGAGCCAAGCCGATCCAAGCTCGGCTCAAAAAGCTCTTAAGCAGGTTCGAAATAATTATATATATATATATATATATTATGCTACATATGCACTGAAAGTAATTTGTTTAGTAAAAGAAAATTAATAAAATAAATTAGTAAAAATTCACTAAAAGTAAATTAACTTAAATAAATTGGGCATTTTTCTTAGTTGATTGTTGTTTGATTTTGTATTTTCTTTGATTGTGTGTTTGTATTGTAAGAATATTTATTTGTTATTTGTATTAATCTAATTTTTTGCCACTCTTTTCCCGACATTGAATTTTGTTTCAGTGTTGGTTATGAAAAGAGCTTTTAAAGAGGCCCTATCTTTTATAAAAGAAAATTATACAAAAATTGTCCATTTTGAGTCGAGCCTGACGAGCTTTGAGCCCGAACCGAATCCAATAATATTGTTTTTGAGCCGAACTCGAGCCTAAAATTTTGAGCTCGACAAGCTTCAAGCCCGAATCAAACACAATAAGACTCAGCTCGGCTAGTTATCACCCTAAGTGAGATTATGCTTTTATGTAGAATTTTTGGTGTGTTGTAATTGAGGGAAATGTTAGTGTCGCCCATTAAATGCAAGGCAGGCTCCAATTCTATGGACCGTTATCCAATAAATTTGACGAATGGTGTAAATTTCATGAGAAAATTAAATTATCCCTTTCCAGATTACTCTATTCTTGTAAAAAAAAAGTTAAAAAAATAATATTAGATGAGAGTTTGATCCAATTTAACTCCACACATAATTGGAGTTTATATAATTGAGATTTTACAAAGAAAACAAATTGAATTCGACAGATTTTTTTATTTGATTTTGAGGCAGTGGGGAACCATAAGGCAAATAAGTAAAGCTAAAAGCTGAGAATCTCCAAAAGTAAAGCAAGTTAAGATTAAAATCCTTTTATTATTTGAGTGTCCACTTCATTTCTTATCTATTATCCCTTTTTATATAAATGTTAAAGCTGTGGAGGCCATCATTCCATTAAGCACATTCACATAAAATATAGTAAATAAAATAAGATTATGATTTATAAAAAAAAGAGAGTATGTAACAACAAAAAACATACAGCCCAAACTTTGATGGCATTCTGGATGTTTGTGCTGCCCAACACCATGCCTTATCTTTATTATTATAGAATTCTATTGGCAATGCTGGTTAGATGCTATCAGAAATTTTTAATTTTGTTGAGATTATAATGTAGTTTTATTAATGGGTTATATTTTGATGTATAGGTTAAAATTTAAAATCGAAGACTTTAAGATCTAACCCTTAAATATGGACAGAAATTTTATTAATGACTTAAATATTGAACTTTAAATTAACACCATAAATCTCAAAGTGTAAACTAAAGTTTACCCTGCGTGTGCATCATTTTTTTTCTTTATTAATTGAATGTACTTGTTAGTTAAATTTATTTAACGAAAGAAATTTTAACGTCTTATATTGATAATAATTTTATGTAATCAAATAATATGATTTACAAAATAGTAGGGTTTTTTTTTATATAAGTATCTTAATTTATTATTTATATTTTTGACACTCAAGTAAGATTATTTTCGTATCTAACACTCATTTGTAGAAACTCACAAGTGGGCGGGTTTAGAATGTGGCTAAAAAACGGAAAGTTTTAAAACTTGTCAAAAAACTTAAAATGTTAGACTTTTTAATTTCATTTAGGTTGGTTTTTTCGTAATTTTTGACAAGTTTCGATACTTGTTTTTTTATATAACATTTTAGGTTATTGATTAAAGTATCGAAACTTGTCAAAAATTCCAGATAAAAAAATCAACGTTATCTAAAAATATAACATATTAGATTACCGAATAAATTTTAAAATTTTTTAACCGTAACATAGACCTACCGCACCCGAGACTCACCCTCGTGCCCTCACAAGTTCTATTACTCGTTGCTCCCTCCACTTTCAGTCTCTCTCAACTGCTATCTCTCTAGATTCTCACTCTCCATTGCTCACATTCTTCCGATTTCTCAAATCTCAATCTTTAAGTCCTCTATTTGTATTCTTTCACTAAAATAATCAACACCCATTGTTGTTTTCTCCTTGTACGACTCCCCAGATCTTCTCCAAAAAATCAAAACCTCGTTTTGTTCTTTCTCTTTGTCACTCTCCAAAGCACTAAAACTCCCTTTTTGTTCTTCTGAAAACAATGTTTCGGGTACGGCCATTTGTTTTGTTTTCACTCTGTTGCTTCTTGTTTTGGTCCCACATTTCTTTCGGCAACTTGATAACCTGCTCCGGTATAGTTCCGATGAGGTACCGGAGCGATAAGGTGTCGATAGCCGACTTCGGTGGCGTCGGCGACGGAAGGACGCTCAACACGAAGGCGTTCCGGGAAGCTATTTTCCGGATTCAGCATCTGAGAAGGAGAGGTGGCACTCTGCTTTATGTGCCTCCGGGGGTGTACTTAACGGAGAGCTTTAATCTTACTAGCCATATGACTCTTTATTTGGCTAGAGGCGCCATTATTAGAGCCACTCAGGTAACTCAAAATTCAAAAATATATTTTTAATTTCCTATTAATCTTACTTTGCTAATTGTTGATGTGGGTGTTGCTCAAAACTCTACATTTTTATGCTAAAATTCTTATTCCAATCCAAATCTTATCTTTATATGGAGTAAAATTCATGAACTGTTAGTTGGCAAGATGAACAGTGAATCTTATGTTACGGGTGAGAACTTTTATATTTAGTAAAATTATATAAAAATTTAAAAATTACATGTATGCAAAATTAGATTATCAGTACAAATATATTTTTAAAGTATTTAAGATTTATTAAGATAAGACTGCTCTTAGCACCCTTGGGTCCATCACTGTTGGTTCGTGTAAAGGTGGCGTGGTGGTCTTGGAAGTTTGGGGTAAAAGTAGAGGCGGCAAACGGGTCAATCGGTTCGGGTTCGGTTCGGTTCAGTTCTATTGTTCGGTTGATTTTCGATTCGGGTCAATTTCTAGTTGATGGGAGATCGGTCGGTTTTAATCAAGTTTTTAAGTTGGTCAGTTTTTTTACACCCTTTATATGGCTTTATAAAGCCAATATATTTGAGTTTTTGGTGAGTTGTGCGATTGTTTGTATCTCATCTTTTTTATTCTATTAATATCTTTTATTCATTTCGGGTTGTCTTCGGTTCGGGTCCATTTCGGTTCAACTAAAAATCAGTTCGTTTTCGGTTCGGTTTTGGGTTTCGGGTCAAATTTCGGGTAAGCATGTTCGGTTCGGTTTCGGGTTCAATTCGGGTAAATCGGTTCGGTTTTCGAGTTTCGAGTTTCGGGTCAAGTTTACCAGTTCTAGGTAAAAGTGTCTCTTTAAATCATGTATGTATGTATGTATGGAAACATTGTGGGTCTTCGTAGTACGGCGGCATGTGCATGGCACTGAGATTAGACAGAGAGAGGGCTGGCAACCATTGTTGTCCAACTTGGTGCTCTATCATGTTACAGTGTTAAGATTCGTAGACCAATATGAGTGGATGATGATGGTGTGTTTCCCGGATTTTGGCATGTTCAATTTATTGTATTTTTTTAGAGAGTCGTATTATTGATATTTTACGAAAAATGAAGAGTCGGAACAACATAGGTTTACTACGTCCCCTGTTGCTTTTCTAGTACTTCAAGTTTATGGTTTGTCGGATGTTATTACAATTTTCTTCCTGTATTAATACATCAGGACACCTGGAATTGGCCTTTGGTTGCTCCGCTGCCGTCTTATGGAAGGGGAAGAGAGCGGCCCGGAGGAAGATACATGAGCTTCATTCATGGAGACGGGCTACGAGATGTTGTGATCACCGGTAGGTCTCGAAAACGATACGGTTTATGCAAAGTTCACTTGAATCTTCGTTATTGATCTCGTTTTTCGACCGTATCAGGTGAGAACGGCACGATTGATGGCCAAGGCGGTATCTGGTGGAACATGTGGAGACAGGGAACCCTCCGGTTTACGAGACCAAATCTTGTTGAGTTCATGAATTCCAGAGGCATTATCATTTCTAATGTGATTTTCAGAAATTCACCTTTCTGGAACATTCACCCTGTTTATTGCAGGTAACTTCTTCTCCAAGCAAGCAATTGTTTGAGAAAGATTGTGTTATTTGTGTATAAAATCATAACCTTTTGTGTTTTTTCCCTCTTTACAGCAATGTTGTTATTCGATATGTTACCATCGTGGCTCCGTCCGACTCCCCGAACACTGATGGGATCGATCCTGGTAAAAAAAACGAAAGCTATTTTACTCATTGGATTCATTTTGTTTAGTGTTTCATTTCCACACACATGCAAGCACTCAGGCAGGATTGATTATGTTCAAGTTCATGTTCTTCCCCGGTTCGGGTTTCTAGATTGAAATATATGTTCCATGTCCAGCATACATGAAGAACTGTGTCGAATACAACGACTCGAAATCTCTGAATTATTAAGTTTGTTTGCTTTCATTCATCGGTACAGATTCCAGCTCTAATGTCTGCATAGAAGACTCATTCATCTCCACCGGCGATGATCTTGTTGCTGTGAAGAGTGGATGGGATGAATACGGGATCGCTTACGGTCGCCCCAGCTCTCACATTACCATCCGGCGAGTAACAGGGTCATCCCCATTTGCTGGAATCGCAGTGGGAAGTGAAGCCTCCGGTGGAGTGGAGCACGTCTTGGCTGAGAACATAGTTCTTTACAACAGCGGAATCGGTGTCAACATCAAAACTAACATCGGCCGGGGAGGGTTTATAAGGAACATCACAGTAACACAAGTGTTCATGGAGAACGTACGAACCGGTATCAAAATAACAGGCGACACCGGGGATCACCCCGATAACCGGTTCAACCCGAACGCTCTCCCTTACGTCAAGGGCATCACGTTGAAGAACATTTGGGGTGTGAGAGTCCAGCAAGCCGGTTCGATACAAGGCCTGAAGAACGCCCCTTTCACCGGCATCTGTCTTTCGAGGATTAACCTCCATGGCAGGACTGGACCTAGATCTCCTCCATGGAAGTGCTCTGATGTAAGTGGAGCCGCAATCGAGGTAAGTCCATGGCCATGCGCTCAACTCACTAGCCCACAACAGACTGGTTCATGCGCCAGTCATTTCTAGGACTCATTCATATTATTCTTTAATTTTCATATAAAATAGTTCCTGTCACAAGGTCTATTAGCTCCTTCGACTCGGAGCCCCTACTTTCACATCAATTTGTTTGAACCTTGGAGGAGATATTGTAAACGATCGTAAGCTATTATTAATGATGCTTCTTAGTTCTTACTTGGCTTAAAATTCCAAAAAATATGCCAATTCGGGTGACAATGAAATTCTCACAGGAATGGCCTTTTCTCTCGAAATGAAGGAAATTGCCATGAGCCATTCCTAGGATAACATGAACCTCAGAATCAGATAACCCCGAACCATCTGCAGATCGAATCGAAAGCTGGAACACCTGAGGCAGGGGACGGGACACCGGAAACCGACTCAATCTACAACTGAGTGAGCAGATTGGAGGAAATATCAAGAAGCCATGTATGATTGCTATCAACTCAGCCTCCTTGGAGTTGCATGTTGTTTATCTTGCACTGCAGAAAGAATCCTTGCAAAAAGGTGTAAATGCCATGGCCAAAAAAACAGGTCAAGGCCCATTGCTCGATACGATTTCCTCGAGACGAAGCACAAGCCGGATGAACCATGCATGTGGAACTGGAGAGACCTATGCCAAAGACTAAAAGGAGTCAGCTACCAAAGTTGGGGCAAGTTGATCTCTAAAGAGTCGAGTGAAGCCAGTACTATTAACCAAGACCGTGACAACACGGTCAGAACAAGATACCGTGCGGCGAAAGAGGTGATGGAAGCATCGACTAGCCTAGTCGATATCATGGAATCCGACTGGAAAAGGGAAATTCGGAGAAACCTGTGTGGATTAAGACTCCCCTCTAATATTATCCTCTTTCTTTGGAATATCGTGTCGAACAATCTATCTTGTGACCTTGAGACGAGGAAAAGTGTACGACAAGAAACCACGCCGTGTTCCCTGTGTCATTGGGAGCACGACGGTACTACTTTGGATCACCTCTTCATTTCATGTGACTTTTCAAGAACAGTGTGGTTCGGGTCAGACATCAGCCTGAGAGTCTCCATTCTCCCCCTTAAGAATGTTCGGATCCTGATACATTCGGCCATCGTTCGAAACACTTGGACCGCCAAAGAAGAACACGACTTGCCGTACAACGTCGCGAGCATATTATGGTGCATATGGCGCCAGACAGGATACACCAGGATGCAACCCGAACAATTGTTGTAACCAAGGGAGGCAAAACATGAACCAAGTTGAAAATTAGCATCGTCTACGTTGTCTTTCTTTCTATTTTTTACTCGGTTGAAAATTTGCTTGTTTTTGTACCAAAAATATTTTCTTTGATACCAATCACAAAAGGCGGGTATTAACAAAACAATGTTTTCTTTTTTTCTTTGAACTAGATTATATTCAATAGTGAAAGAATTATAAATGAATCACACTGTAAATAATAAAAGTTCAGTGCAAAATAAACAATGTAAAAAAATCTAACGATGTCAAAGACCTTAAAAAATCAAACCTAACACCTTCAGAAGAAACTTTTGAAATGAAATTCAGAAAACTATTACTTTGCCTTAGGTGCTCTTTAAAGACAGCATAATTCTTTCGCTACTTGTTTTTGGCATATCGGCACAGCCACAAAAAGAAAACCATAACATGAAGTATTCGGCCTTCCTTCGGTGACAAAAAAGTTCGATGATACTCGTCAGTCGTCACCTGAACTTTAAACTATCAAAAGATAGACTGAAACTGCCATTAAAGCAGACAAAAGAACTGCCATACAAGCAGACGAAAAAACTGCCAAAAAAACAGATATAATAAAAACCTAACAAAATAAAAAGAAAACAAGAAAACATGAAATTAAAAAATTCATTGGCAATAATGAAATTTATTTATATATATAATCAGCAAAACGGCGAATGGTCGCTGTCGGCAAAAAAAAACAAAAATAAATTTAAACTGTTTAATTTTCTTAGTCTTTTTAAAGACAGCACACTCAGCATGTATTACTGGTGCTCAAACCCAGATCCCAAAAGATGATGAACATCTACTTTTGCCACCAGGACACAAGAGTATATCATGTGCAAAGTGTGTGTATAAGGGCGGTACATCAAAATCATATTATTATCTTCATTGTTACTTATATTTTGAGAGAAAATAGTGAAATATATGTTTCAATTATTTTGATTGACATTGTTATTGCTCCGATATCACTAATTCATCATCATTTTTATTTCAAAAATATTTCTCTAGAGACGTTTATATTGTTTAGTTCGATTGATATTATTGTTGGTACAATATACAAAATAATATGGGGTCAAACGAACAAAAATATTATGTTCTTTTTAGTGCCACTTTTCATGTCTAATACTAAAAAATTAAATTACAAGCCTTAACCCTAAATTTTAAATCATAATGCCTAAAAAATTCATCATAACCATAATTCTCTAAAACTTAAACCTATTTTTTTTAAATGAAACATAAATAAGGACACCAAAAAGAGGCAGATGGTTTCTATTAGGGATCAAACATACTTAAACCCTTAATATCATTCTATTTATGGAGAAATTATATTATAGGTTCGTCCCGCCACATCATCCATGGTACTAACCAATAAAAACCATCTATTTCAATAAATTTTTTCCATCTTTTGGAAAAACTATTTTTTAAATTTGATTTACAGTAAATATAAGTAAAGATTCACTTGGTAAAAAGATAAAATAAAAAAATATTGAAATAGATAATATTTATTAGTTTGGACCATGGATAAAGTGACCGGCAAGCTTATGTTATAATAAAAATAGACTTAACTACAAAATAAGTGCCTAATTTTTTTATTTTTTTATTTTTGCAATATGTACCCAAAGTATTTTTTAGCTAAAATAGGTGCTTGAAGTCTCGTTTTTTGCTGAAATAGGTGCTCAAGTAGGTGTCAAAATTGACTTTAAAATAAGCTAAAAATGAAAGTTTAGAAACATATTTCAACCAAAATATACTTTAAGCACCTATTAAAAAAAATAACTTGGACACATATTTTACGGTTTAGCCTTAAAAAAATGCTATATGAATACAAGAAAATTAATAAAGAATATTTGTTTTCAAAGTATACGTTAAGGCAATAAACCATAATCGACGAGAATATCCAGGGTTTCATCTCTTCGGAACCTCAGAAAAACGCTCCACCAAATAATGACCACCACCATTTCTGGTTTGCCTTTGCAAAGTAATCAGCTTCGCATTTTCGACATGTACGATTGTCATCAACTCTGCGTCATTGCAGTCACATGCTGTTCAGCTTGCGCCACACAAAGAATCCTCGCTAGGGCTTTTGCAGAACCCAGAAGAGACCTCAAAGAACAAAACAAGCCACAAGATGAAGACGATCGCAGAGTAGGAGGCGGTTCTTGTGAAAACCATGCGCCGACACCGACTCTAGAGGAGGTTTTCAATGCGTCCGTCCGTGTGATCGGAGAGAATAGCCGGGGTTCGACTGTAAAAATGGTGTTACCAAATGGTAGAGTTAGCGTTCTAAAAAGGTTTCGGAGTGTTACGATGGCGGAGCGCGAGTTCGGCCGGAGAGTCGAGAGATTGGCTCAGGTTTGCAACAGCAGCGACTACCTCGTCCCCATCTCTGCTTACTCATATTCCAAGAGGATCAAGCTTGTTGTTCGTGACTATTACCCCATGGGAAGCTTGGCTGACTTGCTTTCAGGTCAGTTCTAATTCCACTTCTCTATAAATAACTCGAGACGAACACAAGATTTTACGTCAAATCGAACTACGATCTTTTATAATTTTTTAGGCAAAATGACAAAAGATGCCCCCAACGTTTGCATGTTTGGGCATTTGACCTCCTATTCTTTTTTTGGTCTAAATATGCCTCCAACGTTTGCTTGTTTTGTCATTTGGCCCCTTATTCTTTCTTTTGGTCCAAATATGCCCCCAACGTTTCATTTGTAGTCCAAATATGCCCCAACGTTTTAATTTGGTTTAAATATGCCCCCGTTAGATGGAAACTGTCAGTCAATTGACGTTCAACAGCTGATGCTGACTGGACTTGCCACGTATTAAGATCTGCTGATGCCATGTCAAAATTTTTTATAAGCCGTTGACCGCCAGTTGATTGACAGTTTACATCCAACAGGGGCATATTTGGACTATGAATGAAACATTGGGGTATATTTGGAACAAAAGAAAGAATGGGGGGCCAAATGACAAAACAAGCAAACGTTGAGGGCATATTTAGACCAAAAAAAATAGGGGCCAAATAACAAAATATGCAAACGTTAGGAGCATATTTTGTCATTTTGTCAATTTTTTAAGGGTGCGACTGTTTCTAGTACCACTCGGTCCATCCTGACGATTACAAATCTTGTTGCTTTTGATTAATCAAGGTGGCAGACAAGGCCTAACCGCCTTAACCTGGCCGCAACGTCTAACGATAATTGTTAGCATCGCACGAGCCATCGGTTTCATCCATGCACAATCCCCTCCGAGTGATGTTCAAACGAACATGAAAATGAACGTTCATGGAAACATAAAATCCTCCAACGTCATGATAAACGTCGACCTCAGTGCTCGGTTATCGGACTACGGCTTCATTCAGTTGGTCGATTGTTACGTCGAAGATTCCGATCATCGAGATCGTGCAGGAACCGGTAACAGTCAGAATTTGAGGCAAGAGAGTGACATATTCAGCTTCGGACTTGTCATACTCGACCTGCTAGGAGTGGCGGATCCGGATCCAAATAATATAGTGCGTATACGTATCGCAAAGGAAAGTATAATACAGAGTAAACGTATGTTTTTTGAATTTGATGCCCATGGAAGAGACCGGAAGCAAGCTTTGATGGTTCAGGAGATTGCTTTGTGTTGTACAGACTTGTTGCCGGAGGCCAGGCCTCCGGTATCGCAGATCTTGTTGTATCTTAATCGTGTTCTTGAAACGTCGACATAACCTACTTATGCATCGCACTAAAAAATAAATTTAGGGTTAAGATTTAAGGTTAGAGTTCACGGTTCATGGTTAAGATTTAAAGAATAGAGTAGGAGGTAGGGTTTAAGATTTAAAAATTAAGATCAGTGTTGGGCATAGAAACGGGCAGCGAAAAGGGCAGAAAATTCTTGTCCGCATTTTACACCATGCAATTACTATCGCAAACACCGATCGATCATGGATGGATGTCGAATGTATTAAATTTTTTAATAAAATTAGTTTGTATATTTTTTGTACTCCTTTATATTATATTCATCAATGATTTTATGT
This sequence comes from Hibiscus trionum, assembly GCA_030270665.1. NCBI lineage: Eukaryota > Viridiplantae > Streptophyta > Magnoliopsida > Malvales > Malvaceae > Hibiscus > Hibiscus trionum. The sequence goes on along the minus strand of BSYR01000075.1, from coordinate 1,467,194 downwards.
CATGTGCATTATGAAAGAATAAAAATAATTAATAAAATATTGAAAATAATATTTAATAAATGTGACGTAAAATCATAATTAGAGCAAATAAGACACAAAAAATGAACGAATTTTATTGGAATCAAAGGGAATGCATGGATGGAAATCTGTACGGTCAAACAAAGTTAATAAAGAGGGTAAATTATATGGTTGGTCCCTTTTAATTTTTGGTCTATTTGATTTTGGCCACTACTTTTGAAAAAAAAATATTTTGGTCACTTGCTCGTTAAATTCCACCACTGCGATGATGTGTCATGTTAATCAAAAGAGTTTATTTTAAATTTGATCTATGATCTTTAGATAAAATATTAATTTGATCCAAAATTTTAAATAAAATATCAATTTGACCTTAGACTGCTCACCTCGTCACCGGCCACCGTCGACAATTATAGTTGGAATCTAACATTTTCAATTTATTTTTTATATTCTGAATACGAATCCAATATTTATTTCATCAAAAAAAGTCTCAAGAACGATTTAAACTAAACCGAATGTAATTCAAACCCGAAATTATCTCACTCAAATGACCCGTTTGTCACCTCTAAACAAAGTTAATAATTTTTTTTCTCACGCGTGGGTTTTGTGTGGAGTTTGCCAATTAAATTCTAACACGTCTACAGATCTACTACGTACGTCTTTGCATGATATATCATGATAGAAATCGGTTGCCCCTAACTATGTCTCATTTGGTGCCCCATTCTAAAACAGTAGGTTTAGAGTTTAGGATTTAGGGTTTAAGGTTATGATTTATGGATATGTTTAAAGAATTAGAGATGTGATATATTTTTAGGATGTAGGGTTTAAGATGTGAAAATTAAAGCTAGAATTTATAATTTAATTTTAAGTATATTTTTAGTATAGGCCATATAAGAAGACATGAATAGAGAGCAGATATTTTTTACTCATATCATGGGGGATAAAAATCATTTACCCCTTTTCGGTGCCCCTACTTATGCCCCATCACTAAAAAATATTATAAATTAAATTTCAAACCCTAAGCCTAAATTTTAAATCCTAAATCCTAAATCCTAAATCCTACACCCTAAAAATACACCTTACTCTAAATTCCCTAAACCCTAACAATAAACTCTAACTTAAAACCCTAAATCTTAAACCCCAAACTTATTTTTTTTTGAAAGCTAAAGTGATTACAAGTAGTATCTGTTCTGAATATACTCTCAATCATTTGACAATGCATGCTCAATCATCCTGCTACAGCTGCTGGTGCTCGAACTCGTGACCTCTAGGAACAACAACCGTTCCTTTAACCACTGAGGCAAATTGGTTCGTGCCCAAACTTAATTTTAAGCGTAAGACATATAGGCACAAAAAGAAAAAAAAATAGAGAATTTCCATCCATCATGAGAGCCTAAAAAAGAATCGGCCCCCTTCTTCCATCTGAGGAATTGACACGTGGATAAAATAATGGGTGGGCCCTCTATTTGTACTGACACTGCCATTCTCCCCTTCTTCCTACCACGCACGTAATGTTCCCACGTGCAATGCGCTTTTGCCCACTCGGAAGTACGTACGCTTCCACTATTTTACTGGCAGACAAGATATTTTCCTTGCCCTTTTTATTTATTTATTACGTTATTTCGATTCAACAATTTTTGAAATTTATATTTAGTTTAGATTTTGTATAAAAAATAATGATTTACGTAGTGTTTTTTTAATATAAGTACGTCAGTTTTATTAATAAAAAAATTTAAGATAAAAATTTGCAATGTAGGTAAACAAATATAATTTAGACATATTCTTACAAACACGAAAACTAACTAGCTAGATCATAAACATAACCAAAGAAAAAAAAATGTACAAATCAAAGTATACAAAACATCATCAAAGCTCGACGACTAAGGTAAAAACCATCAACAAACAACATTAAAAATGCATATTACAAATTTAGGACACGTTGACAATACGTTTATTACCACAACTCAGTCGCGAACAAGAGCAGTGACTAAACTTGCATCTAGATCCAATTTGAGGGTCAAAACAGGGAGATCAACAGGATAATCAAAAGAGCGCCAGCTTGATCAGTCGTAGCGACGTTAAATCCAACTATGACAAAAAAACAAAAAAATTGTGACAAAAGGCAGAAAAGCATGCTAAGAAGCAGAAAATAAGTACCAAAAAATAGAGGAAAACGTGTCATAAGAACAAATTTATTGAATTAAAAAGACGAAAATAAAAAAAACGAAACAAATAAATAAAATGAGGATGACCGCCGGTTGACAACCAGCACTAAAGTTGGTGCCACCCGACCATAGAAGTAGACAAGAATATATATTCTTTTCATTGAAGAAACTCGAGTGTGACCTAGGAAAAAATACATCATTTATGTTAAATACATTTACGATATAAGACGTAGAAAAGGTTTCGAGTTTGAATTTGAGATAATTATACCCTAATTTTCTATCCTTAACCATAAGCCTTAATTTTTAACCTCAAACTTACTTTTTTAAAGTGGATGCACTATAAGAGTCATAATTGGGGCAGCCGATTTTCATTCTTTAGGTCTATATAAATGGGACAAAAATCTTCCGCCCATTTTTTGCTCTAACACTAAAAAGCTTAAATTATAAACCCTAAACCTTAAAAATTAATACACCATATACCTAATTCCATAGATCCTAACTTTAAACTTTATCTTTAAACTCTAAATTTATTTTTTAATATGGGACATAGAAAAAGGCACCGAAAAAAAATGCAGAAGATTTATATTCTATATGACTGTTCATTACATAAATACCTACCATATACAGATGAAAATGCATAAACTGACCAACCCAAACCTGTAGAAAACAAAAAAGAGTGGGAATGGGAAGCACAAACACGGAGTTGTACTTTGTTTTCATGAACTATGATCCCGAATACCAGCGTCTTCGAGCTGATCGGTGAGTTTCATCCAGGGTTTTAAATCGCGGTCGCGACGTTATATCGCGGTTTCGAACAAAAGCGGCTGAATTGCGACTATCGCGGACCGTTTTTTACCTTAATCGCGGTTTCAAACGGCGGCGCAACCGCTATATTGCGGCCGATATCGCGACCGCGGTCCGCTTTTCAAATCCTTGGTTTCATCATCACTGTTTCATCTTAATCTCTATCTGCAACTTTATTTTCTTTGCTGTTGTTTAACAGAAGTAAGAAAGGGGCGTACGAGCTTGATTTATACCTGAGCATGAAGCACGATGAGCTTCTGGCAAGCACTCTTCAAGCCGGCACCTACAACAAGACCTTTTCTCTGGTCATTGTCGATGGTTTTGCGGTCGAAATCACAGAAACTCAGGTCATCATCTCATTTCTGCATGAATTGGTCATCTTTATTTTCTACCCTTTTGATTTATGGTTTCTTGTTCATTGAAAAACAGGCCAATGTGCTTAGATCTGCAGATGGGGTGAGAGTTGTGGAGAAGAATCAAGAGCTTGCTTAGTGCAAATTGCAGGAGATTGTTCAACAGTTGTACATGTAGGTTTAAGCTTTCTTTGTTCAATAAAAAGAGGGTTTAGATTTAAGTCATGTTATTTAGCAGTTAACAGTCCAATCATAAAATGACACCTCAAGAATTTGGAAAACTATATGTTTGAATCATCACGGATGTAAATCGTATGCTCCCTTATTATGTCTACTTTATACCTCCATTTAAAAATAGCGAGTTTAGGGTTTAAGGTTAAGAGTTGTAATTAGGGTTTAGGAAATTAGGGGTATAGTATATTTTTTAGGGTGTAGGGTTTAAGATGTGAAAATTAGGGTCTCTGCAGAGGTCTCAAGTTGAGTTTCTCTCTTTGTTATGGTCCGGGCACAACAGCCCTAGAAAGCGCTTATTTCCTGTCGCTTTTTATTGACCAGCTTAGAGGCATCTTCTTTAGCGAAGACTGATTGATTGATCTCGTTATGACTTCTGATATGGGTTTGGTTTGGATCCGAAAGAATCACCGAAAAGGGGAGGTATTCCAATGCAATAAAGTTACATTGTGTCTATTTTTCGTTGATAAAAGAGTATTTCCATGGGGTTGCCTTGGTATCGTGTCCATACCGTCGTATTGAATGATCTCGGTCGCTTGTTTTCTGTTCATATAATGTATACGGCTCTGGTTGCTTGTTGGGCCGGTTTAATGGCTCTATATGAATTAGCCGTTTTTGACCCATCCGATCCCGTTCTTGATCTAATGTGGAGACAAGGTATGTTCGTTATACCCTTCATGACTCGTTTAGGAATAACCAATTCATGGGGCGGTTGGAGTATTACATGGAGGGAACTATAACAAATCTAGAATTTAAAATTTAATTTTTAAGTAATTTTTAATATGAGATATAGAAGAGGGCATGATTAAGGGACAGAAGATTTTTACCCGAATAATCAGGCTCATCAATGTAACCTCATCTGCAACAAAATCACCAATCAAAGGAAATAAAATGGGGGAATATCAGTGAAAAGTTCCAAAACTAAACAAATAATTATTGCCAAGTGCCAAAGTACATGAAAACTCTTGTCCCCCACAACTGGCTGACACAAATGAAAGGTAGCTAGATTCCTTTTCTTTTTTTCAGTTTGTGTTGGGCTAATTTGGCTGGTGAAGATGGGACAGCTGATTTGAAACAATTCACAAATATGTTAATGTCTCTCCCCCACACAAACTTTATCCAGTTTAGGTTATGAAACAGCAGCAGCACGCCAAAAATCATACTTCAAACGGTTCTGGCTTGTAGAGCCAGTGTCTGAATTTGTGGGTCATTCGTTCACATGCAACAACATGTTTTGGAACAGCGTTCATCTGTCCTTTCTCTGATATCATTGCATGGTTTCAATTATATGGGTTATACGTTGTTAAAATCTCGAGCATGGACCGTAAAATGAACATGGAAGATACGGAACGAGAGCATGTAGGAAGAATGTGGAAGAGAGTTGTTGGAACCAGCATTTTATAGGATCTTGAAGCCCCATCTCTTGGTTACATGACAATCCACATCTATGTTGTTTCGAATATTGAAGTATTGTGATTGATATTCGTGTTCAAGTTTCAATCAATGTAGAGATATAATATGAGAACGTGATAAAAAAAACTTAAAAATATTAAATATATTCGCATCGAACACGTATAAATATCTATTATCTAACACTTGCGGACATAAATGAAACTTGGAAGTCGACGATGGCGCTCATGTGGATGATGACGCGAGATTTTATGTTAAGGGGCGAACTTATAAAATTTTAAGGTGGCGGAAATAAATTTTTAATAAAAAATAGATAGAAAATTTCGAATCGTTTTATCTGTGAGGTGTATGTATATTATCAAAGAATTAAAAATATATATGAACAGATGCTACCTTTTAATCAGACTATTCAAAAAAAAATTAAGTCGTTAATAATAATCAAGCAAAAACTATGGTTTTGATAATCGAATAAGAGGTGAAACCGGTAAATCTAAGGGGGGTATTTGGCGCATTTAAAGCCCAAAAGCTCTAAAATGGCGTTGGATGACGTGTTGGCGAAGCTGAGAAGTTCTTAGAAATGGCGGGAAACCAAGGGACTATTTGGCGCCAAGGGAACTTCATTTTCACGTCTGATAGTGTTTTGAACTCATTTGAGAAAAATCCCAAAGATCAAATTATTTGTTCAGTTTGGGGGGGAAAGGAAAGCAACTGAATTCTTTCTAGCAATGGCTTCTTCACCGCCTTCAAAGCGACGGCGAAAAGCGCAAACCACCGTAGACAGCGAATCACCGTCGACCCAAGACAAATCATCCCCTGTGGTAGTCTTTGCTCATGGCGCCGGTGCTCCTTCCTCTTCTGATTGGATGATCAGGTCACTTTTCTCGCTTTCTTCCTCTATAAGATTAAATGTGGCTTTTTTTTTTAATATTTAAGTGAACTGAGTTTATGCAGATGGAAAGAAATGTTGAAGAAAGCACTGAATGCTGTTGAAGTAGTGACATTTGATTACCCTTGTAAGTTCATTTCTCAGTTTAGTATTTGAAGTTGGAATTTGTAAATAAAATATGGACAAATTTTCATTTTTTAGTGTTGAAATTTAAGGGATTGTTGTGGTGTTTGTTTGCAGATATGTCTGGGGAAAAAAGAAAGGCTCCACCCAATGCTGAAAAATTGGTAGATTTCCATTCAGATGTTGTTAAAGATGCAGTTTCCAAATATCCTGGGCATCCTCTGATTTTGGCTGGCAAATCAATGGGTTCAAGGTACAATATAATTGTTTTACCATTTGTGTTTTGCTAATGTTTGTGCTTAGGGGTCGAACCTATAAAATTCTAAGAGGGGCAAACTTATAAAATTTTAGGGGGTGGGGGGCAAAAATTGATTTTCAATAGTAAATACATAGAAAATTTCTAAATCTTATAGGAATTTCAATTTTTTAGCGGGGGCGACCGCCCCCTCCAGCCCCATCCCTGACTACAATAATGACTAATCTTGGTGTTGATGTGCCATGATCAATATTATGGCTCATGTTTTATTTAAGATTTGTGTGAATTTCATTGATGCATGGTAGTTTATCTTATTCTAAGGTCATGTTTCTTTGTAGAGTCAGCTGCATGGTGGCTGCCCAGGAAGACATTGCTGCATCATTAATTGTTTGCCTAGGATACCCACTCAAGGTTTGTCATTTGCTCACTTTTTATGTTCCGGTTTTCGAATTTGCGGTTTGTTTTAGTGTATCTTATGAATTCATCTAATGGTGTTTTTGTTTATATTGGATCAATTCTGTATTATGTGCGAGTTAAACAACCATTCGTCTTCTGTCGTAGATTTCCCATGGTTAATCCATCAAACTGGGGTTTATTCACTGATCAGAATGTACAAGTTTATACTGTTTAGGTTGCCATGTTAAACTTTTCCTTTATTTCTTTGGGATAGGGCTGAAACCAAGTACTTTTACCCTGAGGAGTTGTATTTTTACCTTCGTGATGTAACTTGGAACCGGGATAGGGTTTTATTATGATATATTCTCGCTTAAATATCAGGGGATGAATGGAGCAGTCAGAGATGAAACTTTACTTCAACTTAAAGTTCCTGTGGTGTTTGTGCAGGTACTCTCCTCACCTTAATACATAGTTCTTTATATAAATGGATGTGGTTTTCTTATTTTTGTCTTTTGGTTGTACAAAATCTGCCATTGATGTTAATTTATTCTTCTGTGTGTACAGTGATGGGCCTGTAAGATGATAAATTTCTTTAAGCATGATATTATCTTTGTTAATTATGTGCAACATGAGATTTTTTACCCAATTTTATGCAGAAATACTTTGAAGTTTTATGTTATAATGCTATAAGTTATTTTTACTTTAAACTTGAGTTTAGGGTACCAAAGATGGTCTCTGTCCCTTGGAAAAACTAGAAGCTGTTCGGAAGAAAATGAAGGCAATGAGTGGGTTGCATGAGATTGACGGTGGTGATCACTCATTCAAGATTTCAAAAAAGCACCTCGCAACTAAGGGATCGACCCAAGAGGAAGCTGAAGATGCAGCTCTTCAAGCCATTGCATCATTTTTTACCCGGTCTCTGAGATGAAGTCAAATCCTTCTGCTGCTGAGTGCAAACGGAGCCTTAATCCTTTTTGTCTAGGTTACTTTATAAAACCATTAGCCTTAATTTGTCCTGAGTATCGCTGCGGCCCAAGGTTCAAATGCTCCCTTTTTCCCTTGGCCTTCTACAATTGTAGAATAGCAACGGAGCAAGCTGTACTCTCTCATCTACTATATCCAGTCTTTGTAGCTGATGTGTAAACTCTCTAGTAACCAAAATATTAGATACATGAAAGAAATTAACCTGTCTTGCTCAGTGTTTATGGTTTTGATGAACTTCAAGTGCTAGTTCAGCAGGGTGCGAGTTGCGAAACTTATTGTTCTAGTAAGTACCTGTAAACCAAATACTTTTTCATGAAAAACTAAATGTTTATGTTTGGTTGAAGTTCAATTTGTTTTGACTGAAACATCAATCTGCCTGTAGACAGTACCGCATTTATTCATTCAAATTAGCTTTGCTTAAATCTAGAGTACTATACACATGTTTCTGCAGGGTTGAATGTTTTATCAAGTGAAAGATTGCACCGTCCGTTATCAACAAACATAACCATGGCATATTCATAAAACTATATCAGTAGGAGATATGATAATTTGTAGTCTTACATAGGATGACACACCATATTTGACTGCTGTAGAGACTGCAAGTCAATTTTATTTAGTGCAGTATGGCAACTCTATGTGCCAGGTACAGCATCACTTTTAAGTTCCTTTAGTCGCTGCTGTCGTCTTTGCACTTCTTGTTCTTACTCTTCTTCTCCTTCTCAGGCTTCTTCTTCTCGGTCTTTTTTTCCTTGTCTTTCTTTTCTTTCTTGTCCTTGTCTTTCTCCTTCTTGTCTTTCATCTTCTTTTCCTTCTTTCCGTGATCCATGCCATGAGCCACATGTTGCGGAGCATGGATGCCGTGGCTCGGGGTCTTGGACTCGGCATGCTTTTTGGTCATGTCATGTTGAGCCACATGTTGGTGTTGCTGAGCATGGGCGTCGCGGGCTTGGATGTTGCCATCGCTCAGATGATGTTCATGGCTCCTTTCGTGTGGGGATTTCTCGACAGGACGCACACACTGTTCCGTAGCCATAGCAATAGAAAGGAAACGATTCGATTTACCGTCAGGCTTGTGCTTTTTCCTTTGCCTGCTTAATTTGGCAATGTAAATGCAGCAGTGTATATATAGGCATAGAGAAAATGAGGTTCTTGCATTTTGTTACATCACCCTTTGAATCTTACTTTCTCAGGTTAAGAAATTCTGTCAACTTGTTTCGTAGCGTTATGTTACTCGGGTTCGGATTCGGCGTTGTAAACAACCGTGTGTTTGCTATTAGAGTATAATCGAATCACCTAAAGAATAAGTTCCTTGATAGCAATGTCCATTGTATGCAATAATGCAGAGGGTATTGAATATATTCACAAGGAATAAAATGTTGATTTTTTATAGATTTTTTCTAATAGTGGTGTGATTGGGAAGCGAGAAAGAAAGAGAAAATGCATTGAGGAAAATACATCCTTGAAAGGAAAACTGGGGAAAAAGACTAATAGTGAAGAAACTCTGGGATTTTCACTGATTTATCTCCATTAGAATGTAAAAAAGCTGAGAATTTTGAAACCGAATTGCAACGAAACAAAATCAACATGACCAGAATTAAGACAATCAGATCCTACTCTGTAAGAACAGTTCATCAAAAGGATTGATGTTCAGACAAAACAACATCAAGAACAGTTCATCATTCCTGCTTGTTCTCCTCTGCACATTTGTTATTATATTCTTCCAGTTTCTTCTTGTATTCTTCCATGGCTTCAGCTGCTTTTCCATTCCAAACATTCTTCTCTTCCTCACTCAGTTCCTAAAAACAGCAGAAACCCAATGTCACTTAACAAGAAAGATCGAAACTTTAACCCCGAAAATCGAAACTTAAGATGACAAAATCATACCTTCCATTTCACTGAGACCATTGCATTGAGTGTAGAATTGTTGACCCCTTCTCGCTCTTGCATCAGAGTTTTCCTTGCTTCTTTGCTGAACAAAAGGAATGAAGATGCAGGCTTCTTCGGCTTGTTAGGGTCCGATACAGGCTTGTTTTTCTGGCGTTTCTCCTTCGTTTTCTTGATTATATTATCTGTTTTCTCCTTCTTTTTAAGCAATTGCAGAGCTTCTTGTTTATGGAGTTTCAATGTTTCTTCCTCTTGTTTTCGAAGACTCGATTCCTCTTCTTCCTTTCTCTGCTTGTACACCTCCATTTCCTCCATGTATTTCTCCTTGTTCTTCTTTGCCATCTGCAAGCACAAAATCCACAAAATTACATGAGATTTAGAGCTATTATAAGTTACAAACCGATTCGGTTTTTGTTCCTTTTACCTCATCATAAGGTCGTCTTTGTTCTTCGGTCATGTTCTTCCACTCTTCGCCGGCGATCTTCGCGACATCCAAAACGCTCTTGCTTTTGTCCTCAGCTAGAAGAGCTGTCCTCCGCTCGTTCGAGAACAGAAAGAAAGCCGACATCGGTTGCTTGGGCCTCAAGGGATCCCTTTCTTTCTTAGTCTTCTTCTTGGTCTCTTTCTCTGCTTCTGTTTTGAACTGCAAGTACTGTTCGAGCAACTCCATTGCGGACTTTTGCTTATGTTCGTCATCCAAGAGCTTCATTGCTTCGCTCTCGCGCTTCTCTTTCGCAATCACCTGCAAATAGGCTTCCTTTTCGGCTCGGTAAATCTCTTCGTAAGGCTTCTTTTCTTCGGCGGTAATGTTCTTCCATTTTGCACCCAAAATATTCGAAACCTCTTTGAAATCTGCCTCTGGATTCTCCTTCTTTATCTGGAAAAGAAACCCAATTTCCCAACAATTAAAACAAAACAAACTTATAATCCAAAATCAACAATGTTTAACTTCAAGCCAGTTAATCTTTACCTCTTTCCATTGATCTTTGCACCATAAAATGTAAGGCGGCGACGGCCTTTTCGTTTCCGATCCTCCATTTTTCTTCTCTTTCGAAGACTGAGAAATCGCAAAAGTCTGAACAAAGAACATCAACAAAAGAATTTAAGAAACATCCCAAAATTTGAATCAATAAAGGGAAATGAAATCTAAGAAAATCGATGAAAAGGGTACCATGGTGGGCTTGAATTCCTTCATTTTCTGCAATTTCTTCAACTCCATCTGCAATTTCTCCTGCTCCTTTCCTTTGGTCTCAATCTCTTCTTCCTTCAGCTTCAACATCTCGTCTTTCTCCTTCAACAACTCCTCGGTCTTCTCCTTCTCGATCCTCAACTGCTGAAGCATATCTTGCATTTCTAGCAAGTCTTTCTCGAAAGATTGCTTGCTCTGTTTCGATTTGGCGGCGGCGGCCTTTCCTTTCTTGGGGGAAGTGAGAGTTCGAGAGTTCTCTTTGGAGGGGTCGTCGGCTTCCATCGGAGAAGGAACCGGCGGTGCCGGGGAGAGCTTTTGTGCCAAAATATTGGCTTCGTTTGTTGATGGGTTCTTCTGTTTCAAGGCTTTTCTTCCTTTGTTTCTCGATTTCTTCGGCACGTCAACAGCAACCTCTGTATCCGCCATTTTTGAAAAGGGAAGAAAACTTTTCGAGAAAACAAGCGTTTCTTTGATTTGAGAAAATGTGAATGTGTGAACAGAGATTAGTGGGTTTTTAAAGAGGGGGCAGAGCCGGATAGCAACGTTCTGATTTTTCAAATTCAAAAATAAGATCTCAGAGAAACGGTCTGATATTTGAAATTCAAAAATAAGATCCGTTGAATGGCCATACAAGGAAAGACTACATAAAGTGAGCCATGCCTCATTTAGGTTAATTAAACAACTACAAAATGGGTCTAAAAAAACAAATACAAAATGTGATCAATTTCAAATTAAAATTAAATTTTTTTTAAAAACAAGTTTAAAAAACTTGAATTGAGTCAAGTTTTTTTTTTTAATCATAAAATTTGAAGTATTTGTTGTTAAAATATGGCTAGAAGATTTAAGTGGTTGCGTATTTTTTAAATAAAAGCTCAAATTAAATATTTGTTAATGTATTATGTACGTAATAGATTTACTTTTTTTTAGTAAAAATTAGTATAATATGGCTTAAAATTTATATAGTACAACATTTTAGTTTCCTCGTATTTTACCACTAGTTCATAACTAATATTTTGTATTTTTCATATAAAGATTTATCGCTCTTATTTTAAAAGTACTATTTTATAACTCAGACTAAAATTTTTCTAGTCGAGATTATAAAATTCATTATGATACTAACTAATACTAATTTAAACGATTTTTTATAATCATATACAATACACATTTATACTTCTTCATATTCTTTTATGTCTAACATATATATATATATATATATATATATATATATATATCCACTTACATTGTGTAAAACATATACTTTTGCACTCTTTTTGGACCGTGGACGATGTTAATAAATTATTAAGATTGTTTCTTTATTTTTTTCCCAGGCGATAACCTTCAAATTTCCTACTGTTAATCTCAACCATCCATCTACCTTCATTTCCAGCGCTCGAGGATTAAATTCGAGCAACGTGCAGTCTCCAATGTCAACTTTCCTTAAAAAAGCTTGTTTTCCGAAGCACAAATACAGCAAAACAAAATCCAAGCATTAAAGAATCATGCAATTAAGCTGGCATGTGCTTGTAAATTACATTTAGAATTACAAAAAGATAGTTACAGTACAGATATCATCCTTACTCATCGTCGGTAGAAAGCTTCTGTTTTTTCCATTTATACGCGGCTTCTAATATCTTGAGGTTCGTCGCCTGGTTTTCTTCCGGGAATACATAATCGATATATTCTTCATACCTGCCGAGCCAAATGATTAACCATTTAGTGTTCCGGCAGAATACAGATGTGCCAATACTGGTAGAAGCAAAGTATAAATGATACGAGTTACGTACCCGGAAACACCGCCATCTTCACTTGTGATTTGCTTCCTCTTTTTGAGTTTCTTGGGTAACTTGGACTGGACTACGCTAATGTCGCCAAGCTCGCCAAAACCGCTTTCCATGTTAAGCCACTCTTCCAGGAGCATAGCACGCTCTTCCTTCAATTCCGGTGCCGTTGTTCTATAGTAGTTGATTGCTCTTTCAAAGATTCCTGGTGAAAAAATATATATAAAAAAATAGGTGAGAATTTTTTTTACTAATAAAATAATAAAAGTAAGATGTTATAGCATGCGGCAGATATTGGATTGGTCTGAACCCACTTCTTGCACGCTGAACGCATCCCTTCTTTGCTTCGTGTTCCCGAACCCCGTCTTCCGCCACTTCCTTGTCTTCCGCCACTTCCTTGTCCCCATCAGTCTCCTCCATTGCAGAGGCTTCAAACTTCGCATAACTAATCCACACCTTCAAGTGCTTTGTACGATCCAAAAGTCTCTCGTACAGTTCTCTTGTTCGTTCATATTCACCTTCGGAAATTTCAAAGTCTATGTATGCCTGTCATCAAAGAATAAGAAGGCATTACCACAATTTACTATTAACATCATCAGAAACGAAATCCCTAAAAAACCCGAAAGCTATCCAAATTTAAGTAATTTTAGTACACCGTGTATATATCTCGTATCAAACGTGCAACTATTATCAAGAAAATAATCAGTCATTTCACTAGAGGAACCTTAATCGTGAGATGAAATACTTATTGGATCGACTATGAAGCAATAAGACAAAATTATCCAAGCACGATCGATACAAAAGACAATGAATTCACCCTCCCACCCAGAACTCGGAAGAAAAGTTTCTGCCTTGACAATAAATCGGTGTAACTATAGTCACAAAGATGAACAAAATATAACAGTTGCTCATAGGGCAAATACCTTCCACAATAACTCGGGCATGTCCAAAGCTGGTTGTGTGATGGCAAGCTCAAAAATAGCTCTTGCCCGGTCTGTTTCAGACAATGATCTTTCTAACTCTGCGTATTTGCTCCATGCATAGCAGTTCTCAGGTGCCCACTCTAGATACTTCTCGTACAATTTTCGGCAACGATCAATATTACCAAGTTGCAGCTCAATTTCAATATACTTCTTAAAGATCTGAATGTTAACAAAACAACATAATGAGAAAACTTCAGGTTAAAATAGTCAAATTTATAGACTCTCAGCATGAGTTAGATACCTACCTTATCTTTAGGAGCTTTTCCAATTGCATTTCCCAAAATTTGTCGTGCACCCTTGAGATTGAGTTGTCTTATTTCAAATTGCGCAGCAAGAAGCCAGATCTTTGCGAAAGAAAACTTCTCGTGGGGTATAAGCTTAAGGCACTCCCTGCAAAAATTTCAAAGTAGTGAGAACGGTTATTGTAAACACAAAATTACAGGGGTAAAAGAAACAAAAACACGAGTCGTTCTTTAGTGTGCACCCTTTGTCTATGCATGAGGATGAGGAGGGAGGCAAGACAACAATCAAAATAAAATTTGATGTACGCCATAAATTTGTAACAACAAGCCACAACCTACTAACTATTATAAAACCAGCTAATTCATCAAATCATAAGAAAATATAGTATAGCTTATGTCAAAGATAAACAATTGAGTATTCTGAACAAGGTCATTTCTCATAGGCTCATAGCGCCTTAGATATAAAGAGCTGTCCACATACAAACCCCAATAGAGGAACCGATGCAAAGCAAGGAAATATGGAACAAAAAGACAACCATAGAACAAAGAAATACAATACTCAATGAGAAGAAAAGGTGCAATAAAGATAGCTGTAATAAATAAGTTAGTTCTATTGAAAATGGTATCACATTAATCGACAGTTTCCTCATTCTTTTTCCCTTTTCACCAGCATAATTCCTGAGAGAAGGTAAATATTTCACCAGAAGCATAATGAGACGGACAAGCAAGTAGAGTATGGAACAGATGTCATTCAAACATTCAAATGGTTGGCAATTGGCAAATTTCTAGAAGTGTTTAGTTGGCAAGATTTATTAGTAGACTTGATTTCACTACAATTTAGCAACAGAAGCAACAAACAGAACCATAAATCCATTGAAGGAAATGAAAGATACCTATACACATCTCTTGTCCGCTCCGTATCCCCAGCATCAAGCTCCTCATATAAAGCATAATTAATCCTGATTACAAATAAACCATAAGTCAGTTAGTGCAGAACAATAATACTATATTACACATACCACCAATTAGGCACACAAAAACTCACCACAAGTAAATATATCTTTGCCAATACCGCTTCTCCTCAGCTGGAGGAACATTAGCAATAGCCCTCTCATAAACCTCCCTAATCCTCCCTTTATTCCCTACACTCTCTTCTAATCTTATATAATCAAACCACGCATCATAGTTTAATGGATTCTTCCTCACTTCATCTTCGTATTGGAATCTCCTTTTCCCTACAATTGCATCCTCAATCCCATCCTTATCTCCATATTGTTTCTCAAAAGCCACAAACTTTCTATACAAATCCTCTGCCCTCCCTTTGGGTATATGATCGAGAGCAAACTTGTAAATACAACGAGCACGTTCTGTTTCCTTGCACCGTTCCTCAAACTCAGCGAAAGCTACAAATAACTGCTCTGCATCTTCTTCATCTGCCAGCTTCTCCACCGCACGTTCATAAACATTCCTTGCCCGTACAATCTCCCCGTTCTTCATCTCGAATTTGGCAAATCTAATCCAAGCTCCAACTTTGGGGTGACACTGAACGAACCGTTCATAAATGGCACGAGCGCGTTCGACTTCATTGTAACGAAGCTCGAACTTAATGTAAGAAAGCCAACCTTGTTGGTCTGGCATCCATGACATCCAGCGTTCAAAGATCTGGCGAGCTCCAGCGACATTCCCCAACATCTCTTCCATATGGATGTACTTGTACCAGAGCTGATCCACGCGTGGGAGGAGGGTGACGGCTCGGTCCCAAACATTCCTTGCGTGGTTGATGAACTTGTTCTTCATTTCCACTTCTGCATATTTCAGCCATAAAGTGTGGTTTCGGTAATCGACTTCCAGAGCGCGCTCCCAAACGCTCCGTGCTCGATTGAAGTCTTTTTGGGACTCTTCCCATTGGGCGTACTTGATCCAAACGCTGGTATTCCACCGAACACGGCGGATTAGGTCTTCATACTCCTTGCGTTTACGGAGGCGATAGTCAGCTAGTTCAGTCGGGTCCGTAATCTTTTGTTTAGGCGGACGGATTTCCGCCTCCTGCCGTTCCCGAGCTTCTCGAAGGATTTGTTCGGCAGTAATCTGTATTGGAGCCGGAGTTTTGTTTTTGACACGGGTCGGTCGAGGGAGTTTGACCTCCGTGTCTTTACGAGTCAAGTACCCGAGCGACGGATCTGCATCTTTGGATGCCATGACTAATGTCCAGTTGAATGTGCAATGTGATACCTATACAAAAAATATATGCAAAATTTAGTAACTGTATTATAAACTAGCGTGGGTGTATAAAAACTATTTTCACTTTTTTCCAGAAAATTCTAATTCAATTGAACTTGAATCATGTTTCAATCTAAAGTCAAGCTCAAACTCCTAAAACAAAACCCTATCAAACTCAAGTTAAGTTTCGAACCACAAATCTCAACTCAATCTAGAACTTGAGAAAACATATAACAAATATTGTTGCAGGCAGGGTTTCAAAAAACGGCCCGCCGGCCGAAACCGTTATCGGCGAAAACAACGGTGGGACGCGGAATCACACTAGTAGCGGTGGATTGCGGTCGCAATTTAACGGGTAGTGGTAAATAACGGGCCGCTATCCCTGTTTTCTCCCGTTACTGTAAAATCTAAAAAAATCCATGGGCGGGGGGCGATAAGGGTGACGCAAGAGTGTAAAAGGAGGCGAGCTGATGAGACTTACAGGGAGAGGATTGGTCGACGTTGAGGAGAGGGGATTGACGGCGTGCCGACGACAAGAGGCGAAATCGCGCGGCTCTAGATGCTGGTCTGATGACGACGGCGTGAAAACACCCCTTTTAAGGTTTGAAAGCCAAAGAGTAAACGACAATAAAGAGGGATTCAGGTTTTGTCATTAATATTATTATTTTATTTTATTTATTATCATTAAAAAAAATCATTGAGTTATGAGAATTCAATTAAAAATGTATTAAGAGAGCCATTAATTTGATAATAAAAAAGCTATTAATTATTCATTCTCACCTCTAAAAAAAAATTATTTTTGTTTTTTTTATAAATTATTTTAAAAATTAATTTATTTTTAAATTTATTTTTACTTTTAAACCTTAATGCTTTACCTTTTAACCCCAAATTCTGACTACGTCTTCTGCTCGCATGTGATTTGATTTTCTTCCCGGTGTTGTAACAAAATTAAGGTTTATTTGTTATCATAATCATCAAACTTATAAATGAACTTTGATTCAATGTAAAACATGAAACTTGAATTGTTACAGCTTTATATATATATATGGATCCAGTTATACAGTGTAAAATTCTTTTAAGTTTTACATGTTTTATCTATGCTTAAAGGGTATGTTTGATCAAAAAATAAATTTAAACCAGCAGTGTTACTCTTGCATTTTAATTGTATCAAATTTGCCATTGTAGTCATTTTATCCTCGAATTAATTTAATTACATCAATTATGTCGTCGAAGTATACTCGTATCACCAAAATTAAATTACTTCGAAGACAAAACTAATACAATTAAATAATTTTAAAAGTAAAATTAATACAAATAAAAAGTAAAAACAAAAATATTGATTGGGATTTACTTCATGACAAACTTAACCCTTAAACCTTTTTATATAAGGATTTGAGCTTGTTTTGTCCCACTTTAAATGAATATTTCGTATAATGGTTATATTACAGTGATAGGAAGTAATTTACTCTAGACATGCCGCACGTTAAGCACTCTAGACATGCCGCACGTCAGACTCGCCCACCGTTTTGAATATGGCTTGAGGCAAGTCTTCTTTTAGCATCGAGTTAAAAAAAAAATGCAAAATAGCAACTAAACTCATCATTTTCATACGGTATATACTTCTGTGCACCATATCCGAAAAACAACTGCATATGGTAATATCATTTTGTCAACAAAACCATGAAACTTGATGGACTTAACCGAACAATACCTTACCGGTTGTAGTAAACTGTAACACACACGGAGTTATAGCAGTCGAAGACCGGAATCAAGGGCTTTAAAGTTTGAAAGATAATTTCCATACAAACAAATAAAGCAGCAAATGTGTTTTTAAGGAGGGCTTGGTTCACTACATAAGGTGGAGAGACAGATCACACATATTGATTCATACATATTAATTTAAAGACTAAAGCCACATGGAAATAAAAGCCCTCCTATTACATACATATTAGCACACTAACCCATAGCATACTTCTGGGTCCAGCTCCGAGCAGTTGTCTCGTACTTGCTCCTGTCGGTCTTGTACATGTGGGCAATCTCTGGCACCAAAGGATCATCGGGATTTGGATCCGTCAAGAGAGAGCAGATTGAGAGCAATACCTAGAACCAAAAATACAAATAAGAAACAGCCCCCACACAGCCACACTATAAACCAAGACAACCAAAATTTACATGACCCATGATGCAAAGCAAACTACTTGGCCAGTTGATGAAATGCTAAATTTTAAAGGCTTACTATATAATCTTTCATTTTAATAACCAGTTCAAATTTTTATTGGTTTTATGACAAACTGTTGTTAGATGACATAACAGTGAAATCTATCATTCAAGATAAAAGATGTATAATAATTCAAGGCATGTTGAACAATAACCTTGGATATGGTGAGGGCAGGGCTCCATTGCTCCTTCAAAATATCGAGGCAAATGCTACCGTTGCTGTTGATATTAGGGTGAAAGACCTTTGTCCGGAAAGCAACCTGAATTGAAGGGAGAAGAATTAAATAATAATAATACAAGAAGGGGGGGAAAGGATAACTGAACAAATCTAGACAAGGAACTTGCTGCTAATGAATCAGCTACTAAACGGGTAAGCTATAAGGTCATTGCAGTGGAGAAAATAAAGCATGAGACAACTTCACCATGTGGTAGATCATGTAATTACTCGAATTACCAGAACTCGGTGAGGATTGATAAGCCATCGTCAATTGGTTACAATTATATTTCTTTCTAAAAGCAAATTTGATGCTATTCTATCTTACATATATGAACATCATCAACATCACATAAAAATTAAAATATACAGTAAACTGTGAGGAACCACATAATGAAGTACCTATATGCATGTAACAGAGAAGGCTTACCTGAGGCTGTTTACAAAGGTAAAAATAACAATAGATCATGTAAACTTTGGCACTGAATATCGCCTAATAAGAGCCTTTCACATATAAACTAAACCATTAGACACCCAGCATGCATATGCATGCACCACTGTGCATGCATACATGCCAACAAAATAAACTACCAAAAGCTAGAAAAAAAATTGGCATTTACAAAATAAACTATCGACTAGAATTAGCATTTACTCATTTCATTAGCATTTACAGTAAGGAACTGACTAAATAACATGAAGGCTTTAAACATATGTGCTAATACATATCCCTCCAAATGTCGAAATATAGATGGGGGCAAGTAGGAACATTGACTACGTTAAAACATCAGATGTATTGGATTTCGGAGGGTAAAACATTTTTGTCAGCAGCACTTGTATAGATGGTTATTAAAAAAACAGCTTGTCGAAAAAATTGAACATGCAGTATATGAAGTTACAGAGAAATACATAGTCAAGAAAAGTATGCATTCGCAACATCAAAAAACGAAAACTAATAGGTTAAGGAATAAGATTAAGTGCCTTGGGTGGTTTAAAAGGATAGTCCGGAGGGAAATGAATGGTGACTAGAAACACTCCACCAGCATATGGACTGTCAGGAGGACCCATAATAGTCGCTTGCCAATGAAACATGTCTTCAGCAACAGGGCCTAATTTCAATAATAATTGAAGTAAAACAATAGTTAGATAGAGCAACCAAATCCGCAAGTAATATTTAATTCAAATGATTATGCAAAAATAAAGTCTTAAAAAATCATCAGCAAAACATGATCATTTCTTCACAAATTCACCTATAATAACTTAACAAACGTGGATATGAATATCAAATAATAAGAAAATAAAAGAGAAGACAATTCTTTAGCAATCTAGAGTCAAATATAATCCAACGATATATATACTGCAGTTTGACTCAATAAAATCATCACGGTCAAAATCATATCCTAATAATAAGTATAGATCCATCATATACAGAAACAATTATCTCATGTCATGATTAATAAGAAAAGAGGAAAACAAAATCATGATAAAAACAAGAAATAATGAAATCGAAGCTAGAAAGAGAGAAAATAAGAAGAAAACGAACCTGCGCTGCAAGAGGTAGGAGGATCTTTCTGTAGATCCTTGAGCTCCTTCAAGATCCGCTTTGAAGCCATCACCTAAACCCTAAAACAACAACAACAACAAGGAAAAGCAAATCAAAGCTAGATCGCCTTCCTCAACGAAGCTAACACGAAAAACAAATAAAAATCTAAGCTAAAAGAGAGAAACAATCAGAAAATTACAGATCTAATTGGAGAAATTTGAGAGGAAATAGTAGCGGAAAGATCCTCCTGCGCCTGGCTAATGTCTTTGTTTGGTAGTCGCTGAAAATAGCTGAACAAAGTAAAGAGAGAAAATTATAAATAAAAAAAAAAAGAGGCTTTTTAAAAGGAGAGGACGGGAGGCTGAATAATATTTTTTAGGAAAAAAAATATAAGGGGATGACCTTGCTAGCGTTGTTATTGGCCATCTTCGTTGACCCCACGTAAAGATAAATTTTTGTTTTTGTAATAAAAATGTATTTACATTTTTTTTTGTCAAATGGCGTCACCAGTCCCTCTACTTTTAGTAATCTTTTCTAACGTATATTTGATATAAATATCAATATTAGTCAGACTTCTCTCTACCTATAAATCAGAGCATATCGAATATTTAAACATGTTCGTTACTATGATAATACTCAAGAACTTGTGGATTCAAACATATTTTTTAGTGCGATCTTATGATAATATTTGTTTATTTTTCTTAACCTTTTGGTAATATACACATACATTTGATAAAAATCTTCCGCCCTTTTTTGATGCTCCTACTTATGCCCCAACACTAAAAAACACTACAAAATTAAATTTCAAGCTCTAACCCTAAATTCTAAACCCTACACCCTATACTTTAAAAATACACCATACTTTAAATTCTCTAAACCCTAACCTAGAACTTAAACCATAAACCTAATTTTAAAGGTAGAGACATAAATAGAGGCACCGAAAAATGGCAGAAAATTTTCATCCAACATACCTTACAAATAAAGTATTTGAACGTAAAAATATTTTTTTTTCATTAAAATCACTAGAATTTAAATTTAACATATTTATGTGTAATTATTTCTAACATGTCATTCAACTAGAAAACCTTGTTTTCTCTCCTTAGATATCTAGCGCCACAAACTTTTTATCATCTTTTTTATGTTTTTTCGACTAGTGTTGCTTGTCGACCGTCGGTAATTATTATTTTTCTTGTTTTTTTCATGTCATGTTTTTTTGTTTTTTGTTTTTAGTTTCCTTAATATTTTGTAAGAATTTATGCTATTCTGTCACGTATTTACTATGTCTTTGTCGCTCGTCCGTCCATTTGTGATGTACGTCCGTCTTTAATGTTCGTTCGTATGTCCGTTCGGTCGACTGTATTATAGACCGGTCGTATGGAACCGGAAAATACATGTCGGGTAGATTTTCCGGGGTATACTTCTCGGCAAACTACTTAATTGTATCTGCAACTACATAATCCAGCATAGCTTAAGAGAAATTGCCTTCATTGATTCTGTTTTCTCACATTTTGGCCAAATACAAATTGTCACAAAAGGCTACCTTGTGTAGCAAGGCAAAAACCAGATTTAAAAGAGGATCCCCATATAAATGAAGGGTTCTAGCTGATACAGGGTAAAATTAAACAAGTTTCATAAAAACATTGCTACAATACGAACGTCGGAGCCTAGTAACTGCCAACGGATACATCGTTCCCGGAAAATTTAATCCTTCTTCTTTTCTTTCAATGGTCCCCTCGGAATCTTGCTTAGAACTTTTGCATCAAAGACTGCATACTGCTTATTGATCTCATGCATTGCTTTCTCGGCAAACGGATCGACCTTGTCTTCGTATTTCTCGTAGAGCACAGGTACAGTGTGAAGTAGCACGAAGACTGTGAAAACATTAAAGTAAATCGGTAAATCGAAATGCTTATAAGGTAAAGGAGGGGAGAGCAGAAAGGGGGCAAAGCTCTTGAAGGCAAACTCCTATACCTATGTAGAAAAGTGTCAAGAAGTTGCACCAATTCCCCACAACAGACAAGACCCACAGTCCAGCAATCACCTGAAAAATCACAATGTCATTCCGATTCGACTGTCGAAAACCGATCGATATCAATAAATTCTTCGGGAGTTCAGTTCAGAAGAGCAAACATGTATGCAAGTATGCAACCATTGCATCACTATCTTAGGTACAAGTTCGATGAAGAATTGAATTATGCTCAATCAGAAAACTACATACGGAGAGGAACTTTTTAAGATCTCTTCCCGACGCGATATCCCGCAGGACAGCGAAAGCCCTGTTGATCTCGAACCGAAGAGCTTCGGCAAACTCTAAAACGGGGTCCTTAGGTATTTGAACTTCGGGGATGTGCGGTGGAGACCTATTCAAAACAATTTACATTACCATAAACCAAATCCAAACATAACCTGATCAAAAGCAGACGACGAAATCGACAGCTTACTTGCGGATGAAGGTAGTAGCACTCGAGCACAAGAAAAGTAATGCAAGAGCCAGTATCAACAAGTGACACACTAGCGTGAGAAGGTTGTATTCGAGCAATTCGAACAACACCCAAATCACAGTTGCAACACCGAGGGCTCCGGCCGAAACCTTTTTGTTCCTCCATAGGAAAACATCGGCCGCTATTACACATGCCCAGCATTTCATGATTATACAGTAGCAAATCGAAGCAAGAGACAGTAATTACTTAAGAAAATCAATTAAAAGTAAAAACTTTACTATAATCCCAGAATCTGAAGTGAAAAAAAAGAGTAAAACTTTAATCCCAACTAGAAATTGCCTAACTTTAATCCAAAGCTTGGTCTAAATCGTTGAGCCAGATCTAACCTAGATCTAACCTAGGGATGGCAACGGGGCGGGGCGGGTTTTAGGCCGCCCCGAACCCCGACCTATAAGATATTATACCCGATCCCGCCCCTCCTGAATTAAAATATTAATTTACCCGCCCGATACAATAACCCTTAAACCCGACCCGCCCCAAAAAATTTAAAAAATTTTAATCTTCATCGACGATAAATGTTAGATTCGACCAATCTTCCACCACAATCATAAATTATGGTTTCAAGGGACTTCAAATTTATATAAAAAATAAAATAAAACCAATTTTAAATTATCCACATGTTAAACTACATATTTAAAATAATAAACTTGAATCATTTACCGTTAGAATCGAATATATTAAAAATTGAACAACATCTAACAAAATTTTACAATAAATACGAACAAAAAAAACAAAAAATAACTTAAAACTCATCAAAGTGTTTAAATATAATGATATTTTTTATAAATATATATATATATAAATATAAAAATGTACCAGGGCGGGGCAGGGTGGGGAATTTCTAGCAAATACCTGAACCCGCCCCGCCGCGATTTTATGCTTTTCACGCCCCGCCCTGATCCCCAAAATTTTAGGAAAAATACCCGGTCAGGTCGGGGCATTTCGGGTCGGGTCTGGTCAGGTCGGAGCCGGTTATTTTTGCCATCCCTAATCTAACCCTTCATTGAAAATGGGAATTTGACTCAAATGGAACAAATTTAAGAAATGAAAAGGAGAGGTTTAGTAACATACGTTTGCCTCCACCGAAAACGTGGTGGACGGGCCTCTCTCTTCCGAAGAGACGAAAAACTTTGGCCTTGACCGACGAGTCCGATGGCTTATCGTCATCGGAATCCGACGACGACGATGAATCGTGGCCATGGATCTTCTCAGCTATCTTCTCCATCAACGTTTCCTCGTGCTCCGCCATTTTCTCTTAAATCCTAAACCCTAAAACTCTGACTACTCGTTCAGAAAAAGAATATGAAATTGAAGAGAATAGAACACGGAAAGCTGGAGGAAAAGCAAAAATGGAGTCTTCTTACTTTTACTGCTAACTAAGCTCAGCTCCTTTTGTGTGCCAAAATAAGAGTTAATCTGGACCGTTTAATGACATGATTTTGATCTGGACTGTTGAATCTGTGGGTTGTAATAAAAAACCGGAACCCGAAAAAGATAAGTGAATGAGACGTACGTTTTATTGGTACGAGGTTTAACGGCCGTTTGATTTTATAGGGTAAAGTACACAATTGGTCACTTATGTTTCATAAGGGTTCATTTTTACTCACTAAATTTTAGAAAGTAACACTTTCGCCACCTATGTTATCAATTTATAATGTTTTGGTCACTGAAATGTTAAATGTCGTTAGTTTGATGACATGACATGTTATTCAAAGAAGTTCCGAAGAAACAAAAAATCGCAGAATTTGTTCAACAATACAGTTTCTCATCTCTCTCTTGTATTGATCTTGATGTCCAGTGGTTTAGTTTGTGAAAGTTTGGTGTCACTTCTGAAGACTCTAAAAAGTTAAGCGATTCAATTATGATTTTTTTTTAATTTTTAAGGGCATATCATGTCAGATATCATTGGTAGTTTAATGGTCTAGTGGTTAAAATTCAAAATAAAAGTTTTCTTAATATACTGACTTTAATACAAGTTTTTCGATTTTAGTGACCATATTAAAAGCGTCCTAAAAGTTCATTTACCAGTAGTATAGTTTACCCTTATATTAAAATCGAAGTTAATATTTATTAATTCATCAACTTTTAATATTGCAAACAAAATACACTCATTTAAAAATTTCACTGATGTGCATCCTATTGGTGTAAATGTCCAAATTTAGTTCAGTCAGTTCGCACAGTTACACTTAAAATATTTCATTTGTTGTGCCAAAGATTTCAACATTGCAATCTTTTTAGATTAAAATCTAAATCCGTGAGTTATTTTAAACATAAACCTTAATATTTAAACCCTAAATGATGCATAGTTTTACTACCCGAATGACTGGCTTTGCAGAAAACCTTGGGAAAGACATGATCAAAGCAGTTAGTCTCGTAATAATTTCGAATCTTGAAAATGATATTGTTAAGAATGGCGGTCCGAAAGCGGAGAATAAAGATAAACAAATGAAAAATCACGACTGAATTGCTGGCAAAACAATATGCCAATGGGATCACAACTCACAACTCACCAGTCTCACCGTTTACTATTTTGTTTGTATTAATTTGACTTCAACTAAACATTGATATTGGAGAAACCACAGCCAATGAAATCCGACCAGACCTATGTTACAGTTTCCATGACCAAACAGTGAAAGATGTACACAACTTGAGAGTTAGGTAAAAAGTTTGTCTGTTCCACAATTTGCAGAAAAGAAAACATAAAAAAATGGATCTCCATAGCCATATATATATACTCCTATGACCTTGGGAGCTTCAAAAACATATGTTAAGAATGTTTCTGTTCTTGAAATCCTTGTCAAGATCAGCCCATGTCGAAGAACAGTTGGCCTCGGCCGAGTTATCGAAAGGCCGAGGTGACCCATGCACATCTCTAACAGTGTGGAGAAAATCACTTGTAATATGCTGCAATGGGTTCACTGTGATTGATTCCTATGGAGATGTGGTTTATCGAGTCGATAATTACACCGGTCGCCCTAAGGAACTTGTTCTTATGGACGGCACCGGGAAATCTATCTTGACAATGCGACGTAGCAAGGTACTATAATCTTCGTTTTCATTGAAATACATGTGTCCGATATTCGTTTCGATATACGGAAGATTAATTTGGCAATATTGTTGCATGAACAGAACCTTAGACTGTTGGATACATGGCTTGTGTATGGAGGGGAAGTAGGTGATCATTGTACTACATCAACAAAGGAGCCAATTTTCTACGTGAAGAAGTGCATTAACATCTTGCATGGCAACCCTAGTGTGCTTGCGTACGTATACCGGTGCCGGTCGTCGGAGAAAAGGTATGCTTATGTGATCGAAGGGTCGTATTCGCATCGATCGTGTAGAGTGTTTGATGAAAGAAGGAGGGTGGTGGCTGAGATCAAGAGAAAAGATGCAATAATTGGAGGTGTTTCTTTTGGTGCAGAGGTTTTCATGTTGATTGTAGAGGCAGGATTTGATCCTGGATTTGCAATGGCTCTAGTCCTTTTGTTGGACCAAATGTTTTCCTAGGGTTACATTTTATTTTGCTTTTATTTAAATAATAAAACATGTTTTCCTAGATTTAATAAAGGTCAAACTCGCTCATCCCCTTGTATCCTGCTGATAAAGGTAGATGTTCATCATCCTTCGCACCAGCATATTAAAAAAAAATAAAGGTCAAACTCAATTTCAAAATTAGATAAATTACTCCTTTTTAGAAATAGTAGTTAATTTGGAAGTAAACGAGCACAATTAATTACGATTTTAATATTTTTTTTACATAACTTTAAGTGACATAGCATTATATTTAGACCTTATTGATTATCATTATATCAATAGGATCCTAATTATGAAAAAACACAAAATTTACCCATTCTATAAGGGTAGTTTTAACCGATGAATGGTTCAATCTAAAATGAATAACTGTATACAGTCTCAAATGAATTGAGTTAAATGTTTACAATAAAAAATAAAATATTAATTTTAGATAAATGGTAAATCATAAATTTTTTTAGGATTACAAATTAAGAGTGTTACTTCAACCCTACATTCTATAAATGTTAAAGACTAAAATTTTTAATTTTTTTAAAAATTTAACCAAATTGACATAATACATAAATATTGAAGGCTAAGTACTTGATGAAAATATTAACATTATGGTTTTTTAGGGAATATTAACATTATGGTTAATTGTCCTTAATAGTTCATTTTCGAAATTGTCAGATTATATTACTTTTCTTTTTTAAGAGGTCCAATTTTTCAATTCAAAATTGAGAGAGAACTAATAGGTAAAAACAAAAGTTAAGAGGGACCAAAGAGATCTTTTAACCAAATTTATTTTCTTTTAACCAAAAATTAAAGTAAAATTAATAACACTGTCAATGGAGTTTTTGTTTTGTCCAATACGAGCATATAACATTGTAATATTCAAAGTTCTCTTGTCAAAAAGAAAAAGGAAAAAACAGAATCAAAGGTCTGATATAAAAAATCCCAAAATTAAAGGGAAAATATCTGAACTTCAAAAATCCAAAGAATACAAGGACCAAAGGCAAAATTAAACCTTTTAACTTGTAAGCATTTGCTCCAATACACACTTGTATTGCAAACATCTTTAGACATGCTTATTCAATATACCTCTAAATATATTAAAAGAACTGAATATTTTCATGTCCAACCAATGTACATCTCTAACTATGTAAATGTGCATAAATCGAACTCGAATGTGAATAGGATACATACCTTATCCGATACTCGCGGCGCCGTGTCTCGGTAACAATGGTTTATACTGCAACCTGAAATTAAGAAAATAAAGCTCAAATGCCAAAGTGCGAGAAACTGAAATTTCTATTGCCTTGTCAATTGCTCTTACAATATAGTAAAGGCAAAGAATTCCCCTGCAGTATTCTACAACTATCCCTTGATATTACAATTGTAACATTTTCCCCCTTTTCAGCCATAGCACGCAACCTACAACGAGATATATACATATGATAGTCGGGAGCATCGATTTAACCTCGTAGAGAGGTTGATAAATTGTAATAATTGTTGAATGCAAACTTCTACATCAAAAAATATGCTTGATTAGTCGAGTCTATCTCTTGCTCTCTTCCAGTCTACGGACATTAGTTTCCGTAACTTATGTTGACTGTTGCAAGGCTTATCCAAAACCGTGGCTGGAAGATTCGTACATGGCGGCTTTACTACATTGGCAGTGGAATGTCTTATTTCACTTACTGATTTGCCGGGCGATGTTCTACTTGATTTAGGTGTAGACCAAGTTGCTGGTCCTTTTCTAACACCATTTATGTGATTGAGATCCTTCTTATTCTCAACTACAGAGAGTTTGGGCCTTTTCGAGAGAATTATCTGTTCTGTGCCACATCTCACCAGTTTGTCAGATGCCAGCAACGAAGAAGTCGTCGCATATATTGCATCCGATTTCTCAATTGATTTTGTTTTGCGGGCTTTCATGGCCTTTTGTGAAGGCTTCTTTGGCCACCTCATAATCCCATCTGGGTTTTGTCTCAAGGGTTTAGTCGCGATGTCACACAATGTTCGAGCTGCAGCCAATATTCTTGGACAGTGCCCAACTATCACCAAAAAGATAACAATAAATAAGAAATGACAACAGAGAATCAAAATGGCAATAAATTTGTCTATATTCAAATAACAGAATGATAACAAAAAATCTCATGCCAAAGACCTATATTTCGACCTAAAGCCTTTGGTCCCAAAACTTCTATAGAAAAGATGCATATCTCTAGGCAGGGAAAGATTAGAAAGCTACCATTCAATAAATTCTTACCTTGAGGAACATTAAAAGCCTTGGAATAATAAGTTGCAAGAGGTGATGCGCCTTGTTCACATAAAGGGAGAGTACCAGATGGTGATGCTATTTCACCTTCCGAATTACCAAACTTTGGAAAGGAAGGAATTAGGTTTGGATCATAGGCAAGTGATTCCAAATTGGTAAAAGAACTTGTTGCAATCCCAGATGAACTGGAAGTGTTTGGTATTTTTACCCATCTCCCTTGGCACATGCTCTTATTTGATAAAAGCTTAACCGCATCAGGATTGGTTCTACACCCATTAATAGTATGTGACCAAGGAAATGGTGGTAAGCTAGCTCGCCGGAGTATTTGCTTGCCTGAACGAGTATCAGAATTGTTCCTTGTAGATGATGAAGGCTTGGTTGCATCAAGAAGTAAAGAGTCCAGATCTTTTGGTGGAGGTAATGCCAACCGCTCCAGAATATCTTTGGGCTGACACAATGAAAAATCTGGAGCACTGCCAGGCATTTCAGGCTTGCCAGATGAATCCTGGGAATGGATCAAGATTAAAGTACAAAGTTAATGACTTGTTAGCATATACAAAGACTAAAAAAAACTTCTCAGATGGATCCAAGACTTCAAGACACGATAAAAATGAATTTCTGAGCATGGTAGTCAAATGACCTTGACACCATGAAAAGTTGCAAAAATAAAAGAGATAAATAGTGACATACGATGAAAATTACTAAAGGCTCCAATCAATAGGGAAAAAGTGCTGTACTAAGTATCAACGGGTATCAATATTTTTACTTAATATAGGGTTGGTTTCAGGTATTTTTGCTCAAAAACTCACCTTGTTGCATGGTGATGGATCTACAGAACAAGTGTCTTCTTTATCACCATTAACTCTACTTGCCGAAATAGAAACAGAGCTCAGTGGACACAAGGGCATTTTCTTGTGGCAAGTACTGTCCATATCTGCAGCATTGTGGGACTGGAACCTTCGTAGGGGAAGAATGGAGAACACCTTTTCAACAGAATGTAGAAAATTTTCAGTTGTGTTAGTTGCTTTCCTACCCTTCTCGATGCCTAAAATGGGATGCTCATATATGCCATCAAGGAGTTCATTTAATGATAAATCCTCTACAAGCTCGGTGACATCATTTATATCATCAGACTTCAGTCCATATAATCCTGAAATTGATGCCCAAAGGTGAATGATGCAAAATAACATAAACATACAACCACTAGCTAAATTTAAACTAAATGCATAGATAATATCACACAGCCGATCACCGACAAATTGGTTAGGCTCATATCAAACCAGGCATAATCAAAAAAGTGTGTGTTACCAAAAACAGGTTTTTAGTAACAATGACATACCAAGGAAGTTGTTCCCTCCGGAGGTCATAGGAAAGCTTGCAAAACCAGCCTTCTTGGAGAAAGAATCAAATTTCGGTTTCATAGGAACTTTGAAATTTTTCTTGTCACCTCTCTTGCCACTAAAGCCGTTCTTTTGTCTCGACATTTGTGTTTTATCTGGAATGTATTTTACAAAAAGAGAAAACAAACAATCAGCATAAGATCCAACATTTGATTCCAAGAATTCCAAGTTCCAACTACAAAAAAGGAACCACGTACTCGGAACTAAAATGCAAAGAAACAAGAGCATAAAACGAATGTGACGAGCTCTGGCAACTTGTACATTCAAAGACATTAGGGGGACAAAAACCTTATTGAAGATCAGGCAATTAACTAGACTGACTTAAATCTACATTAAATTAATGTACTATTTCCAAACAAGGGGAGAAAAGGTACAACCTGGTAACTTACATTTTGTAGAATTACACCCTAGCTTATCATCCATATCTTTTACATCATGAGCTACAGTTGAAACCATAGTGCCTTCTAGTTGAACAACACGTGCTCTCTTAGAACATCCACTACTATTACTACTACTCAGCATTTTGCCGGCTTTTCTTGGTGTGTTAATAACATCAGAACCCGGATTTGGTAAGTGGAAACTGCTGCCCCTGTGATCATGCAGTTCAGACAATTCTTCCATCTGACATTCGGGCAGCTGACTAACATGCTCTCAACGTTCAGCATAAGGAAATCTTACTCCATGAAGGCAACTTTAAAGTAATAAAAATGACAGTCCCATCTGCAAAATCAGATCTTTATTAGAATATATGTCAAAAATGAATTTCAGAACAAAAAATTACACACTAATGACCGAGAAATTGTAAATAGAGAAGTTGGGATAAGATTCCAACCATATAAACCACACGAACAAAAGATAACAAGCGACTCAACCAATCATTGAAGTGATAGAATAAGTTACATAAAGTACTGCAGCAAGAGAACTTTCTAAAATTGGCAAGACGTTTTCATCTCTTAAACAGCTACTACTGTATCACCATAAACAATTTTATTTTTGTAAAAAAGTTATTTATGATGGTTTTCATGGCTAGTTTGGGAAATGGGAGGTGGGTGTTAATTTAGGATTCTCTTCTAGATGGATGAGAGTTCGATTAATGATATGATAAGAAGAGTGGTAGGGGTTAAGAATGGGACAACCGCCCGCCAGGCAAGCTCAGGTGACTGAGGGCCTGAGGCTCAGATAAGGCCAGCTTGTGTCCTCCAAAGTGAGCTTCTTAGTTGGCCTAATCTTGTGTTTGAAGCTCCTATCAAAATTTGTGGTAATAATGAGAAGCTTAAACATTCGGTTTTTAGAAAAAAGAAAGGAACCAGGTTGATATAAATTCGGGTAACTGATTGTTGGTTTTTTCCGAGGTAGTTTTACTTTTAGTTCATTACTATAATAATTTAAAGTTGTGAACATTTATGGATGCCAATTGCCATAGACTGCAAATCCATGCCAAAGTTTCTAAGTTCCATTTATAATAATAATATTACAGAAGCGAATTTTAAAAGATCCTGGTGACTTGGAGAAAGCAACAAAGAATCGATAGAAAGATGGTGAAATTTAAAGCGTTACTTAAATGGCTCTAGGCAATACATTCTTGAGAAATAACAACCAAGATACTTCACCATTAAAAAAAACCCTAAGAATCAAATTAGAGATCCTGCTTTACTAACTACTTTCATAACTAATTTCTATTCTGGTTACAAGAGATTCCATACCTTCGAGAAACTACACAACTATTAGGGTACTGCATTTTCAATTTGTATTTTTCAAAAACCAAGCTTGCCTCAACAGAAGAACCAAAAACATGTTTAGAAATTAGAAACATTAAAACCAAAAGCTAAACACTAAGCTAAACAAAAACCAAGTTAATCAACATATACACACACCTAACGCAAATCTGAAACTGTTGCCTTGCTGACAAGCAGCTGAAAGAGTTCTGAAGCAACCTTCGCCGACCGGAGGCGGAGTCCGGAGCCGGGAGAGAAGTAAGGAGCGGAGGAGGAGGAGACGGGAGAAGAGAAAACAGCTACAGTTGGGAAGAAGACCAGAAAGGAGGCGCGGGTGCGAGATGGAGTTGGAGGGGAGGGAGAAAAATTAGGTTAGGAATTAGGATTTTTCAAGTATATATATTTTATGGGTAAAATAGGAAGTTAATGGAAAATAGTTTAAAATAGTATATTAATTTCAGGTAGATTATGGAAACTTTAAGGGTTAAATTATGGTCCAAATCCCTGTACTTTTTATGAATTTGAAATTTAGTCCTTCTATTTTTATTTTTGCAAGTAGTTATATTGTTAAATTCATATCCAAGTGTTTGACATAAACATCTACAATTATTAATTTCTATAATTCAACCATTAAGTCCAAGTGACAACACTTTGTACCTGAATTTAATGGAGTTAACGAATCTATTTTATCTATATTAACAATTAGATAAGGATGGCAGATGGGTACAATTTCGTGAATTCTGCACCCGCTCCAATTAGGATGGGTATAAGTTTGGTGAGTAGTGTGCGGGTGTGGATGTAAAAAGTCATATCCGCTGCGAGTAGTGGGTAGGTGGTAGATTTAAGACCGCACCCGCCCGCCCCACATCCTACCCACCATATAAATTTGGACCATTATAAATTTAGATGTAATTTCACAAACTATTCTATAAATCCTACAATTTTATAAGATATTCCTTGTAATTTATGTTTATGATTGTTCCTAAATTTATGTTTTATGTGTATGTTTTGCTGCCATGTGGGTTAATAGGCGGGTACAGACAGGTACGAGATGGGTAATGGGTATCTAATTGGGTGGTGGGCGTAGGGATGGATTTGAAAATATACCCGCGTGGGCGGATGTGGATTTGAAAATTGTACCCACCGTGAGTGGTGGGTAGTAGATATGAAAACTTTAGGTGGGTATGAGGAGGGGGGAGGGGGTATCCGCACCCACCCCGCCCGTTTGCCATCCCTACAATTAGATCTAAAATTTTAAATTGAAAAAATAGATGGACTAAATTCTTAAAAATAATAGTATAAGATTAAATTCTAAAATTACAAAGAGTGTAGGGACTTTAAGTATATTTTAACCAAACTTTAAGTAGATAAGAATATTTTAACACAAAAAATGAAAAAGCGTGGCGTTGACTAGAGCTAGAATTGGTCAGATTGTGTGGGAGCTTTGGATATATCTAAATCTATCTATATAATATCCACAAAAACATCAAATTGAAGAATCTTTTTAGATAAGATTTTTTTGGCAATTATTTAATTAAGTAAATTATTTTCTTTGAGAAAAAAACTATTAAATGAACATACACGATAATAAATAAAATTTTAAAATTAATATTTTTTATTAGTAGAAAAGTAAAATTTCATATTAATATAATTTTAAAATTAAAAAAATATATATTCTTTTTAGTGTCCATTTCTATGACCTAACAATAAAAAATTAAATTTTAAGTCTTAACCTTAAATTCTAAATCTTAAATCACGCACCTTAAAAAATACATCATACCCTAAATTTCTTAAACTCTAACCATAAACTTTAAACCTTAAATTTTATTTTATTGTGGGGCATAAACAGGGGCACAAAAAAAGTAGAGAATTTCTATTCTTATGAGAGCAACCACGGGACATGGTGAGGACTTGGGAAGACCATTACCGTCCCAAAATTTTAAAAAATTACTTTTTGGTCCTTTAACTTTTTTAAAATGATCTTTTGGTCACTCAAAATTACCATTGGACCCTTTAAACATTTTTAAATATCATTAGACCCTTCAAATATTTAAATGTTCTCAACTATTTCTTTAAATTTTTAAAATTTTTCATATTTATGTGTATTTATATATTGAAGAAACACAATGACAAAATTTACCATACAAAATTTGTGTTATAATATATTTATATTATATATATATATATATATATATAATCCTCTTGCACTATGTAAAATTTGACAGTTTTACATTTTTTAGACCGTTGGATGAAGAAAAATGGATGGATGAGATTAACAGTAGAAAATGTGAAGATTAACACTTGGAAAAAAAGACAAGGTAACCATTTATTACCATCATCCAACGGTTCAAAAAATATAAAAATAATTGAATTTTACACAATGTAACCAGATTCTAACCCTATATATATATATAATTTTAAGATCACCATCAGTATCTTAGAAGTTGTATACGAGAAAGGAAGCTAATCTCTGAGTCAAAGGTTTGCTCATAACGAATTTATTTAGGCACGGAATTAAAGTTGAAGGTTGAAAATAAAATATAAATATTTAAATGTGTGTAAATTCATAACTAATCTATTTTTAAAAATATATAAATAAAATGTAAAAAAAAACAAATTATATGGAGAAGAAAGTGTTAAATCTATCCGGAAGAAATAGCCTATCCCACTATGGGTGGAGCCGCCCATTAATATGGGTGGCCAGATGACACCGCCCAAAAAATTTTGTGATAATTTTTTTATATAATTTGTATATAAAAATTTAAATAAATAAATAATGATTCTCATTTATAAATAATTGACATCCCATAACTATAATGGATAAATGGACATTGAAGAACACCAAACGAAAAGTACATACATTTGATCGGCTATGAGATATATGCGGCCACAGTTTTCATGGAACTCAAGTTCGTCAGTATATTGGAGGTTATCAATGAAGTCGAACGCGGTCGTGATTCGATCCGCATCGTTTACGGTCTCTCAAAGGACATGGGGTTCCCTGGATTCAGAGTTGGCATTGTATATTCATAGCATTGTGTCATCGCAAACACAACATCCAATCGCATCGATGCTATCGAATAACGGTTCCGACTTCGGTCGATGATTTCATTGTGGAATGCAAAGAACGGTTGATGTTCATATGGATGGATTTGCGTAATCATGGAGACGAACCAGCCTTAAGCTTCGCCTATCTCGAAGATTGGACGATTTCATTATGTCGCCGATCGAGCATCACGTCGGATCGAGCCCGAACTTAAACCAGAGGTGCAGACTTGCAGTGGAATCCAAACGGACCCTTGGCTTTAGATATCACCATTCTTTCCCATGGAGATAACCCATACAATAGGAACTCCATGGATTAATGTGCAAAATAAAGTATTTTTCTTGGAATTTCCTTTTCCAATAGCAAGTATATATGCATTTTCGTTGATATTCGTATGTAACGATTTTTTATTCATTATGAGTTATATTTTGATACACAAGCTGTGTAACGAAAATTCACAACTATTCAGATTTAAACTATAAAATCTTAAATTTAAACTCCTAACCTTAAATCTTAAACTCTATATTCTAACCATAAACCTTAAACTATAAACCCCTAAGCACTAAAATTAATATGTTTTAGTTTACACAAGCTTGTTTATCAAAGTATTTTCCATTTATTAAGCGTATTTGATTTGTGTGTATATATATGAGAAAATATTTGATGCACGTTATGAATTTTTCTTCTTCACAATCATGTCTATTTGAGCTTTAAAATCTAAAATTCAAATTTTTTTTTTTGAAAATAAGCCACTAGTTTTATTAATGAGAAATACTCAAAATTACAATAAAGGTTTACAAACTATCATTGTAAACTAAATACATAATTTGGACTTTCTCCTAAAACTAGCCACTTTAGATCAGACATGAACCATAAATGAAAAGGTTATAAACCCATCTAAATACTCGATCGAAAATAGATACGAAACCTGACTGCATCGGCAAAACGAACCACAAAAGGGGATGAAGCTATTGATAGACCACCGAGAAAACGCAAATCAGAGCCGAGCACCTGAGAAACTCTTCACAAGCGCAAACCGCGTATCCAAATTCAAACCGAAGGTCCATAGAAGGGAAGATCAACATGAGTACAAATAATCGCCATCTTGATCAGTCGTGGCGTCATCAAATCAACCCTGATAGAAAACAAATAATAGAAAAACGTGCCAAGAGACAAAAAAACGTACCAAACGGTAGAGAAAAACGTGTCATAAAGACAGATTTATTGAATTAAAAAGACTGAAAATCAAAAGAACGAAACAAATAAGTGAAAGAGGGTGACCGGCGGTCGACAAATAGCCCGAAAGCTATTGCCGCCGCTGGCCTATATTCGAACCAAAGAGAGAGAGCAGCGGCACTAAGAAAAAAGAGAAAACCCTAAAAATCATCTAATATTACGATTGTATTTAAATTCAAATCTAAATATATTACCAACTCTAAACCTTAAATTCTAATCCTACACTTTCTTAATTATAAACCTTAAATAAACATACTTATATAAATTAGTGTTTATATTAACCAGTAGCACACCAAATGTTTTTCATATATATATATATATCAAACCCCACACAATCAATAATGAAAAGATAATGTTTTTCATTAAGGGCCATATTGATGTGGGATGGGTGTAGACAAATAAATAAAAAAAAGGCTAATAACCAAAAGTGATTTGGATTTTGGCATCATTATTGCCCTATTTAAAAAGTTTGATTATAATAGATTAGTCGAAAATATTATATATATATATATATATATTCAAGAATTCTCTTTTAACATTATCGATGGCCAACTAGGGTTTCCTTTCGTACACAAGGAAAACGTGGGAAAACAGTGAAACATTGTGCATAAACTGTTCAAAGTCGAGTCCTACTCGACTGTCAAGTAACATGCTAGGGTTTTATAATATGAGAAAATATACGAATAGTGATGGACCTAGAAGGGAGCTGGAGAAGGCAGTCGTCATCTTAAAAAAATAAAAATTTATATGATTTAGATTTTTTTTTAGAATTTTTTTGTGTTTCTTATTGAAAATTTATTTTAATCCTCTTCTTCTAAAATTTTATAAGTTTACCCCATTAATATAAAATTTTGCGTCACTCCTGCATGCGAACATAACATGTATGCATAAATTATTGGTTAAACTGTAAACAAGATGTCACGTGTTTGATTCAGAAACAATGACCCAAAAATTTAAACCCTCCTGCATTGTCTTCGCAAAAGACAATGCAAAGCTGATGTCAATTGTCTGGCTAAATTATTCACCCAAAAGAAAACTTCGTTTTTTTTAATTATTAATTTTATTATTTTGATTTGAAACAGACGCATTTCTGACAGGCAAAGTTGGATCAATTTCAGACAATGATTTTGGTAATTAGTTTGATCCTTGTCACAACTTGATCTAAAAAACTCAACTCAGCTCATATTCTATAATATTCGACTTGACTTGAATTTAATCCGAATTTTATGATAAAAATTCGGTTGACTCAACCAGCACAAATAAAAAAATTATCTTTATATTCGGTAAAATATAAAGATAATTAAAAAATATATCTATGGGGCATTATAATAATTATTTAATTTTTATTCGACAAAATAAGAAGATAATTAAAAATATTTAGAGATATGAGTATTATAGCAATTATCCCTAAATATTTCAAATAAAATTATACTATTATATCAGGTCGAGTCAAATATTTCCTCCTTTAAACTCGAACCCAACTTTATCCTTTACAAAATCCAAACCGAACCCGAATTAAAAAAAAATCTAACCTAAAAGGTCATGTCATAACTCGTTAGGTCCAAATCAAATGATCATCCTTAAGTTAATCTTTTTTGGGATTGCCCTCCTGGTTCTCGAATTTTCTGCATATCAATCTTTGATTTACTCATATTAGAGTTTTGATCGTCTCTTCTAATAATATATTCTTTAAAATTTTAAAATCTCTTTAAAGTGTAATGTATATTATCATTATATTCAACACATATTTTATAATATGATTAAGTAGAGATATTACATTTTCAAGGTAAATATCAGAATTCAAACTCTTACAAGATTGAACAACATGAGCACCCTTGGCCACTCGATCAATTAATAGATCTTTATATTCAAATCATATTGATATATATTATAAACTAAAGAATTTTTAATGAAATTAAATTTTGAATAACAAACAAAGAAAAGGTAAAAAGAGGAAATGCCCAAATTTTCTCTTCAAAAAAGAAAGGCTTAATTGAAAAATAAGTGTCTAACTATCATGTTTTTTAAGTGCCTAAACTATTTTTTGTCTTTTTTAGGTGTCCAAACTATTTTAATTTTTCTTTTAAGTGCCTAATTTTTTTGCCCTTTTCAGGTACCAAAACTATTTTTTTTTGCTTCTTTTAAGATCAAACTGAAGCACGTACTTTGACAAAAATGATAGTTTGGACACATACTTTAACAAAAAATGATAATATGGGCACTTAAAAGGGGCAAAGATGGTTTAGGCGCATAAAAGAGAAAAACGAGATAGTTTGGACACTTTAAAGGGGCAAAAATAGTTTAGGGACTTAAAAGAGAAAAACGAGATAATTGGGGCACTTATTTTGGTATTAAGCAAAAAAGAAATAATGAAAACCGTCGGTTACCCAAAAAAATACATATATTTAAACTAATGAGATTGGTTCAAGTGGTAAGCAGCGTTGTATCGCTTAAGTAGTTATCGAGTTTGAGACGTTGTGTATGCAAAAAAAAAAATCATGTTGGAAGACTCACCCACTAAAATTAGGTGTTTGGTCCGAATTAATCACGACGAAGACCTACAAACCAGAAAGGTGATGAAAAATATATAAATTATTTTAATAAAAAGATGCCATTAACCACAGACAAAGTGAATGAGGGGCAGCTAAGTGAAGACATGATTCACATGAAGATTCATGTGAGCCCCGTTGGGGATTCCATGGCATAGACACAAAGACAAAAGATGAGACAAAGGTGGTGGAGTGGTGTGAGATCGACCTCCGCCCTGTCGGGTGGGTGGGTGAGGTTGCCCCCACCCGCAATAGGATCAGCTATTGGGTGGACCAACAGATTTGTCTTGGCTGTATAGGGCATTTGTCAGAGACGGTTGGCAACATCGCCCGAGAGCCATAGTCGGGTCTAGAGTCGGGTCGTGGCTCTATCGTGATTTTTAAGAAAAAAAACTCTTAAATATAAACCACGTTACTTTAAAATCAATTATACACAAAATCAATTCTATAAAATCACGATGATCTAAAATCAATTCTACCACCGTAAAACTAAACACATTAAGTCATCAACGTCGGAGTCGTATCAGGTGGAGGGGTTGTAGTTCTTCCTCTCTCTTTTTTTATTAAAGTTACAATATAATATTTGTTTATTTAGATTCTTAATTTTGAATTTCATCTTTTTTTAATCGATAATTATACTTTGTTTTTTTATTTTAATTTCCGACTCCGTCACTACATACTTATATAAATAAACAATTTCTCAAAACTTTGTCTCAAATCATTCAATAAAGTCCATTTTTCCCATTTGATTTTGTTAGTGGTGGCACCCTCAATTTATGATATGGAGACAATGACACACCATGATGTGTCAAGCCCCACTAGCCTTGACCACTACACTATTCTAACCCTTTTATTTTATTTTATTTTATTTTATTTTATTTTATTTTATTTTATTTATTGCCTTAAGCTTGTTTTGTGAGCTTCCTCAAAAGGGATGATTGGTAGCACCAATAACCCTTTTATAGTTTTATTGAGAATGAAGATTAAAAAAAATTATAAATGCTAATTTGTGGATTATAATTTTTTATTAAATTAGCATATTTTTAACTAAAGATTATGACTTTTTTCGACAAAATCTCCCTTTTCGGTGCCACTTTCTATGTCCAACACTAAAAATTTAAAATTTAAATATTAACCCCAAACTTTAAACCTTAAACCCTAAAATACACCATATATACCTTAAATTTTTTAAACGCTAAACCTAACCTATAATCTTAAACCTCAATTATAAACCTTAAACTTAATTTTTTAATATGAGACATAAATAAGGACACTAAGAAAGAACAGTTAATTTATATTCGACTTATTTAAAAGAATAGTAGAGGTTGTTAAAAAATCTCTTTATCTCCGACTATAATGGACCTAAATTAATATTTATCGCAAATAACCACTCTCACTTGATAATCATCCAACCTTTGTTGAGATGCAACATCAGAATTTAATTTACATTTACTATTTTTAAATATTTACGGTTAATAATTTATTTTTTTTAATAAACACATTGAGTGATTCTGTAAAAAAAACCAGCGTTGTTATTTTTAGAATATCTGAGTTCGAACAATTTATTTGCACGATATGTACGTTTTAAAAAATCAAGAGTAAATAACAAATACTACCATGAAATCACGGACAAAAACCTTCTGCCTCTTTCTATGTCCCAACACTAAAAAAATAAATTATAAGCTCTAACCTAAAAAATACATCATACCCCTAATTCCATAAACACTAACCTTGAACCTTAACTCTAAAATTAATTTTTTAGCGCGAAACATAGAAAGAGGCACCAAAAAGGCGGAGGATTTCTATTCTGAAATCACGTCCAAATATTTAAAAAAATCAATTTATTTCATAGTTTAAAAATACATTGATGTAATAATAAATACTAATAATTAAGTTACTTTTAAATAGTTTAAAAGTGATTACAAGATAGTATTTGTACATACATATTTTTAATTTTACAGATAAAATAACTGAATCCGAGTCTTTAAAAATAAACATCATTCGTTTTTTTCACTGTGACCACTTGTTAAGCTTGATTAAGTTACCGTATTTATAAACACCAATTGGTCTATGAAGTGATGAACCAATGTATTGGTCCCAAACTATCTCTTGAATGATTAAAACTCATTCAATTCTTTCAATATCTATAATTTAGGGCTGGGCAATTGGAGTTTTTTTATTTTTTTTTATTTTGCTATGACTAAGGTATCTGAAATTTTATAATTTAGTACTCGATCAATTTGTAAATCTTTATTTTATATTTTTTGTTCTGTTTCAAGTAATAAAAATATAATTTGAAAAATAACTATTCATTAAATAACTATTTTTTTATTTTACTATATTCAAAGGTTAATTTATTCATTATATAAATTAATAAAAGTGAAGAGATTCAGTTATTGGCCAGTAGCTAAAGATATTCATATTGGCACTGTTTGGTAAAAAGAGGTTTGAGCAAAAATTAGAGGTTTGAGGCATAATTAGAAGTTTGACCAGTCAAATTCGTTAATATTGTTGTTTGGTAAACAGCAGATTGAAAGAGCGGATTTGGGTGAAACCGCTAATTTTGAAAAAGCTCATAATAGGAGCTTTTTGAGATTAGAGGTTTGATGTTAGAGTTGTAAAGACTCTTTTACCCTTACCAGTTACCAAAAATCTCAAAATAATCTAAATTAAATATTTTTCACCTTATTTATAAGCTAATCCTATTTACTTTTTTCTTTTTATGATCACATATTTATATGTGTATTTAAATTTATTAATTAATTAAATTGTATTAAAATAATTATATAAATAATAAATTAATATATAAATCATTTGAATATGTTTAGAAAAGTTATATTAAAAAATTATATAGATTTAATTAATAATATTTAGATACAAAATATTGATAACTAATAAACTATTCAAACAAGTATTGAATATAATCGAGCATGCGAGGACGGCCTGGTGGTCAGAGCACGCTCACCTGCTCCACTCCCTTCCCCTTAGGTCTCGGGTTGAAGACCCCTCAGGAGCGTTACCTTCACCTAGATTTTCCCCCTCCCCCTCTAGGTAGAAGTAGAATAGGATTGTAATAAAAAAAATATTGAATATAATCATGTTTTATATGTCATTTTGCTTGTTTAAATAATCTATCAGCTATCCGTTAATTTTACCAAACACTTTTATACAATCAGCTAATACAATACGCTAGTCAAATCAATTAATGCAATCAGCTATCAGCTAATGTAATCCGTTATTCACTATAAGCTATCCGATAATTGTCGAACAGGCTTGGGTTCAAATGCCGGTATATGAATATAATATCTATTTAATTAAAAACTTAGAGTAAAGTAAAGGTTACACTGACAAGACAGCATAACCAATATAGTAATTTAACAGGTAAATCTCTCTCTATATATGCACCCACGTCCCTCAGTAGTTCTTTGTCTGTCTCTCTCGTTTTATTACATAAATTAACAAAGCTTTTTGCATCTCTCCCACTGTATTTTAATGGGGTTTCCGGTAGCATACTCCGAGCTCCTCGTCCCCAGGCTGCTTTTCCGAACACTTACTCTTCTCGTTTATCTCCGCAGTTTCATTTTCACTCTTTTTCTTTATCTGGGTTTCCCCGGTTTCCTCGAACCCGACGTTCCCCGGCACGACACGGCGGATGCCGATGCTTCTGTCTCTACTTTTCCTGCCCCGCTCCCCCGCGAAATCCCGCTATCGGCTCTACTCTTTCGAGAACTTCTGCCCGTCGTTAAGTTCTCCGACCTCGTCGACCCACCGGATAGCTGCGCCGTATGTTTTTACGACTTCGAAGGGGAGGATGAGATTCGGAGGCTGGTGAACTGCCGACATGTATTTCATCGGAGCTGTTTAGACCGTTGGATGGTATATGATCAGACAACGTGTCCGCTCTGTCGGACGAGTTTCGTTCCCGATGATATGCAGGAGACGTTCAACGAGAGGCTTTGGGCTGCTTCCGCGATCCCTGAATCCTACGGCGATTATTGAACGATGAGTTTTATTTTTGCACAGATTTTTACTTGTTATAAATGTAATTACTTTTATGTACATAATATACATGAAAGATCTACAAAATTATTAAAATCGAAAAAAATTACTTTTATTCTTGCACAGATTTTTACAACTGAAAATATATTGTTTGATTAATTCGGATCGAATTATGTAGATGTTCATTATAAAGGCGGCTCTCTCAGCTCAATTGTTCCGTTTACAATATTAAGTTTCGAACTTCTAACCTTACCTAAGAGATCTAGTACCTCGTCCCACTAAGTCCATTTAGAATATAATCTTTTTACTTCTAATTTCAATAATTTAGTTTCTTTATTTTTGCATTAACAAATATTAATCCAATTTCTAATAATGTTAAAATTTTACCATTAGATTCAAGTTCATTTCAAAGCTAATTCTGTAATTACATTGTTTTTAAGTTAGTATTTTCATTTTAAAATGCCATATCAGCAAATTAACGGAAGAATTTTAAAGTTGTTAACACTTGCATTTGAAAATTTTAAATTTAAAATACAAATAGACTAGACTTCTGAAAATAAAAAATCAAAGGCCCTGTTTGACAATTAGCAGATAGCTTATAGCGAATAGCGGATTACATTAGCTGATAGTTGATAGCTGATTGCATTAGTTGATTTGACTAGTTGATTGTATAAAAGTATTTGGTAAAATTAATTGATTGTTGTTAGATTATTTAAATAAGCAAAATGACATATAAGGACATAATTATATTCAATACTTGTTTGAATAGTTTATTAGTTATCAATATTTTGTATCTAATTAATATTAATTAGATTCATAAAATTATTTTTAATATAACTTTTCTAAACATATTCGAATGATTTATATATTAATTTATTATTTATATAATTATTTTAATATAATTTAATTAATTAATAGATTTAAATACACATGTAAATGTATGATAATAAAAAAAGTAAATAATATTAGCTTATAAATAGGGTGAGAAAATATTTAATTTAGGTTATTTTGAGATTTTTGGTAACTAGTCAGGGTAAAAGAGTCTTTACAACTCTAATATCAAACCTCTAATCTCAAAAAGCTTATATTATGAGCTTTTTCAAAATTAACGGTTTTACCCCAATCCGCTCTTTCAATCCGTTGTTCACTAAACAACAATATTAGCAGATTTGACTGATCAAACCTACCTATAAGATATTATACCCGACCCCGCCCCGCCCCGAATTAAAATATTAATTTACCCGCCCCGCCCCGATACAATAACCCTTAAACTAGACCTCGACCCGCCCCGAAAAATTTAAAAAATTTTAATCTTCGCCGACGGTAAATATTAGATTCGACCAATCTTCCACCACAATCACAAATTATAGTTTCAAGGGACTTCAAACTTATATATAAAAAATAAAACCAATTTTAAATTATCCACATGTTAAATTACATATTTAAAAGAATAAATTTGAATCATTGACCGTTAGAATCGAATATATTAAAACTTAAACAATATCTAACAAAATTTTACAATAAGTACAAACCAAAACAAAAACAAAAAATAACTTAAAACTCATAAAGGTATTTAAATATAATGATATT
Organism: Hibiscus trionum; assembly: GCA_030270665.1. Classification (NCBI taxonomy): domain Eukaryota; kingdom Viridiplantae; phylum Streptophyta; class Magnoliopsida; order Malvales; family Malvaceae; genus Hibiscus; species Hibiscus trionum. Next base: position 1,423,477 of record BSYR01000075.1, on the reverse strand, counting down.
TTTTATAAATAATATATATATATATATAAATGTACCGGGGCGGGGCGGGGGAATTTCTAGCAAATACCCGAACCCGTCCCGCCCCGACTTCATGCCTTTCCCGCCCCGATCCTCAAATTTTTTTAAAAAAAACCTGGTCGGGTCGGGTTGGGGCCGGGCATTTTTTCTATTCCTATACCCAACCCTTTTTTACCATACATGGCCAAATTCTTTTTTTAACAAGAATAAAAAACCAAATTCCAAATGTACAAACAGTGCTGCAATTTATTTATTTATTTATTTGTGACATCAATTTATTAGTACTAGTAGCGAGAGTAGGAGAAGATTAGTTAGGATTTTTTTACAAGTTTTCAGTCTTTGAAAACAAATAAATGTTTTTTTAATTCACTCTCAAGAGTGGAGTAACGGTAGACTTGTGGATGTATTTATTTAAGCAAATAATAATATTAATATAATATTTGCACATTTTATCCCATGTTTAAATTCATATTTTCTTGAATATTATGATAACAACCATACAAATAAAATTAAAATTTGATTAATTTTTTAAAACAATTATTTAAATAATTTAAATAATATTAGTTATTTACACTTTTTTTGAAGAGTTTAAAAGTAATTATAATATAATATCTATTTATACATATTCTTAATTCTTTGAAAATATACTTGTTGAGACCGCCCGTTGAGTTCAATGCGTAATTACACTTAAATATTGACCTTAGCTTTGTTTTTATATAAAAAATAGCGAGAACTTGATGAACATATTTCATATTAAAAAAAACTCGCTTTCAACTTCTCCTTTCTCCATCTTCTACAATAATATTTGTTTTGTTTAAATAAATTTTTTCTTCTTCTATTAATTAAAATATTTACTTAAATTTATGTGTTAATCAAGTATCAACTCAGTTTAAAAATAAATGAAAAATTACTTCTTAAAAGACCTTTTAAAAGAGTAATCAATATTATATTTTTTTGTTACATCATGTTTTTGCATAGTCTCCAAATGAAAAATAAAAATAAAAATATACTATTTAGAATGGACACAATTGGTAGATTTATATACAAATCAAACCAATTACCACATCATAAGTGGAACAAAATCTTATCCCTTTTTAATTCTTCACCAAACTGAAAAATATGGAAGTATTAAAGTTTTTTTATAATTATAAACTAAATTGATAAAATGTATAAATTTCAAGAGTTAAATGTATTATAATACCAATTATGAAATTTAAGGGGTTAGTGTATAGAGTGTAGAATTTAAAGTTTATGGTTAGAATTTAGAGTTTAGGGTTTAAATTTTAGGGTGCTAGGGTTTGAGGTTTAGGTTTAAAATTTTATAGAAGGGTTGTGTATTTTTTTACACAACTTGTATGTCAAAATATAACTCTTACATAATCAAAAAATAATGTATATGAGAACCTTAAATACAAATATTATACATTAACCCTAATTCTCTAATTCTCTACCGTCGCTCATCATCTTCTCACCGTCGACTGCAATTTTTCTTTTCTTTTTTTATTGGTGGTTGGTAATTAATCTTAGTATTGATTGTCGACCACCAGATTTATTATTTTTTTGTTTTTCTATTTTTTTCATATTTTAATAAGAATATCTGACATTGTGGCACGTGTTTCCTCTGTCCCCGTGACACATGTTTTCTTTGTTTTGTGGTTCGTTTCATTTGTTCTTGTGGTATGATTTCAGCATACCTTAGAGGTCGTTTGTTGCTAGCACAAGGATTTTAACGACGCTAGTTTCTGATTATGATTTTGTCGGTGGTCATGGAAAGTTAGATCCCCACTCGGTTGATGGTTGTTTGTCGATATAATCAGTACTGTGTAGCGGAACATTCTGTCTGATTATGACGTGTCATATCTTAAGATAGATGCGAGCGTTCGATCGAGTCGAGTAAAAATATTTCGAGTTATTCGAGTTGACGCGTCATATTTTACAACTCAAACTTTATTTGAATTTTTTTTTGATTCGAGTCGAGTTTTTGAGTTCCTATAAAAATTTAATTAAATATTCAAATATTTTTAATCAATTTTTTCTTTTAAATCGAATATTTTTAAATTAAATCGAATATTTAAAGTAGTTATTAAATATTCGATGTGATTTAAATATGGAAATATTAAATATTCTATTTTAAAAAATATTTGATTTAAAAGAACAAATGATTTAAAATAATCAAATATTTTGAGTTATTCGAGTTGACGCGTCATATCTTAAGATAGAGGTGAGCGTTCGATCGAGTCGAGTAAAAAAATTTCGAGTTATTCGAGTTTACGCGTCATATTTTAACACTCAAACTTTATTTGAAATTTTTTAGATTCGAGTCGAGTTTTCGAGTTCCTATAAAAATTTAATTAAATATTCGAATATTTTAAATCATTTTTTTTCTTTTAAATCGAATATTTAAAGTTGTTATTAAATAATCGATGTGATTTAAATATGAAAATATTAAATATTCTATTTTAAAAAATATCCGATTTAAAAGAAAAAATGATTTAAAATATTCGAATATTTTGAGTTGACGAGTCATATCTTAAGATAGAGATGAGCGTTCGATCAAGTCGAGTCAAAAAATTTCGAGTTATTCGAGTTGACGCGTCATATTTTACAACTCAAACTTTATTTGAAATTTTTTCGATTCGAGTCGAGTTTTCGAGTTCCTATAAAAATTTAATTGTAATTATTTATCATGTTACCATACTTTGAAATTTTGTTTTAAGGACCAAATTGAAAGAATGCATAAATTACGAGGGCTAAATTTAGTGAATTGGTTCGAATTAGGGTTAAATTGATTGAATGTATAAATATGAAAGACTAAATGTGTTATTATACCAAATTTTATAATAGTCATTTAACGGCAGTTAACGTCTAGTTACTATTTTGTTACAAAACATAAAGTTTAATTGCCATTTTGTGATTTTTGAAAGTTTAGTTACCATTTTGTTTTTTTTACTAAAGTTCAGTGACCGTCTGTGTACTTTACCCTAAAATTAATTAAAGTAAGGAGGTTGTTGGGTCATGGAGGATTGCAGTTCAATTTTCTCAAAGGGTTATATCTGGTTTGGGCCTCATTTTAAACCAAAGTTTCAAATTTGTTAGCCCAATAATACAGTGAATTAATTTGTCAGCCCAATATAGTTTAGGAATAGAATTTTAAAAGTTGATATCGATAGTTAGGGGTGTTCATGTTTGTGTACCCGAAATTTTTGGTCGGATACCATCAATCCGGATAATTAGATACCCAATTTTTTTTTTCAAATTAAAAATGATTTTTACAATCTAAATATTACAATTAAACATGCTGTTATATTACCAGATTATGTTTAATTGGTAACGTTTTGTTACTTTTTTTCTTCTTATTGCAATATTACCATGTTGTCTGAATGTTTAATTCATCTTGCAGTGGTCGAGGTAATTTAACACAATAATATTAAATTTTATGTTGTAAACTAGGGGTGTAAACGAGCCGAGTCGAGTTGGAGTAGTGTTGAGCTCGATTCAACTCGTTAAAAATTTGAGTCGAGTTCGAGCTTGAGTAGTTTTTAACGAGCTTGGATAGTTTGAGCTTGACTCGGCTCGTTAAGAACTCGAGTAGAGTTTGAGTTCAATCGAGTTGAGTGTGGATCGAGTTTTGACCGAGTCGAACTCAAATAGCTCGCGATATGTCTCGTCTCATTTAAAGTCCTATTAGGAACAAAACTTTGATACACAATAAACTAAAGTTCACACAAACTTGTTTATTTTTAGGGTGTTAGTTTAGGGTTTAGAAGTTTAGGTTGTTGGGTCTAGAATTTAGGATTTAGATTTTAGGGTTTAGGGCTTATGTTTAGGGTTTATGTTTTAGGATTTTAGGTTTAGGAATTTAGATTTTAAATTTCAAAAATTAAAAAATTTAGTATATTATATTTTCGAGTAGTTTGCGAGCTTTTTGAGTCGGGTATCGAGTAGCTCGACTCGGCTCGTTAAAAACTCGAGCAGAGTTTGAGCTCGAGTCGAGTCCAATCAAGTCAAGTGTTGACCGAGCTTTGACCGAGTCGAGCTCGAGTAGCTCGCGATCTGTTAGTCTCATTTACAGCCCTATTCTAAACCCTAAAAACTAAACTATATACTATAAACCCCGACCCTAAACTTCAAATCTATTTTTTTAAACGTTGAGGTGTACATAAGAACACCGAAAAGGAACACACGATTTATATTCGAGACCCGAAACGGGTTCTCAAATCAATTATGTATGGATGGATGGATGCATGCATGTAGTGTTTGAAAATCGAGACTCTTTGTCGTGTTCTTCCATGCAATGTCAAAACACTTTCTAAACAAACTCAGGTCTTCAGCGAGCGTGTCACTTTGTGGTGCTTTCTGTACCGAAGAACAAAAACAAAAACCACCCTAATTTCTTCTTCTTCTTCTTTTCATTGCGTTTCTGTGTTTTAATTTTGATCCCAAAGTTGTTTCTTTTTCTTTTTAATGTCTTGTAATATCTCAGTTTCTGATTACTCTTCCTTCAACATTCCTGAAATGGAAGCCATTGATTATAACTTACTGTTTGATCTTCCTTATGACTCTTCTTCTTCATCATCTGATTATAATCTTCAAGCTTTGTTGAACAACAATGGAAGCCAACAAAACCCAGACCAATTGGTTTCTGTTTTTTCAACAACCCAGTTTCAATCTCCGTCGTTTTCTCCGAATTCCGACAAAGGGTGCCGGAATCTCGACAGTTTGAACTCTCTGGAAGTGAAAAACGAAGATTTCGGTTCTGTTTACAACGATGAAAATGTAGCAAATTTATCATCACAGGGTTTTCAAGGACAAGCTTCAAGCTTGCCGGAGAACAAAATTTTCGCCGGAAAAATGAAGAATATCTTCAACAATGGAGATTTCGAGGAATTACCAGAGTTCAAAGTAGGACGTTACAGCCAAGAAGAGAGACGAGAGAGGATTTCAAAGTACAGAGCAAAGCGTAATCGAAGAAACTTCAACAAAACAATTAAGGTTTCTGAATTTGTTTTTGTCTGTTTTCGTTTGATTCTGTTCTCGAACATCTAAAAAATAAAAATGGTTTGTTCTTTTGTTTTCTCTTTCACAATGGTGATGTAAAGTATGCATGCCGGAAAACACTAGCCGACAGCCGCTCTCGTATACGTGGCCGATTCGCGCGCAGCGATGAAACTGCCGAGATTCCGAAAGCTGCATGTTCAACCAGAGATGAACACGACTATGAATTATGGGTACAATTTTACTTCATCTCTTCTAAGACAAGTTCAATTTCTTTACTCGAGTTCGAGCTTTCTAGCTCGAAGTCGTGTTCGAATATGTATCAGAAAAAGTTTATTTTTTGCAGACACTGCCTGAGGTGGGAGATGCAACAATGGCAAAAGGAACATTTATGAACAGTTTCAGCTTACATCAGTTTCAATACAATCGCCATGGCTGCTTCTGAAGCTTTTTCTAAAGAGAAACATTTGTTTTAGTTATGAGTACTTTTCAGAGGGAAAAAAGGGGAAAACAATACTGTAATTGTAAAGAGTAAATAAAAAATCAAAATTTTAATATATTTATCGATATTTGATTTATTGATGTATTAATTCGGATCAAACATCGGAGAAATTTAACATCACAAGAGACTTCCGATTTCTAAAAAGTAATACCAATTTTTTTTGTAAGAGAGAATTTTATAAATATGGAACAAAGTATAAATTATTATTTAATTCATGTCATAAAAAAGCATAACAAACGAGAAAGAGAAACTATCAACAAAGATTGGTTTAAATAGTAAGCGGTTTGGGTTCGAGGTCTTGTGTAGGTAGGAATTTTTCGCTGAGAGACTCACCTACCAAAATAAAGTGTTCGACACGAATCGATCTGAATTAATCAGGGTAAAGTCATGAGTTAATTTTAGTGCTAAGATTAATCCTTTTAAAAAAATTGAACGGGAATTATTTTAAAATAGATAAGTTACCTAAAATAAAATTTTAGGTATGTATAAAAATATAATCTTTAAAATTATATGTATCTTAACAATAAACTAAAACATGGTAATATTTAAATTCGTTTGTAATTTTTTTATAACAAACAAATAAATGAAAATAATTAAGCAAACACATTTAGTTAGTTGGTAATTTTTTTTTTGTTTTCTCATATTTTTTTAAGTTATGAGTTCTAAATACACTAACAACACCCATTTCTTTTCCTAAAGCGCCATTTCCCTCTAATCTAAGTAGGAATAAGATTAAAATTAAAATATTATTACGTAAGTTTAAAAAACTAACACGTTTAAGAAAATAAATAAATGAATTTATTAAGCGATTTTGACGGTGAAGGATATTATTTACTTTTGATCATTCGAACTTAAATAGTGTAATTTTTAAGTGTATATGATTTTTTTTTCAAATTAAAAACTATGTTAAGATACTATTTTTTTGTTGCCCTTTCGGTTGTCGGGCTTCGTTTGACTAATCCGGATCGACTCGCGTCACACACCTGGTTTTGGTGGGTGAGTCTCCCAACAAAGATTTTCTGCATACACAATGCCTCAAACCCAAGATCTTGTTTAAGTGATACCAAACTACTTACTACTTGGACCAAATCACGTTAGTTAATATACTATTTGTAATTAAACTGAAATATTAAAAAAAATCAAAACTAAGTTTTTATTAAAATATCAAAATTAAATTAGATTTTCATTATATCAATTAAATTAAGTTAAAATTAAGATCAAGCTGAATCTTTTTCGACTCGCGATCAACATGGGCCCAGCCATCCATTAATATTAATGGCCGGTCAAATAACACTCATTTTTTTTTATAATATATATAATTTTAAAAAATTAAATAAACGACACCCATTTATAAACAGTTAACACTCCTTAAATATTTCAAGAAAAATGACCCACCTTAAATAATTTTTGGCTCCACCCTGACTATGAGAATCAGACGGTAAAAAAAAAAATCTAACCTACCCACCCGTTGCCATATTATATATGTAAAATGTAAAGGAATAGTATTGAATTTACTAATTTTAGTAAATCTCAAACAAAAAATATACTAATAAAAGAGTCGAGGTTTAAAAATCTAAGCAAAATGAACTTGTAAAGTGATTCTAACGGTAAAGGATGGAATATTTCATTTAAGTGATTCAAGTTCGAATACCATATATGTATGATGTGTGTTTTATTAAAAGGCTAAGAAAATTGAACAATACTATCCGGCATATTGAAAGAAAAAAAGGGTAAATTATAAAAAAGATCACTCAATTATGGGTACGGTTATATTTAGGTCACCCAATTATTAAAATTATATTTGGGTCACTCAATTATGGGTAAGGTTACATTTGGGTCACCCAATTATTAAAAGTTACACTTAGGTCACTCAATTATAGGTAAGGTTACATTTGAGTCACTTTTCATATTTAAAAAAGTACACAAATTTAGTCATTTTTTCTTCCAAATCACTTGTATACTCTTGTTAACACTAGAGTACTTCATTTAAAACCACTTATTAATCTAATACACAAATTGATATGTGTTTTTTAAATATGAAGGGTGACCCAAATGTAAGCTCACCCATAATTGAGTGACCCAAGTGTAACCTTTAATAATTGGGTGACCCAAATGTAACCTTACTCATAATTAACTAGCCCAAATGTAACTTTTATTAATTGAATGACCCTAATGTAACCTTACTCATAATTAAGTGACCTCCATTGTAGTTTAACCAAAAAAAATCTAAGCAAAATTTACAGTTTTGTTAAAAGTAAAATAAGAAGTTACCGGTGGGCAAAAGTACTGCCGTGTATATAAGCTCCTGGATTCACTCATTGATGCCTGAACAACTTTTCTGGGGTTGCTTTTCCTTGTGAAGAACTCTCAGTTTCTCTCCTTATTTTTCCCAAATTCAAAGCAAACAAAGATGTCTTCTCCAAGCAAACGCCGAGAGATGGACTTGATGAAACTGTAAATTATTTTTTACCCAAATTACATCTAAAAGAAATTCGTTATTTCATCTTTGTTTTGGTGTTTACTTTTTGCTGGATTGAATTTTTTTACTAGGATGATGAGTGACTACAAGGTCGAGATGATCAATGATGGCATGCAGGAATTTTATGTTGAATTCAATGGGCCAAAAGACAGTAAAAAATCGTTTCTTTAACCCCTCTTCCTCCTGTTCTTCAATTTTTTCACTTATTTCCACGATCTATCTCTTCACTTTCTGTTCAAAGTTATCTTTTTTCGCTTGGAATTGTGTTGACCATCTGATTATCGTTGTTGGGTTTCTCTATTTTGTTGGTTTTTGAAGTTTGAAGATTGGTATTTATCTAAATATTTGTGTTTTTTGGCTTATTTTTCCTTTGAATTTTCTGAAAGAGGATGGGGTTTGTTCATAGATTACTTTGAGATTAGAGCCAAATAAGGATGGTTATTATTGTTTATTTTTGTTCTTATGGATTATCTGATGTGAAATATAACAGGTCCTTACCATGGTGGTGTGTGGAAGATTAGGGTGGAGCTGCCAGATGCTTATCCTTATAAGTCTCCATCAATTGGCTTTATAAACAAGATCTACCACCCAAATGTTGATGAAATGTAAGGTTTTTGGCTGTTAAAATGTTCTAAATTTGGCTGTTTTTAGCTTTCTCTTAGTGGTAGTATTAACTTTGGGTGACTGGTTTTACTTTTAAATGATGGATTATGATTTAAGATGTCTTTGAACTATGAGTTTCAGGTCTGGTTCAGTTTGCTTGGATGTCATCAACCAGACTTGGAGCCCCATGTTCGGTAAGTGTTGCTCGATATTCGGTTTCCAAGTTCTTTGTTGCTTTAATGATGCTAATATTACTCTTGAACTTGACAACCAATTTCAGATCTGGTAAATGTGTTTGAAGTGTTCCTTCCTCAACTTCTCTTGTATCCCAACCCATCAGATCCATTGAATGGAGAAGCTGCTGCGCTTATGATGCGCGACCGTGCTGCCTATGATCAAAGAGTTAAAGGTAAGCGTTTTTGCATAACCTTTTTTAGAGTATGTTATTTAAGCTTTTCTTTTCCCTTTAAGAATGCCTAGCTCAAAAGTTAAGCTATTTATCCGGATTTCTGGCTTTTCTAAAGCCAATGAAGAAAATAGTCAGGCAACAGTGAGCTTACAAGAATTTTCCTTGTCTACCTGTGTTTTTGAAAGAACTCAGATGAGGTCTTAAATCTCATATGTTGTGCATAACCACTTGACATGCTCGGTTAACTAATGAGTAATGGCCATGTTATTGAGTTGTCAAGAACTATGCTACTTGGACTTGGTTGTAAGTGTTAGATTCGAGTATGTTTTTAACCTCATGTTATTGAGTTGTCAACAACTATGTTACTTGAACTTGGTCGTAGGCGTCGGTTATGGACATGTTTTTTACAACGGTACGTCCAATTTTTTTCCTCAAGTTTTTCTATGATTTTTGATGTTCTTTTGTATGTCATCTCATATCTTCACAACCATGTCTGATCATGTGACGGACATGGGCAATTTAAGCAAAATGACGTGTTCGAGCAACATAGGTCAACAACTTTATCACTAGTCTAAAGTTGGCAACACCAATCTTGAACTTCCTCATTACTCTAAACTACTTGTAGTATTAGTTTCATTGTTCTGCTCCGTCTTTACAACATTTTCTTATCACTTATCAGTGTCCAACTCCCATCCTTTTTCCGTTTCTGTTTGTACCATTTGATGGATACCATGGATCATTCACTTTTCTTTTTGAGTTTCCAGGTTATGTTTCTATGCGTACTTTAGAATCGTTTTCGTGCAAATTGAATCTTTTGTTAACCTTGTGACAATAATTTTATTTCTTCTGCAAGCTTGGAGGTATGGTAGGTGGATACGGTACATATGTGACCTAACGTAATTTGAAATCGGAAAATCTTTGATTCCTTTCATGTTTTGATTTTAAAGAAAATAATATGTTCGCTGTAAACCTCGATGTGTTCTTTGGACTTTGATTGAACAAAGTAGAAAGATATGCAACCGCAGGTATATCAATTGGCCAAGCTGTTTACTGGCATTGTAATTTGCAATGCTAATGACCCTCTTGATTGATTATCCAGAATATTGTGAGAAATATGCCAAGCCAGAAGACATTGGAGCAAAGGAGGAAGACAAGTCCAGTGATGAAGAGTTGAGTGAAGACGAATATGCCGCCTCCGATGACGAGGAAATCGCCGGCAAAGCCGATCCTTAGGCCAACATAAGATAACCCTTTTCACTAGAGAAATTGTCTGTGTTGTACATTGATATTTCAGCTCCAGGAAAATTTGAACTTGACCAAAACTGTTGGTGGGGGGAATCCTATGGGAAAAATTCCAACCCCTTTTGTCTGTATTTTCCATGGATGTTGTGTAAATTAAATCAACTGTTGCTTTGATATTTCATAACATTCATCCTCTGTTTCAAGACTAAAAAAAACATGTTTCTGGAATTCTGCTTATGGTTTCTTCACTTCCATGTGATTCGAAACATTTTTAAATATAATTTGAGTTATAAATTAAGACTCATTAACTTGACTAACCCAAATGTTTTTTACTTAATTCGATCGAATGTTATCTCTATCGAAAGAACACTTTTACATTTGAATATGAAGCCCATTTCTGGCCCTGGAGCTACTGGACTCTGGCCAAGGGGCTTTTTTTTGGTCTAAGTTGTTCGAGCTTTCCATTTATTCTTAAAAGTAATCATGTTTAGGATTTTAAAAAACTCAAATGAACCAAATCGAAATATTTGGACGATTAATGAAATACAAGTTTAAAATAATGGTTATATGGATTGAACCATTTTTTTACAATGTAAGAATAAGAGTTTTTAATAGTAATTACACAGCAATATTTGTTTATATTTTTCTTTAACCTTTTGAAATAGAGGTAAGCGTTCGATCGAGTTGGGTGAATAAAATTCGAGTTATTCGAGTTGACGCGTCATATGTTACAACTCAAACTTTATTTGAAATATTTTCGACCTGATTCGAGTTCGAGTTCTCGAGTTCCTATACAAATTTAATTGTAATTATTTATCATGTTATATTACAATTTGAATATTTTATTCCAATTTAAACGACTTTTTCTAATTATATATATATATATATATATCTCTTCTTATTTTCCCATATGTGTCATATATTTCTTCCTGTATATATATACACGAGGAAAAATTGAGGGACTCGACTCGAACCTAAAAATTAATTCACTAATTACTAAAAATTTCAAGTTATTCAAATTTTCATTTTACAACCTAAACTTTATTTGAAATTTTTTCGAGTCAAGACGAGTCGAATAAAAATTTTCGATTTTTTCGAGTCGAGTTTTATTCACCCCTACTTTGAAAAATACATTTTGCAGATAAAACTGCTCGAACCCAAATCTTCTAAGATAAATATTGTCATCTTTTCCACTGAAACTAAAGTTCAAGTTTTGTATTTCAAATAAGGATTAATATCCTATACACTGCGGTGGAAACTGAAAGTTTCCACAAGCACCTTAGTTTTAGGGTATAGGAAGTTAGTTTAGGGTATATGGTTTATGGGTTTAGGTGTAGGGGTTTAGAATTTAAGGATAGTTGTTTCAATTTAAGGTTTATGGTTATAATTTAGGGTTTATAGGTTAAAACCTAAATCCTCACCGTTTACCCTAAAAACTAAACCCTAACATATAAACCCTAAATTATAATCATAAACCTTAAATTAAAACAAGTATCCCTAAATTATAAACCCCTACACCTAAACCCTTAAACTCTATACCCTAAACTAATTCTTTATACCCTAAAACTAAGGCGCTTGTGAAAACTTTCAATTATTACCGCCTGTGTATAAGATATTAATCCATATTATATAAGACTTATTAATTATCTTCATTTATTAAAAAAACAACAACATGGAAATTACATAAAACACTATCACTAATGAATTACCATGGGATGATCCATGGTCTCCACCATTTCATTTTAAAATTCATAAATCAAACCCAACAAACATTTGTGCTCACTTTTGCCATTTTTTCCCATGATCAAATCATTTCGAAAAAATTACTTTAATATTGCTCCCAAAATTTTCCCTCAATATATGGTACTAACTATTTTATTTTCTAAAATATTGTAGTTTAAATAGCATTTTAAAAGTTATATTGAGCTGAATCCGACCATAAAGAGTATTTTTCAATAAAGTCTCACAAAAATACTTTAGGTCGAAATCTCCTAACCCTACCTTTTAAAGATATTTTTATAATTTTCAATCTAAAATCAAATTTAGCTGCACTAACCTTTAAGTCACTGTTCATACTATTATAATTTTTTAAAATAAAATAGTTTGCGCCATATTTAAAAAAACAAAGTTTGATGCAATATTGCTGAAAATTGTCCAAATCATTTCATTACAACACTTAATGGTGTTTAATCAATGTCCCCCTTCCACTTTAATCACCCCAATCATTCCCCCTAATGTGCCACTATCCTTATCATCATCCTCCCTATAACCCTATATCTAAGCACCCTAATCCCAGAAAACTGCAAATCTAATCCCAAAACCCTGTCTTGTCTTGTCTTTTCTGTGTTTTTTTTTTACCCCATGAAATAATAATAATAATGTCTGAACTTGAAGATTCTTTAAAGCTCCCAGTACTCGATCTAAGCCAACCCCATGAACCCTCTTTCTTGCCTTCTTCTTCCCTGCTAAAAGCCTGCCAAGAATGGGGTTTCTTTTATGTCACCAACCATGGGATTCCCCAGAATTTGTTTACAAAGATTCGAGAATTCTCAGACCATGTGTTTCGTCTTTGTTCGGACACTAAGCTCAAGCTCGGTCCATCGTCTTGTCTGAAAACCTACACTCCCCGGTTCATTGCTTCTCCTTACTTCGAGAGTTTGAGAGTGAGTGGACCGGATTTCTTTGCCTCTTCCAAGGCTTCCATTGATGAACTCTTTGGCCAAGGGAAACCTGAATTTAGGTAATCATTGTTTCATACTTCAATTCTCTTTTTTAACGTATCGATCAGGGATTTAAAATGCGGTTACGGTCGTGTTTTCGGTCATTTTGTGTTTATAACGTGGCAAATATAATAAATGCTATTGCAGTCACTGTTGGCAATGTGGTCCTGATTTTTTTAATTGCACAAGAATAATAATGGGAAAAACAACATGTTATTGCCGCAATTAGCGTTACTTGTTAAATTGCGGCAGTGATCCACTTTACACTGCTATTTTTAAAAATTATGGTTACGGATGGCACCGCTACCGTTATTGCAGTTACGGAACACTATTTAAATCCTTGATCTTAATAACAGTTCGGTTCAGATGGATTTTTTTAGTTACAATTAAGTTGTAGTATTCTGATTTTTGAAAAAAAATGAATCGAATAACAAAGATAAAAGAATCGATCCGAATCGAATTTCACTAGTTTGGATGTTTGATTATTCAGTGAGATGTTACAAGAGTATGGGACCGGTATGATGAAGTTGTCAAAGAGGATCATTCAGATCATATTAAAGAGTTTAGGAGACGGCTACGAAAAGAAATTCTCCGATTCTGAATTCGGAAACTGCCACGGATACATGAGGATATCGAATTATAGACCGCCGGACGATATCGAAGAAAACGAAGCCGAAGGGCTCGGAATGCACACCGATATGAGTTGCATTACGATTGTGTTTCAGGACGAGCTAGGTGGCCTACAAATGAGATCCAAAGATGGTAAGTGGTTGGACATACATCCGTGTGAGAATTCATTAGTGGTTAACATAGGGGACCTAATGCAGGCTTGGAGCAACGGCCGGTTAAGATCGTCCGAACACCGGGTCGTTCTAAGGCGGTTCCGGAACCGATTTTCTCTAGCATTCTTCTGGTGCTTTGAAGATCAAAAGGTAATTGTTGCACCAGATGAAATTGTGGGAACTGGAAACCCAAGAATTTACAGTCCATTTGTTTGCTTGAAGTACATAAAGTTTAGAGAAAGTAATGAGGTTGGTAATTTTGAGAAAATTGGGTACACGGTAAAAGATTTTGCTGGGTTAAAAGTTTGAAATGCAGTGGTTTAAGTCATTGGCATTTGGCATTGACATTGAATTGTTGCAAATTTATCATTAAGAGTTGTGGGGTTAAATTTTATTTTACTTTTACGCAACTGTAATATCACGTGTAATTCACTAGCAGTAAATATTTCTAATGCGTTTGTATATCAAAATATGCGATAATATTGAATTACCAAATATATAATTGATTAGACAGACTTATGTGAACCTAACATAGGGATGGTAAAAAATATTCGGCCCCGACTCGACCCGGGGTGCCCGACCCGACCGGGTATTTTTACTAAAATTTTGGGGATCGAGGCGGGGCGTGAAAAGTATGAAGTCGGGGCGGGACGAGTTCAAGTATTTGCTAAAAATTCCCCGCCTCGCCCCGGTACATTTTTATATTTTTATATATATATTTTTATTATATTTATAAAAAATATCACTATATATAAACACTTTTATGAGTTTTAAGTTTTTTTGTTTTTGTTTTGGTTCGTGCTTATCGTAAAATTTTGTTAGATGTTGTTCAAGTTTTAATATATTCGATTCTAACGGTCAATGATTCAAGTTTATTCTTTTAAATATGTATTTTAACATGTGGATAATTTAAAATTGGTTTTATTTTATTTTTTTATATAAGTTTGAAGTCCTTTGAAACCATAATTTGTGATTGTGGTGGAAGATTGGTCGAATCTAACATTTATCGTCGACGAAGATTAAAAAATTTAAAATTTTTCGGGGCGGGCGGGGTCGGATTTAAGGGTTATTGTATCAGGTCGGGGCGGGGCGGGTAAATTAATATTTTAATTCGGGGCGGGACGGGGTCGGGTTTAATACATTATAGATCGGGGCGGGTTCGGGACGACCAGAAACCCGCTCCGCCCCGTTGCCATCCCTAACCCAACAAGTGATTCGAGTGGAAAAGCATATGGTGTTCAACTTAGGAGACTCGGTGTTCAACCTAGGAGACCCAAATTTAATCGCTTTGTTTGCGAGGTGTGTGTGCATTGTCAAAGAATTAAGAATATGTATGAAAAATACTAACTTGTAATCACCTTTAAACTATTTTGAATAATCTTTAACCTTTCATACTCTAAATATATATCTAATATAAATTTAATGCGTGGTTTCAGTAAAAAAAATAAAAAGATGAGATACTTTTTAAATTTAAAATAAATTAGAAAGACTACTCCAATAATTAATCTTTACACTATTTAAATTTAAATTTATAAAATAATGAGATACCTTTTTAGTAGTGGAAATTTGACTGGATTAATGGCAATCATCATGATTAAGAGCCTAAAAAATCCCTCAATTCAAGGCCCACACTCCACTCCAATAAAGTTGGCTATTAAGCACTCTTGAATTATTTAAGATGAGTGTTTTTTTAGTAAAGTATACGTTTATTTTATAGTTTATGTTCGAATTTTTTTATTCTCTTCAACAATATATTTTTAAGATTCGAACTCAAATTCCTGATTTTCTCTTTAGAGATCTTTCCTTTTCTCAGTGGAATTGCTGTTTGCCCATCTTCAAAATGGAAGATTTGATGACTAGTTCCATATATGGCATTTTAAAATATGATGATTCAATAAACAAAATATTTGTTCGTTTAAGCGGTCTCGAGTCGCTTGAACTTACGTCCTATTGCATGTTGTAATAACGACGATGTCAATCAAGTTGAGATTCGATCGACTTTTTTTGCGAGATGTTGCACAAAGGTTAAACAGATTGAAGTAACAGAAACTTACAAGGGCTCCAAACTAGGTTTATTTTCCATTTATTGCACTAACCAACATGATCCAAAAACCTAATTGTTTGCTCCAACTAAAATGTTACACAAAGGTTAAAGATTGAACTCTTTGTAATGCTTGCTTCACGGTCCCCGGTTTTGCAACACTCGATCCTTTGTACTGCAATAACCACAGATAACTTTGTTCATCCATGTCTGAAAAAAACATTAACAGATTCGGTTTCTTAAACATTTTCTTATGAAAGCATAAGCTAAAGGGTCTTTACCTTGGAGTTTATAGTCATGGAGAGAATCCCATCGATGGTAGATGACTGAACCGAGTGGCAATCCAAGTCGAGAATGCTTAGTGCATCCAGTATCTCGAACAAAATTCCGTCCCGCCATCGACATCTAAACTCGATTACTAAATCCTTGTTGTTCATGCTGACAGTTAGATCATCAGTTGAGCCATCTTTGGATGCAACATAGTCAATGTCCTCACAGGCTTTCCTTTTATTCAAGTAGGATGATTTCCTTCCATCGGTGACTTTGTTATTCCTGTAGTTATCAGATGTTCGCTCGACATGATCCCGAATTGCTCTTTTCGTTCTTGTCTCTGACTCTGTTAACTTTCTGCAAGATTCCAATTCTTCAATCCGTCGCACGAGGTCTTGTAGGTAATCTATTGTATCATCTAGTATAGAAACTTTATCAGCCTGCATAGTGAAAAACAGTTATTTAGCAATGGCCATGATATGAATAACTAAGGGTAATGGAGCTTTAACTACCTTGCTATTGGAAGGGACTAGTGATTTGAGAATTGTAAATCGTTCATTTATTTTTTCCCGTCGCCTCCTCTCCGACAAGACATGGTTTCCGCAAATTTCGTCAGCCTCCGGTCTCCAAGCTGCATCTCCAACATCATTATCTTGTGGAGATTGAAGCAATCCTTTATCATGCATACAAGGAACTTCGAACAATATCTTCTTCAATAACTTTTGAGGGGTTTCATCTTTTTCTTTCCAAGATTTCACCAAGCCATTTGTCTTCCAGCTGACAAAGCCGGATTCCTTATTCGAGTTTCGAAAGTGTGGTCCCAAAATCAACTGGTGTGAACTCTTTAACAGGGCCGACAGAATGGTCCGGTAATGTAGATCATCATTTACAGGATCTAAAGGGGTCAGCTTTGTTTGATTGCACTCCCCGACGTCCTGCAAACCGTTATTGTTATCATTTTCACCCTGGCACAGAGGAACATCTCCATGATCCACCAAGGTTTGAGATATGCAGTCACTGGAATTCAAGGAATGGTGATCATCCAAGAATTGCCAACTTTGTACCTGAGAAGTCCTATCATTTATCCCATCAATCATAAATGGATCTTCTGCTGGTTGGTTCGGCTCGGTTCCGTCCGAACTGTCGTTTGGAGAAACCATTTCTTTTTGCTCACAACCTAAAACAGGACTCGGTTCAGTATCAAGGGTATGAGGATCGAGAGCCGGACAAGCAAGATCTTTATTGTTCCAAATTCTTCCAGAAACCAGAATGGATTTATTAGGAACAATCGTTTGTGGAGCATCCAAGAACAAACTTTTAACGCGACGAATGAGGCTGAGGTCTTTCGGTACCTACAGAATGCAATCAACATAACAGCATGACTTGAAATAAAACTGCATCAAAAGCAAATTTCTCAATGGAAGTAAAACCGAAAAGTTACCAAATCAGTCACACCAAGCTCAATCACACCTCCTGCAAATGGAAAGCATACTACTGTCTGAAAATCAAGACAAACGTTAAGGACTTCAGAAGCATGCTACTGTCCGATCACTTGTAACCTATGTCAGTTTTCATATTGGAAAATGAGAATAAATTGGATCGATACCTGAATAGACGCACTCTGAGAGAGCCGGTTGACAGTATTTCCAGGCCATGGAAACAAAAACCGAACCGTCATTTATGAGCTTATTAACTAATAGTTGAAATTTAGCCAAGAATTGAAGCACATGAAATGAATCTACCTTTGCAACCAGTGAACGACTAAACACCTTACTCTCCGCGTACTGAGCATTGCAGAGCCAAATAGGCTGACCACTTGACAATGTTCTTCCAGGCAATCTAACAAGCAACAATCATAAAACATTGAATGTTTTCGGTTAGAAGTGCCGAGAAAAATGAAAACAAAAAACAAAAGACGGAAGTAAGATTACCCTTGGCCGATATCGAATACGAACGACATACAAACTAAGTAATACCACTCGGTATCAGTGAGATCTTCTGGAGATAATGCTGCTGAAGGTCTTCTAGCTTGAGGGCTGCTTTCACCAGCTGAAAGGGACTCATAGAGTTCTCTCAGTTGCTCACTTCTCTGCAAACCTAACTGGTCAGCTTTGAGCTCTAAAGATTGAACTGTTTTCCTTGTCTTTATATCTCCATTGTAATAACCATCTCCCCACTCCAAGACCCTGAAGAATTAAGCAGAAGAACATGAAGATTCATGTTAAAAAGACAATAACCTCAAATGTTTTTAAGGTTTACAGATGGGACAAAAAAAAGGGAACATTTTGTACCCTGGCTGACTAGCTGATATGGACCAGAAGATCCCATAACTCCATTGGATGTTTCTGACAGCAAGAGCAAGCTGTTTCTTCAGATTCATTGGCAAACCCTCTTGATTTTGGAACCCAGTAGCCATTTGAAAGATATATTTTGTTGTGGAATTTCTACAAACACTTCATCAACAAAAAACATGTACTAAAGTTGAAGTTCATGATTCTTTTAAGCCTCCAAAACAGGAAACCCAGATGAGTTTATCTAACTACAATGCTCTTGATAAGCTTACCACAAACAACCCAGAGTTCAAAACCAACATATTTTTGTTCTTCAAAGCAAAAAAGAAAAGGATAAAAATTTCAATGTCTAAGACTAAGACCAAAAAGCTAGTGTTTTCCCCCCCTTTTCTGGGGGTAGCTATGAAGCTTGAAAAAACAGATGAAAATGGGAATAGAAAAGAAAGAATAGTGATTAACAGATAATCAAGTAGGCCAAGGTGCAATTAAGTTACTGTAGGTGAACAGTGTTGAACAAAAACACAACATTCAAAGGGCAAAAATTAGATAGACATTAATGTAATCTAATTACATTTACCAAGAAATGGGAAAACAAGTGTTAACTGAACAATTAAAAATGAAAATTCAAAGAGAAGAAGAAAGCTAGTACCTACACAATAAAGGCACGCTATGGGGACAAACAAAGTATACTTTTTTATTGCTTTCTTTATTTCGAAGCTTTCTTTTTTGTCAGTGATAATAAAGATCTGAGCTTTACGATTCACCTCGGTTCTACAATCAGACTCACTGAGCCAACAGATTGAAACACTACTTTATCAAGCTAAAAGAAGAAGAAAAACCCAGATCAAAGCCTTGAATGGGGAATTGGAAATGAGTTTTGGAGTTTGTTTTTATGAAAACAACAACCAGAAAATTCAAAGGAAAGCAACTACCCAAAGCTCATTAAGTCATAATGTCATGTCAGCCTTAAATGGAGAAATTGTATCCTAGGCTCGGCTCGCCACGTCACTTGATAAAAAGATAATATGAAAAAATTTAATGAAATGGATATTTTTTATTAGTGGCGAGCCGGACCTATAATATTATTTCTCCCTAAATGGGGAATTGGGGAAGTAAAGAGTAGTAGTAATTATTATGTCATGAGGGAGTGTGGTTTACAATGATTCCAAATCTTCAGTGCTTGAAGCAGGGTTTCATGTTTATAATTCATTTTGGGATAAATTTATTTTTGACCCTTGAATTTAGTAAGTTAATACATTTTGATACTTGATTTTTTTTTAATCCACAAGTGTTGGGATTTGGAAAATTATACCAACTTGGCTGTTACTCTTAATTTCTTTCCTGTCACGACATTATAAGATTGTGTTAGGTGATTATATATTTCTAAAATTTATAATATCGGAGTATCACATTATCAAAATAACAAATTTTAATAGCTTAATTAGGAAAGATGGTAACTTTGTTCGAGAATCCCCAAGGTTGTTACTTGTTGTATATAAGAAAAGTCGCTGACAATCGGGACGACTTTTTCCAGGTTTAACGAGTTTCGGTCGAAAACCAGATGATGCTAAAAGGTTAAAAATTAAGGATCAAAAGCTTGAAGAAAGAAAATCGGGGACTAAAAGTGTAGAATAATGTAAAAATATATACGGATTTTGTTTAAAAAGAAGAAATATGCATTACGTCGGAGACACATGTTAACACGAGTAAGAGTGAGCCGGACGACAACATGTGTGTACGTCCCGTATCTTCAATCACTCAATTGATACACATTTAAAACACTAAATTTAAATATATTTAGAGAAAATCGTCTTCATATACCGACGACCTTAATTTTATCATAGATTTCAGCCTATGTCTCTAAACAATTTCAAAACAACTCCATTTCTCTTAATAAGAAAACTACTTTCCTTAATTAAGCCAACTCTAATTTAAAGACCATGTTAAAAAAACACTAAATTTTGAGACTAACATAAAAAAATTAAATTGTTATTAGCATGTGCTGGAAATGGGAGACACAGACAAAAACACAGAGACAGAGCCTGTTGCTGCCACTGTTCTTTGTCAACAACCTTCAAGGACATAAATAATTTCACTATTTTCATTCATTGTACATAATTTTTTTAGCAAAAAACAAGAAACATGTGTAATTAGGTGTGAAATCTCATCATTTATTGGTAGACTAAATTGTGAATTAAGCAAATATATATATATATATATATATATATATATATATATATATATATATATATATATATATATATATATATATATATATATAGAAAAGGCTTAAAAGTCAAATTGTACTAACTGGAGCTTTGGAATTAGTACGAGTGTAGAAGGCAGAAGCATCCCACATCTACTACTTCTTAGGTCTTCAAATATATATATATATATATATATATATATATATATATATATATATATATATATATATATATAAAATACTAGTAAATTTGGACACCTACTTAAGTTTGTGTAATATTAAGTTATTTTCTTTTGTTACAATCATTGATACCAAACTACTTTTAGTTGTACGGTCAAGAAATTATTTTATTTAATTAATTTGAATCAGATATTATAAAAAAAAATTAATCTAATTTGTGTAAGCATTTTTGTTTAGCTACTGATATTCGATTTATTAGCTGACTGATCTAGATCAAATTTTGTAAAAGTTTAATATAGAGATAATAACTCTCTCAACCAAGTTTTCATGTTTACAACATCATAATTCAAACATCTGATTTTACTTAAGGGACATAGTACATCATCACGTTAAACCAATTTGCTAAGCGTAAATATTTTTTTTTTATTTCATGGTCAGCTGTTGACCTCTCAGTTAGACTACACACGACAAGAAGATTAGTCACTGCTATCGACAATGGATACTGTGACTCGAACAAAAATAATGGTTGTGTTTGGGGTCCAAAAATCTCGATTGAACGGGAAAACATACCTCGATCATTGTGCGAACATGTTTGGATCTAAAAATTCAAACGTAATTTTTGACCCCAAACGTGATTTTGAGAAAATCAAGATAGAAGTAGCTTTTGTATTTCGTCGTGATTTTTACACTATATTTT
The DNA here is from genome assembly GCA_030270665.1 of Hibiscus trionum. NCBI lineage: Eukaryota > Viridiplantae > Streptophyta > Magnoliopsida > Malvales > Malvaceae > Hibiscus > Hibiscus trionum. The sequence continues at coordinate 1,402,042 of BSYR01000075.1, read as the reverse complement.
TATACAATCGTGAATTAAAAAAAAAACTCTTCAAATATAAATCACGTCACTTTAAAATCAATTCTATAAAATTAGGATGATCTAAAATTAATTCTACCACCGCAAAACCAAACACACTTAAATAACATAAAAGGGAAAGAATATCAACCAAGGTAAAAGGAATATTTAATGTCACAACAAGACAAAAGTAGCTAGTTGTAAATACAGCTCAACGGCTAGACAAAGACTTGGCGGCTAGATGAAAATATCAACCAAGGTAAAGACTAAAGAGGGAATCAATTTCGAATCTCTTTAAGATCCAATTTTGACACATTTTTTAGCTGTGTGTGTGTAATATTATTTCTTGTTAGATTAATTAAAAATGGGAAGCAAATAGTAAATAGATGCCTGTGTACTTGAGTCCTGAGAATATAAACCAACAATTCTTGCTCAAATCTTATTACTATCCTAACCTTCATATAAATAACTGTATACATTTATGACTATTTCTAACTGATGCAAAACATTCAACTGTACAAAAGCTCAGTTTTCCTACTCCACATTTTTAGTAGATTCTGATTCGCGGGGGCTTACCGACTTCTTCTCGGGAATATCAGGCTTCGCCGTGGCTGGTTGTCCTGAACCAACACCTTTGGCGGAAGGGCTAGCCGATTTCTTCTCAGGAATTTCAGGTTTCCCTATTGTTGGTTGTCCTGAACCAACTCCTTTGGCAGAACTTGATTCTGATTCGTGGGGGCTTACCGACTTCTTCTCAGGAATATCAGGCTTCGCAGTGGCTGGTTGTCCTGAACCAACACCTTTGGCAGAAGGGCTAGCCGGCTTCTTCTCAGAAATTTCAGGTTTCCCCGTGGTTGGTTGTCCCGAACCAACTCCTTTGGCAGGACCTGATGATGGCTCTATTGTAAGTGAAGATGCCTCGTCTCTAGAAGCATACCAGGAATTTCCACACGCAATACATTCCAACTGAAATGCAAATGGAAGTTTAAGGTTTAATTGCTAAAGATGAAAATGAATATCTGAATATAGATTCAAGAACAAACTTATACTGCTTGACATTATCTGGAATTTATGCGGTTACCTCAAGTTTAAGTATCTAGAAAAAATTGCTGATCTGATATAATACTTGTGTCCATCCATTTCAGACAAGAGAGATTAGTAAAATACCATTTTGTACGTCTGATATATATATATATATATATATATACTTTGTCTATATTATGCTCTGATAAAACTGTAATTTCTATTAAAAAACAGTTGTCTTCTTACTTAACATGGTTAGTGAACTTCTAGTCATTGTCTGAAATCTTGCACAAAGACGGATCCACGGTTATGAATGCATGGTCAAGTTGACAACATTGTGCATAGGGATCACAGATCAATGTCAGTAGTTTTGGTTATTATGCATGTACATGTCCAGCTAGAGTGAAGCACAAACAAAGTACTAGCTCAATCAACTTAGTCTTAGCACACCATCATAACAATCCAAGCTTATTCTTAGTAACAGTGATGCAATCAGAGGTGAAGATATGAGATAACCTGGTAGCGATCTCCGTGTCCTGCTTGGATAATGTCCTTAAGACAGACTTTAAACTCATTGCATCTTGAGCACCGGGCATCAGTCATCTGCTTTAAGAGTAATAGAACAATCAGTTGGGACATGTAAGATGTTATCGGATTTTTTTATTTGAATTAGGTAGAGAGAATTACCTGAATGCGCTCAAATTCATCAGGCTCTTTTTTGGCGGTCTCTTCAGCAGTTAAACCCTCCTACAGTTGAAATCATTAATCACAATACAATACCGCTTGCAATAAATAAAAACCCTAAGAACATAAATATAATGGAGTGGGAATTAATATTTTCATACCACAGTTCTGAACAGAAGTTGGATTTTGACCACAAACATACTACTAAGGCAGGTGAAAGTAAGATTATGTCAAAAATTCTAGTTCCAACTTGTAAAAGGTATATTTAATTGATTTTTTTTTTCATTTGTCTAAACATAAAAGGATTACTAAAATATGATAAGAAATAAAAACTTCATTCCATGGTGGGCTGCACCCAGAACCCAAGTAGAGTGGCATAAAAGAACTTGGTCACAAACAATTGTAAGGTTAAATTTTGTCAAGTCCCTGTGATATTAAAACCAGTTAGCAGGGTAATAAATGGCTAACAGATAACCAGGTTCAAGAGCCAACATATTGCCACCTGCATGAGGTAGCTATCCCTCTCTTAAACTGACACGAAAGAAAATTCAACACCCTAATAAACTATACCTTTAACTCAGCAGGTGTCATGTTAAGTATTGTTGAAGGTTCCAATTCTCCATTTAGTAGACGTCGAGCTAGCAATGAATTGTTCTGTGAAAAAGAAACAAAAACCAACATCATCCTAAATTGAAACAAGGGAAGATATCTATATAGGCTCATAAGCAGAAAGCTCTCGACCTTCAGGTTGAACATAAGCTGCCGTAACTTCTGGTTATATTTCATGTCAGGTGAAAAAGCATCATATGAGGCCTTCTCAAGTGCAGTTACAGCAGAAACAGCAGCATCTGGCCACTGAAAAGACTTGCCACCCTGCAAATGGAGAAGGGCAATAAATATTGTGCAAATCATAGCATCTCTTTAATCAACAACTACCAATCAATAAGACCTATTCCTACTTATCATCACAAGGGTAAAAAAGAAAGATATCCTTGTTATAAAAGCTAAACATAGTCGAGAAAGTCACTGCACACATTTGAGCCCTTCTCCTGAGATCCATTCGCAGTTCCTGAACTCTTAGTGTCTCTTTCAGGTTCCAAGCTATCAGAACCACATTTAGCTTTGTCATCAAGTTCAGGAGAACTACACATGTATTGAAGTGCTTGGAGAAGCCTCTCCATCCACTTATCACGATGGGTTACTCCAGTTAGCACCTTAGCATTTGACAAAATTGTGTAGTATTCACTGGTATTACTTGTACAGCTTCCAGGAGTTTCAGCTTTCAGATGTTGATCAGACCTTGTAGTTCCTTCATCACTCCTTGTAACATCAAGAGGTGAAATGTTCTTTTTCCTGAGAGATCTTTTTGCCTTTAGCTGCTCTTCCTGATCCACAACTGGAGCGGCATCATCTGTCTCAAGGTCAGGGAGATCGACCAAACGTGATAAAGTTTTCTGAACAAGTAGATCTATCTCATGCTGTTTACTATCCTCGTAATCTTTATCAGTTAGTTTCCAAAGCTTCCGCTCCACAGTGTCATAAACTCTCTGCACAATAAAACCTGGATGTTGTTTACGGTTTGGATGTTGCTTATGTATGGGAACAAAGTGCACCACACACTTGTGCATCACAGATTCTGCTGGAACCTCATCCCGGTGGAAGCTATAGAACAGCTCTCTGGTGTCACGTGATTGCCAGCTTCCACCATCTTTTTTCTCAGCTTCTTCAGGGCGATAAAACCACTGGCCGGTAACCATAATGCTCCCATCTTTAGTCTGGCTAATGTCCTACCAATAGATAAAAACTTCATTATTTGCAAAGAAAATGACTAAAAAGTGTTTTGAAAATAAAGAAACTAATGATTGAATACCAGGCAATGCAATTACCTTAATGATGGCCACATAAGGCTTCTGCTCCTGATCTTCAGGAACTAAAAGAACTGGATCCTCCTGTAGAGGAACACTAAAAAATATAAGTAATGACATAAGGTGAAAAGTCACAAATTAGCAAAATTGACCATTTAAACAATTCTACGCGCATACTTGTTTTTAAGATTCAAAAAATATTAGTTCCAACTTTTAACAGCATAAAAATGCTACGATCGCCATCGTAATGAACCGAAAAAGAAAAAAAATCATAACAATTACACTTATTTAAAAGGGTAACCAAAAAACATAAAAATAAAACCAAAGTTAAAACTCTTTTATACCAGGAATCAGTATTTCATTTCAGCTTTCTCTTACCACAATCACTTAGAAGCTAAAGAAAGTATTATCACTCTTCACAAGCTCGGAAACATCTACAAACAAAAGTTCAAAAAGAAAAGAAAAATCTTTTTCCCCAATTACAACTGAAAATAACACAAAACCCGAAATTGCCATAAAGAAATATTAGAACCAAAAGCCTTTTTTTCCACTGAACTCTTCAAAATTAAAATTGAAACAAGTGACCCACAGAAAGCACCTTCAGCCACTCAAAGAGGAAGAAACATCCACTCAAAGAGGAAGAAACACTTGATAACACATTGAAATCAATTAAGCAATCTGACAATTATAAAAACAACCAACAAATCAAATAATAAATTCATATTAAAAAAGAAGTAAATCGTTTTAAAAAAAGAACCAACAAGCCAAAATGTTCAAAACCCTAATTCCTGCAAAACCTCTCAAACAATGCCACACAAAAGACACAACACAAGCTCATGAACAGAAACCTCAAAATTCAGAATCCAAACACTATAAAAACGAGCAAAACCCCCCTTAAAAATCCAAAATGCAAGTAAGAAACTCACGAGATCGTATCGATTGCCATCGAACTCAAAAGCTTCATAATGACTCCTCCTTCCTCTTCCTTTCCCAGAAACCCTAATAGCATCCCCTATCGGCTTCGCATCCTCCTGAACCGGCTCTTCCTCCGGTTCTTCCTCTTCTAGCTCTTCTTCCTCCGTGTCCTCGTCCTTCTTTTTTTTCTTCTTCTTCTTCTTAGTTTCCTTCTCATCCTCTTCATCTTCCTCTTCCAGCAGCTTCATTTTCTTCCTCTTCCTTTCCGGCCTCGTATCCTCCGGTCGGGACCGTCGGGGAGGTATCGGAGCTTCGTCCTCGTCGTCGCTAGTGGACACCTGAGCAAACCTTCGGTTTCCCATTTCAGACCAAGGCTTTCTTCTTCTTTTTGCGGGTGTTTTCGAGAGGTTTTTAAAATGTCTGTGCTCTTTATATTTATTTTTTGAGGCTTATATAGGAAATAGATTTCGAAACCAGGCTTTGTTTCTTTAATATATTGCCATAATGCCATTGTGAATCAAAGTTACTCGGGAGTCGGGACCTCGGGTCCGGATTTTTTATTTTTATTTTAAAAAATCGAGATTGCACTAAATAATTGAAATTAGGGATGAACATTTTACCCGACCCGGCCCGATCGGGTCGGATTTTTTTCATAAAAAAATTGAGTTCGGGTCGAGTTTTTTTAAAAGGTAAAGTCGGGTCGAGTTCGGGTTTATGGTGGAAAAAATTCGACCCGACCTGGGATTAATAGTGTAATTTCCCTTAAATTTTTTAGGGATATTCACAATAATGCTCACTATTTATATATTTTTTTCAATTAGGTCCTTAAATTTATTTTTTACAATTAAGTCCTTAAAATTTATTATTTTTTAATAGCTCGGGTCGTGTTTGAGTATATAGTTTTCGGGTCAGGTCGGGTCGGGTTTTTTCAAGTGTGAGGTCGGGTCCAAATTTAAAGTATATATTTTCGGGTCGGGTTCGGGTGGGCCAAAAACCCGACCCATGCCCATCTTTAATTGAAATACTCTGAATCTAGAGATTAGACTATCTTCTAGTTAATTGATTTAAATTTGAGTAATTTTATTTGTAAGTTATACGTAAATTTATTCAGTGTTAAAATATAAAAACATATGTTATTATAGATTACATTAAAAAAAATTAACACGAAAAATTATAATGAATTATATTCGCTACAATATTCAAAAAATGTTTAACAAGAACTCAATAAATGTCCTAGTGGAAAAGCAGATGATGCTCATTCTAGAGTCACAGGTTCAAACCGCTTTGTCCACAAGGTGTATGCGCGTTGTCAAAGAGTCAAGAATGTATATAAATATATATTAACAAAATAATTGAGTTTTACATAATATAAGTTAATCCTGACCCTAAAAAAATGTTTAACAAGAAAAATTAATAATATAAATTAGGTTAATGTATGGGATTTAGATTGGCTACAATATTCTCTTGTAACTTTGATATTATAATGGAATTTTTTTTTTCTCTCATTTGTCTGTAATTGTTCATTTTAGAAATTTTTTAGTTAAATTTTGTGTTTGTTGGTTGTTGTTTTATTTTCTTCGTCGATTATCATAAAATATATCAGAATTAAATATGATTTGAGTCTGTTTCGATTTGATAAGCAACACCTCTAATTATCGTGGTTTGAATATATAATGGTGAAAATTTACTGAGAAACCATATCAATATTTCATATGAGCGACAAAAATCTTTTATCATTTTTGGTGTTATTTTTCGTACCCCATACCAAAAAAATAAATTACAAATCATAACCTTAAATTCTATATCCTAAACCTTAAACTTTACCCCTAAAATTGCACTTTTCTCATAATTCTCTAAATTCTAACCTTAAACATTAATCATAAGCCCTAAACATAACATTTTAGGGTGTAGGTATAAATAAAGACACCAGAAAGGATTGAGGATTTCTATTCCCATATGAGAGTAAAACAAACAGTATTCACAAATTTTAGTGGCTGAGCCAGGATCAAATATTGGCAGGGGCCAAAATATTAAATTAAAAAAATGAAGGGGCTTATTAAGTATTTAAACTCAAAATACCACAAAATTTGTCAACAAACTCTAAAGCAAGCGGTTAAAAGCTCTAGTTGTCTCCTCTTCTAGGTTGTGAGTTCATTACCCATTAGGAACGAATACCACGAGATTTATTCATACATATTCTTATCCCACATTCGTTTTGAGTTCGAACAAAATTGCTAGCTAGACGAGTCCGAGTATAGAAAACACCACAAATTCAGATTATACATACCAGTAAATTAGTAACGCAGTTCTTTATTTCTCAGATTATTGAAAGCAAAGGTGTTTTCATGTGAGATCCGCCACCTATTTTTGCAGTTGTTCTTTGATTTCCTTCAGGCTCTTATGCACTTCATCAAAGTGAGGATTTGTAGCATTTCTCGTGTTCTCGATCCACTGCTGAACTTTCTTGTAAGGACTCAATAACCTGTTCCGATCCGCCTCGTCCAGAAGCTACATCGAAGAAATTGTTATCAAATCTTAATGTCCTTCTGGAGAATTTATTAATCCATTTATAGAAAATGTACCTCAAGTTGCATTATTTCACAAACGAGGCTAAGATCGGCGATAGATGGCTGGTTTGCACTGAGCAGAAATGGTCCATTACCCTCGAGCCAAAACGACTCGATCTTCGATAGCGCTGCGGACAGAAGTTTCTCACCTTCGGCAGCTCCTTCCGGGTTAAAGGGACGGCAAAACATAGGTGCCAGGACAGTGTTCTGAACAATTGTGACTGTAAAACAGAAGCATAGAGTTCAAAAGCCGTATCTCACCAAAGGAAAGGAGCATTGATATGCATAAGTCATAAGTCATAACCACAACACAAGCAGAATAGATAGCCTGTAACATATCAGCATAGTAACCGAAACGATTCGTGTTTAGAAACAAGCAGAGATGCCGAAACCCGAAAGTACCGAATGGAAGAAATTTTAGCAACTCTGATACTCTGTCCGATGTTGTAAGGAAAATAAGTGCAGGGATCGTAAAACAAATGCAGATACAAAGCAACATTATCCTACAGCATCAATTATCAATAATCAATAGAGTTTGATCCATTTCAGTGTTGATTATATACCTGGACCACGGCGTAAGTTGGAGTGACGCCAATCCAACACAGAGTGTATCTTGCTTCTCTTGAAAACATCAGCCGGATACCTCGAAAGAACGAAACGAAAACTCGTTATAATCGCGGTTAATCCCGTGATTGAACTGCATAAGGTTCGGTAACACAGTGACCAAGTAATTGGACTTACCAATGATCTGCAACTTCAGGATATGAACTAGCAAGATAGATAAGAATGGCATGGCTGCAACAACAATAAACCAATAACGAATATATACGTGTGCGGGACAAAAACGTGCCTCTTTCTATGCCCTAACACTAAAAAATCAAATTTTAAGCTCTAACCCTAAATTCTAAACCCTAAAATATAGATCCTACCCCTAATTCACTAAACCCTGACCTTAAATAGAGGCACCGAAAAGGGTAGATGATTACTATTAGTGTGTGGAATATTTGAAGTAAGGGAAAAAGGGGTCTTCAATTACCTCTCAAAGAGCTTAAATTCTCCATCAACAATGGCGGGCAGTTGATTCATGGGATTAATTTCTGCAACCAAATCATTGGGAAAAAAAACAACAACACAGTGTCGTTAGCCAGTGCTTCTGATTAGTGAATTAAGAAGGGGAAGAAAGAATTGAATACCTGAGAATTCAGGAGAAAAATGTTCACGCTTTGATAGATCTACTCTGACCTCCTCAAATTCTATACCATTTACCCTAATTTACCAGAAAAATTCAAAAAAAAGAAAGAAGGAAAACTGAATCAAAGGAGAAGAAAAACCCAGATAATATAGTTCTGAAAGGGTAGAAAAAGAAGTACTTGCAGAAGATGAGGACAGCTCGAACTGGCTGAGATAGGCGATCTGAATATACTTTGAGCTTCATCTCTATACTTTCTTCTCCGTTTTCTGTGTTTTTTTTTCTTCCTTAGCTTCCTTCTTTGTTAGCTTTACTTTGCCTATGAAAGTTTAAATTCTTCCACTTATTTAAGAAGAAACTAGTGGGAATAACAATGGCGAATTGAAAAATATTTTAACCAAATTAAGAACACTATCCATATTCGGTTCAATGAATGTGATGAATTCAGGATTCTCTGGTATGTAAAATCAACAACCGAAGGACTGAGAAAAAAGCAAGTTCTCTCTCCCAGTCAAGGTTTCTCCCATCGCTCTGATCCTTCGCTCCAACGTCCGGTTGTGGGCTTGGTCGTGCCTGGTGTGGTTTGACGTGGCAAGGAGGTGGTTTGGAACTTCTGCTGGTGTAGGATATCAGTTTCTGTTTCTTCCCCTTTCCGTTTGACTACGCAACTCTGCTCCTAACACTACAAACTCCGTTTACATTTCGAGTTCTGAGAAGCATTTATTTCCTCTTCAATCGCATTTACTCCTGCTTTCTCCCCAAGCTTGTTGGAGCTTTTAACCACCAGCCCTGCAGGAAATCATGCCTAAAGGTGGGAACAGTCTGAGCATAGGGGTCGTTGACACCAACTTCCCTAACAACAATGAAGATCCCAAACCTCCAAACCAGGAGTTCCTCGATGAGCTTGAGCTCAACGAAGACAGTGAGGTAAACTTCACTCTGAAAAACCTCTCCCTGCTTGGCAAACTGTTGTCTACTCTGCCCATGAAACTTCTGGCACTAAAAGTTATTCTGAAGAAAGCATGGAAATGTGAAGGCCTGGAGTGCCACGACCTAGGAAGAAACTTCTTCCTCTTCATCTTCCAAACAACAGAAGATCGCCACCGCATCCTGAGCAAGAAACCGTGGTCGGTGCAAGACTCCCTGCTCATTTTGAAGGAATGGCAACCGGATAAGGCATTGGAGGAAATTGATTTTGCTACAGAGGAGTTTTGGGTTCAGATAACCAATCTCCCAGTAGGGCTGACCACCAAAGATAACGTTCGCCGCATCGGAAAACTGTTTCCAGTCTATTTTGGGTCAACGCTTGAAGATGACGAGGAGAAGGTGGCATGGAATGGTAACGTCGGCATTCGAGTTGCCATTAGGGTAGAGGATCCACTAAAGACGAGGTTCATCCTCAATAGGAAGAAGGACAAGGCTCTGGAAATTGGCTTTAAGTATGAAGCGTTGCCGCGTTTTTGTTTTCGTTGTGGTCGCCTGGGACACGTTGAACGTGAATGCAAGAACGACCTGATCATGGTGAAACTCTCTGGGAAATTTGGGCCTTGGTTACGCGCCTCAAACGCTTTCCGGCAGCAAGTTTCATTCACCATGAAGCCGGCTACCACCACAGCAGGGTCGTCCACGCTACAGGACAAAGGAAAAGAGGAAAAGGACAAAGCCTTATGGAGCGTTGTCAGAGGGCAATCTAGCCAAAATCTCCTAGACCTCAATGTTTCGTCTAAGGAAACCTCTCAAGTCCCATCCCCCTCTCCCAAAGTCAACCCTTTATTTCCCCTTCTGGAAAGCATTGCGGCAACCTTTCCGAAAGAAAATATAGGAGCAAGCACTGGAATAGGACCTGCACAACAGATTTCAATGTCCTGTATATCCAAGGAAAGATCTATACTAGGTTTTGACAAGGAAAATGTAGAAACATCTCATAATGCCCTGGAAAGGATGCTGGCTGTGGGTTTCGATCGAATGGAAGTATCAACCACCAAAAAACGGAAAAGAGAAGGAGATGATGAGCTCGAATTATTTGGCCCAACAAAAAGGCGTGAACTCTGGGAGGAGGTCTCGAAGACAATCTGTCAAGTTGGGCCCCAAAATTGGGCTATATCGGAAAGGAACATAGCAGCCTCTGATGATGTTCTAACGGCGGCTCTGTTCCCCGAATCCATACTCCACTCCTCTGCCATAATCCAACAAATCGAACGTAAGAAAAATGGCAGGAACTATGGGTCTAGAAGATTAACTCTGATTAGGAAAGCAGCACGAAGGAAGTATGCCATGGAATGCACCAGGATCATGATCGACGAAGCGGGGCTCATTCAACTGGGAATTGATCCGTTTGGCAAAACAATCACTCGGGTTCCAACAATGTGCATTGACGACAGCTTCTCTCTCAATGAAGAGATTGCCATAAGTGATGGAGAAGATTTGGTTCCTCTGGAGAAGACAGTGTCGTACCCAAACCCTTTCGAGGACTCTGTCCAGGATTCGGATGACTCCAATGGGAGTTATCCGAGCTCACCATGAAGATCGAACGTTGCGCGGCCCAGGTTAGGAAGGGACGTGGGTGCTTTACGCGGGTCAATCATTCCCCTCGGATCACAGTGGCTCACAGTGAGCAGGTGGATCCAAGGCTTTTGTTTAGGTGCTGTTTTGTCTGCTTTCAGATCCACCACAACGCGGAAACTGCTAGGCTGAGGGAGAACTCAATGGCCTCCTACCCTTCATCTCGAATGATATTGGTTCTTGTCTTGATAAGGATCGACGATGACTCGTCGGAAGCCTGTCTCTGGGAAGAGCTCTCAGACAGAACCGGTTTCGATTTTCCGGTGAAGGTTTCAAGAGGTTCATTTTTTAGTTGTCCTATGATTCGTCTTGTGCTTTCCGTTTGTCTCCTATCGGACGTCAGGTTGTCTTTGATTTTATCGCCTGTGTTTACGTCTGGGCTTTGGTGGCCTTTTTCTTTGGTTTTGCATGTCTTAGGGTTTAGTAGAAGCGACGCCAGTGACCTTGCATGGAGCTTGGCGGCGCACGTAGGTTGTAGGAGGAAAGGGGTTCAGTTGGGCCCACCTTCCCTTTTGTATCCGTTGTTTGCTTCTAGTTATGAATGAATATCTGCAAGTCTTTATCGATCAAAAAAAAATGAATGTGATGAATTCCGACAACGATGAGTTCATTGTCGTTGAAAGATAACTAAAGCATGATATGATTAGATAAATCATATTTTTTTTAATATGTTAGTGTGATGTAAGGATAATATTTGTTCAAACTTTCTTAGTCTTTCTTTAAGAAATTACACTGGTGCTTGAACTCGGGTCACCGAGACGATAAAAGTCATTCTTTGCCACTGGGACACAAGGGATTAAGTATATAGGATAAATTAGATCACTTATAAGTGAGATTAAATTTAAAAAATTATAAACGAGTTAATCAATTAATCGATTGATAAAAAATATGTCACCTTATCATTAAATGTGCAATTGATGTTAATTTTTTTTATAGTTAAGTGGTTTGATTATTGCAATCGATAAATTAAATGACTTAATTGTTATATATGATAAATAGAGTCATTGTGTTGTAACTAAGAGGTTAATGATTGTTTTTAACGACATAGTGATATGTTTGTAAAAGTCGATTAATTAAGTGACTCGTTTATAATTTTTAAAATTCAGCTATCTATTTGTAATCTTATTAATAATTTAGTGATATAATTTATTAAAAATACAAATATAAAAATATCTTGTTATGCGACTTTTTGTTTTATCCATAAATCGATATTATCATGAGATCATACTATATACTTAAAAAACAAATATCAAAGTGCATTATTTTTATTCCAAGGAAAACGTTGTTTTTTTAGTGATAATTGTGGGACTATAAATGATGTGTACTTTTTTAGAGAAATTATTAGATGGATTCGGCTCACCACGTAATTTATGGTTCGTCCAATAATATTTATTCATTTCAGTGTAACTTTAAAGTAACTACCCTCTCTTTAGTTACATGTAAGAAAGCGGTGAAGATTGGCCTTAAAAATGACATGAAAAAATGTTATTAGAAGATACCAATAAGACTATAGATGACGCGATGAGCCAAACTCATCTAATAATTTTTCCTTCTTCTATGTCCAGTGTTTGATATTTGTATTTATACATATTTATACGAGAATCGCAGTAAAAATAAATATTTAAACTACTTTTATTAAATAAAGAGTTAATTGTATCACATGTCTCTAAACTATGATTTTTATTTTAAATTTGTCCTTAAACTTTTAAATGTTTCAATTTCATTCTAAATTATAGCTTTCATTTTAAATTAGCCCTCAAACTTTTAAATATTACAATTTCATCCCCAAATGATGACTATAATTCTAAATTGCCGTTCAAACCATTGAATGTTCCAATTTAATCCTTAAATTGTTGTTTATGTCGCTTCAAATATTTAAACTCACTTTCACTAAACAAGTAGTCACATTATAAATATGAATAAAAATCTTCTAACTATGCCTTCTTATATGTCTCATGCTAAAAAAATACTAAAAATTAAATTCTAAACCTTAACCCTAATTTTCACATCTTAAACCTTAAACCCTAATTTCCTAAACCCTAACCCTAAGCCCTAACCTTAAACCTTAAATCTTAAACCTCAAACCTACTATTTTAAAGTAGGGCACCAAAAGAGGCAGATGATTTTTCACCCTATAAATATATACGTGTATGGATGAAAACTTGGTCAGCATATAAGCCTGCAAGTCCGTACTTCCATGGAAACCAAAACCCTATTCTTAGTGTGTTTACCTTTCATTACGTAACCTTAACAATCGTGGATTCATATCATCCACTTCTTTTCCATTACACACAACTAATTCCAACCCTAAAATCTGCCTGTTTTTAACAGTTACTAATTAAGGAAAGTTTGAACATGCAAATGCAATGGCCCCGAGTTGGATCGGTTCCCTATATCAATGACTCGAGATGGAGCTGCAGAAACTCATCCCTGTTGTCTTCCACAAACCCTAATCTCTTTTTCTTTCTTTCTTTATTTTCCTTTTTCTTTGCCATCTGCGCCTAAGTTTTTTTTATCAGAAAAGGAGATGGCATCATTCAGTGGGACAACAGAGAAGTGCAGGTCTTGCGATAAGACTGTTCATTTCTATGATATGATATCCGCCGATGGAGTCCCTTATCACAAGAGTTGCTTCAGATGCAGCAAATGCAATGGACTTCTCGCGGTACGTATATACACACACGCGTATATACGTACGTCGTACGTACAATTTGGGACGTCTGTTCCAAGTTGTTCATGCGATAGATACGAATATTTTGAAGATATATAGAGTTTGATTGACAATTTGTTTTTATTTTTGTTAAACAGATGAGCACCTATTGGGCAAGGGATGGAATCTTGTACTGCAAGGCACACTTTGAGCAAGTCTGCAAGACGACTGGCACTTATACATCTATGGGTGAGATTTATGTCCGAGGAAAAATATTTAAATATATTCGTATCTAACATTCACGTCCGGCTAACAATGTATTTTTTTAATGGTTTTTTCAGATAAACCTAATAAGCCAAATGGACTGGTGAACTCAGAATTTTTCCTTAAAACTTTGTATTCTTTGCCATGTTTGATATGAATTCATATGTTATGTTATATTATTTAACTTGTACAGCAAAGGGCTCCTAGCAAAGTTGCAGCCATGTTTTCTGGCACTCAAGAAAAATGTGGAGTCTGCAAGAAAACTTGCTACCCACTAGAGAAGGTCTGTTAATTAGATCCAAGTTTTTTTTAAAGTATTCGTGTCTGATACTCGTATCTAATATATTCGCGGATATAAACCGACACATTAACAGGTGACTGTGGAGGGAGAAATATATCATAAGAATTGCTTTAGGTGTGCTCATGGAGGTTGCTTTCTTACAACATCTTCATATGCCGCATTAGATGGGTTCCTCTACTGCAAGCACCATTTTTCTCAGTTGTTCAAGGAGACAGGGAGTTACAATCACCTCACCAAGACATCTTCGATGAAGAAACCCTCCGACGGAGAATCGAATACGGAATCGAAACCGGATGCTGAAGAAGGGACGAGTACAGAAACCGCAGCTGAAACTGCTGCGGAAGACCAATGATGGAAATGCTTACAAACTTGAACCTTCATGGGACATTGTTGAGCTCTAAAATCTCAGAATTGGGTGTTTGATCTTTGTTACACACACATTTTTCGATTTAGGCTCGTGGGGATGTTCATCTGGGCTCATAGGTTTCCAATTCTTCAACTCTTCTGGTTTAAAATTTATGTGGTTCTGATTGATCTGGAGATATTATCAAAGGGAAATCAAAACTGTTGTATCCCTTTAAATTCATTTGTGTGGAATTCTTTTTTAAAAATATTTTGATTCAAGTCTTTTTTATTAATGTGATTGCTGAGCTTTCGAATTCACTTCTTTGATTCTTTTTAGCTTAATGCACTTTTTACCCCTAATATTTACCACTTTTCCAACTTGACGCGGGAGGTTCGGGCGAGTTAAAATTTTCTGACCCTTAACCATGCACCCTAATCATGCTTTCTTATATGTCCCCTACTGAAAAATAACTAAAAATTAAATTCTAAGCACTAACCTTAATTTTCATATTTTAAACCCTAAACACTAAAAAAATACACCCTAACCCTAAGCCCCAATCTTAAACCCTAAACCCGCTATTTTAAACTGGAGGCATCAATGAGGGCATAATTAAGGGGTAGACGATTTTCATCCCTCCTTATTTGCCCTCTACTAAAAAACACCTAAAATTAAATTTTAAGTACTAACCTTAATTTTTATACCCTAAACCCTAAACTCTAAATCCTAAAAAATGCTTCCTACCCTAATTCCTAAACCTTAACCCCAAGTCTCAACTTTAAACCCCAAACCCTAAACTCACTATTTTAAAATGGAAGCGCTAATAAGGACATAGTTAAGAATAGACGATTTCCATCCGGTTCGAGCACATGGTAATGAGTTCATTCACCTCAAGCAAACAGACACCAATGATTTAACCTTATGCTTTGTAATAAAATTATAAAAACCCAAATTTCTGAATGTGAAGTCAACGCTTAGATCAGCCTGAGTTCTTCAAGTTAACACTCCACCAGATCCAAAAGGACCAATCTAGCCTCTCGTCTCTGTTCAATACTGGGCAGATTCAGCCTAGTTTGAAGGGCAATTCCGCCAATAAAACAACTAGTTTTGGCTTATATATAGGCTAGTTGCTTGATTCATTGATCCGTATTCAAAACAATGATCATTTCCAGCAGCTTCAAATTCGTGTTTATCTTCTCTACGATCATACTTTCCGCCGTCAACCTCTCCAGTTGCCGCTACACCCATACAAGTGTAAGAACTGAAGTTGAAGGAAAAACAACGGCGGAAAGCTTCTTGACATGGCAGCAGCATTTCCCGGCAGCAAGGTCTCCGGTGAGTCGGCCGAGTTATGAAGCTTCGTATCGGACAGTTCCAGGAGGGCCAAACCCTCTCCACAACTGAATAATCCATTCCATTATTCTGTGTTCATTTTTTTTGTAGATCTTGAATGTGTATGGATTATGATTAGGTTACAGAATTCTTTGCCTACTGGTTCAGTTCTTTGTTCTTCTTTTTACTTTTCCTTAGCAGTTAGCTGTCATGTATATGGAGTAGTATAATGTAACAGATACAGTTTCATTTAAAAATGCAAGCTTTCTTTCTAAAACTTCAATTATATTTGTTTCGCTCATTCCCTGTGTTCTGGTGTCAAAGGTAGATGTTTATCATTTCTTGGGACTCAAGTTCGAACGCTAGTAATGCATATTATGTGTACCGTCTTTGAAAAGACTAAAAAAATTGAACAGATTTTACCCCTGCATCACACCAGCATATTCAAAAAAAAAATTATATTTGTTTCAATTTTATGTATAAAAGGAAAGACCAAGAGCCGTGCACGGTGGTAGAGCTACGAGTAAGAGGAGGTTGAGACTTTTGATGCATAGCGGAGCCGCCTACCCTTTGTAAATAATTACTTTCTCTTAAATACAATTCAAAAAAATAACATCCTTTGAATAAATTGCTGGCTCCGTCCCTGTTTTGATGAGTGAGGTGTCCCTTATTCTTTGTTAGTCCAAAAAATTAATCCGATGAGATTTGTTTGACCAGATATTAGAATACGAGTTATGATCCGTTAATACAGTAAATGCAAGGATTTAAAAACTTAAATCTTTAAAACTTCAATAACCCTAAACTAAACGTCTAAACTTTGAATTAGATCCGCTTTGACTTACGGTCGTCGGTATATGAAATATTTTTATATATATAATGGTGAGAACATGGTGATGAGGAAGAAGAAGAAACGGCCACCGACTAAATATTTAATTGCTACGTTATAGATCTTCATTTTTTTTTTATTGTTTTAAAGGTCAAACCCACATTTTGGTGGCTTCCATGAATAAAGAAAAATAATAGGAACGTGCAAGGTTTTATTTATTATGCACACATGCAATTGTTATATCAATAAGATGAAGAAGGAAGCTCTCTATATTTACTTACGGATAAAGATTCTATACACAGACGGTAAAAATTGAAAATTTTCACAAGCGCCTTAATTTTAAGGTATAGGGAGTTAGTTTAGGGTATAAGGTTTACGGGTTAGGGGTAGGATGTTAAAATTTAAGGATAGTTGTTTCAATTTAAAGTTTATAGGTTAAAACCTAAATCCTCACCATATTACCCTTAACCCTAAACCTTCAACTATCCCTAAATTCTAACCCCTAAACCTTTAAATTCTATACCCTAAACTAGCTCCTTATATCCTACAACTAAGACGCTTATGGAAACTTTCAGTTTTCACCGCCAGTGTATATGATATTAATCCTTTACTTTATACTAAATACAAGAGTTGTGTTAACAAGCAAACCAGTCCACCCAAAACTGAGGAAATACCAGTAAAAAGAATAAAAAGAAAATGCAATACATATACACAGTTATAACCAAGTTCAGATAAAGCCTGCAAAAGCTGAATAAATCAATAAGCAAAATGTAATTAGATCAAACTTTGTTGCTTATTACAAGAGAAGTAACCACAAGATCAAACTTTGTTGCTACATTAGAAAGGACCAATAATTGCTAGTTTGGTCTATGTTTATATATATAATTGCCGGTGAATACGGCAACGCTGTTCTTCAACCCGATTATGGGTTCAAGTATTTTTGAGACTCTGGAAAAGCTCGGGAAGATGGGCGTTCGTGAGCTTAGCCTTCTTCGAGAACTCCTTGTTCTTCTGCTTAGGCTTGGGCTTGGAGGAAATGCCCTGCACTTGAGCAGCAGCTCTTCTTTTTGCCGTGTTCGTAGCAGGTTTCATTCCATTCTTCTGGAGATCTTTCTCGATATCGAGCATGTCTCGTGGCAATTCGATTGACCGAAACAACTCTTTAAGGTCATCGTCCACCTTAATAAGTACCCTGGGATCATTTGGGAAGGCAATGTCTTCCTGAGAGTCGAAATTTGATAGCAGCCAAATCTGACCTGCAGCTTTCAGAGCCTACAAAAAGAACAACCATAAAATATTTTCATGTTGTTACACTGTTTTCATGGTTATTAAACGTATCGTTCACGTTACATTGCGGAAAATTTCAAAACTTAACGCCTTCCGAATATGTAACATATCTCACTTTATGCACATATTATATCCGAGGGAACAAATAACATGTTGCGCTCGTTGCTTTCACAATGTTAAATTGTCTAAAGAGATAATGTAAATTGAAAGCTCGAATCAAATTCCGATATGGAAACTTAAATATGGACAACGGAGTAGTAGAAAGTGAAGTAAAATATCAACTTATTTATACCTGCAAGTCTTCCATAACATTTGGGTATGCATCCTTGAGATCAATAACAGCAATGCCTTCTATAAATTTCCGAACCAAGACGAGAAGTTCACTCTTATTCTTTACATCATGCTTAGCCTGTAAGAATAACATATATAAAGTTGCAATCCTTTATGAAAGAGACTAAGCAATAGGACAATGCTTATTATTATATACATGCTGAAAACAAAAAAGAGCAAGTCTATCATAAGGTCAGAGCATCAACCGAGTAAATGTCACCTTGTAAGAGAAGCGCTTTCCATCAAAATATACTTTTGGATTTTTCCTCAACCCCTCAAAGACATCTCTGTTGCCGTTGACATCAACATGACATGCTTCATTGATCTGTTCAGGTGTGTACGCTTGCCTTGTCTGCAACCATCAATACATATTTTACAGCTGAATTAAAATTTTCAGATCTTTTCGATAATCTGATAGTAATGTCAGCAGAAACAAACATGTGAAAAGCCATAGAAATGTCAACTAGCACTTTTCCAAGATATCAGAAAGTGAATACACCGTGAAATCTCAAGTCCCCGGCCATTCTTTGATGTAAAATCAAACCATCAATAATAACAACTTGACAATCGATGATATAATAGAATCCCACACCCGAGCTTCCCTTACCAGACACTTTGAATAATGTTTCCATACACTTTGAATAATGTTTCCATAACAACTACCAGTTTCAACTTAAAAAGGCTACACAGGAATACAACAATACTCCTTTAAGGACCAATTGGTTGCTATTCCAAACTCTGACCCCAGAATATCTTGAATCAACTACTCTAAAAAATTATAAAACATGGTCAAATTTGCTTGAATTACCAACCATGAGAAATGCAGGGAAAACTATCACAACTTTAATGTGATGAGACTAACAGTAGAAAATAGAAGAGAAGGTACACGCTAATCAGGACAAGGAGCACGAAACTTTAAAAGACTAAAGTTGGCACAAAACCAACAAGAGGATTTCTCCTTTATCCCATATTTGTATGGACATTGCCAGCAATTTCTCAACAATAGCAATTTTCCTGCATGACAGATTAATCCTCCGAGCCAGCAAAACATGACTTTACCAAGGATAATTACAACAAGAAAGATGGTCTACGGCTCTACGCATGCAAGGTATAATACTTTGATTATATGCATCAAACACATAAAGATTAAATTAAAAAGGGTTATAAACACCTGATAAAGAATATCAATAACACGCTTCATCTGAGCTCCAACAGGAGCTTTCCTGATGCTGTTAATATGCTGGAGCCTCTCGGTATCATTGGAGAATTTGATAGGCGCAGAAGGCCTTGCATTGGGCAAGGGTGAGGCAGCAGCAGGTGCCGATCTCGGAGCTGGGGTGCTCCTAGATGGTGCAGATTTTGCAATATTGGAGAGCATCGACTGACACTTCTCCTGCTGCCGTTTAAAACTATCTAACTTCTCTTGCAAAGCCATCGTCCTTATCAAAATTCAGAAATACCAAATCCTGGGGACAAATCAAAAGTTTGTCAGTATGCTAGGTGATTAAAAAAAACATCAAAATTCCATTCTTTTATGTTACAAAGCTACCATGAATCAAAATTCCATAACCCAACAAGATATATTCATTTCAAAACCCAAAAACAAAGACTGTGATCACAAAATCTAATCTAACAAATGGTTAAAACTTAAAAGATTGCTTTAATTTTTCCCCAGTCTATCGACATCTTTTAATCCTAATTCCTAAACCAGATAGTATTAATCTAATTTCGTGTTAAAAAAAACATTGGATGAATCTTTCCAAACCCATATCAAGTTTGTACCAAAATCGGCAAACCAATCAATAATATAATCTAATTATCAACATCAGATTCAAAAAAGAGAGAAAAACCCTAACTTTATCAGTCAAAATCGAGAACTGAAACTCTTTTCATTAAAAAAACAACAATTCAATGAATCGAAGATGGTAAAAAGGGGAAAGAGCGAAAACCTTTGCGTTTTAGGGCTTTCTCTTCTCTCGCGATTTTGGGGATTCAATTTACCTTTTGTTTTAGGATTTAGAAAAGAAGAGTGAGGTCCTTGAAAAGAAATAAGCAAAAACGTAGGGACATGAATGCTAAATATCTCTTTCCACAGCGAAGAGCCCAACTGCTTTCTCCGAAGTACCCTTTGCTTTTATTTATTGTTTTTGTGCTAAAAACATTTATTTAAAATTTAATTTTACGCTTTAATTTCTTTTAAATAACTAGTGACTATAATTTATTTTAAATATAATTAGGCAAATTTACTAAAATATTGCTCTAAATTTTTTTTCATAAATATGACACAAGTTAAATTATTTTAAAAAATATAATATTTTTACGTAAAAGTGAAGATGATAGCATTACATATCGTCTTTGAACAGTAAATTAAATTTTAATTGTTGCATTGTTTGAAGACGAAGGCTGTTGGTATCGTTTTTAATTGTTGCATTATTTAAAGACGGTGCTTCTTGCTTATGTCTTTAAATTTTTTATTTTATTTTATTCAATTATTGTTCATAGACGGTGACAAATGATGTCATCTTTAAAATTACTGTAGAAATTGCAAAATTTTGAGAAATAAAAGACAATATTTATGTCAATTCTGTAATTAATGGTTAAAATATGTGAGATTTATTTATTAGCTTAGTGACTAAGAATATTCATATTTTTCTATCTTGTATGAATTCGAATTTTGATATTAAAATGTAGTACTTCTGTTTAATAAAAAAAATAGTTCAAATGTGTATAGGTTTTTAGTAAAATAAATAAATAACAAATCATAAAATAGAAGGTTTTAGGTTTGTATGCCTTTCTAGGCCTTTTAAAAATTCTAAAATAATATAGGTTTAAGGTGTAATCCTTAATTTTTTTTAAAAAAGATAAGTTTTAAATTTTTTATCTAACTAGATTTTTACGTTTTTAATTTCATCAATTAAATTTTTTTATCAATATTAATCATTAAATCTAATAATTTTTGGATCAACCAATATCACATAAAATCATATGTCATTTCTAAAATTTTATTATTTTTAATCTTTTAAAATTAAAAAAAAAATCTTTAAAAACCTACAAACTCCATTTAACATAATCACAGTGTTACATGATAATATTACTTTTTAAAAGTTTGATGTGGTTTTATTTTTATTTTACAATTTATAGTGATTTTTATCACAGCAATGGAACAATAATAATTGTTTGGCCATTTTTATTTTTATTGTAACAAATGCAATAAATCATAGAATAAAAATAAAGTACATAAATCATAAAATAGTTTTTCAACAATAATATAAAAAAAATTAGCCTAGTTGGTTGCTGTGGTAATGGTATTTGTATAAATCAAATAATGTCATGTTTGATTTTTTTAATATAATTATTGGTATTCAATTCATTGATTCAATTAATTCGAATGAATCTTGCAAAAACTTATTATAAAGTCGATCTCCCAACACAAATTTCTCCACTCACAACCTGAATCTGTGACTTCAGCAACAATTTGGTAGGCCAAACATTTCACTTATTAATAATCTCCCAATGTCACAAGTAACCATAATAAAACTCAGACACACGATAACAACATTCAACCAAACATAGTTCGAATTCGAACTCCATAATTATTCGAAGTCGAACCCGATAATTAGGTGCCGAATCGAAAACTAAAAAGCAGCCTAATCTGTGTATGTAGACTGCTTCCACCCTCCAAAGGATTCCTCAACTTGATCATCCCCGGATTGACGTTCCTGTTACATTTTAGTTGCTTAGTTGATTCATACATTCGACTTTACGAGGTAGAATCGGGTCCGAATCGGACCCGAACTACAATTTTTTATCGAAAAAGACGAGAAACAAAACAAAGACAAGCAGTACCTCTGGGGTGAAAGAGAGTCCAATTCTAATCTCCCCACAATAGTTCTTGTCCTTGACAACATTATATGCGGTTGTAGGAACGTTTCCTTCCTCAAATACAGGCTCCAGAGGTATGCTGCAATGAACATTAAAGTTTTAGACTCGATTAAATAACATCGTTCATTCGAGCACATATTCGTATCCCGACACTTGCACTCGATCCGAGTAATCTAGGAAAAGATACAGTACTACTCACATTACTTCGCCAACGAAATCGTCCTGAGAACCGACATCGCTGTCCATTATTTTCAGTTCGAGTTCGTAAACGCCTTCCGAGATATTGAACTCGAAATACTCATTCCATTCTGGTTCTGAACCTTGTCCTGATGCAACTCTGCTCTTCTGCTCCTGAGTTCGGCAAGTGAAGAGCACATAAGGGTCCATGTTACCTGCTCGTTTCCCACAGTTTCATTAGCAACACCTAAACATGCATGATACAAGCAACAAACTAGGGCAATCGGCACTCGGCAGTGGCCGAGTCCGGGGCCTAAAATCGAACATATTCGTGTCGAACATGTACCTATATTCGATATGACATGTGGATATCTATATCTATAATAAAACGTTCAGATGCGATTTCGATCAACCATATGATCGAATCGGTTTAGATCGGATAAACGTTCTCGATCCGATCGAAATTGTCACGAGATCAGAACAGAAAACATATAAAAGCATTGAAAAAGCAGTAAGATTTTAGAAAAAGCAAAGAAAAGAAAGAGAACTGACAGAGAAAATCAGTGTTGTCAAGACCCTTGGCACTAACAAGAACAACTTGAAGCGTTCCCTGAGGCATATTTTTAGAGCGCAGAAACCGAGAAAGAAAGAAAGAAAAAATGTCTGGAGAAATTCGACACACCAATATTATATATATATAATGAAGGAGAATTCACATGAACCAACAAGAACTACCATGTATGGCAAGAAATACCATATATGAACGGTTCGGGTTTTGGTCTCAACATTGTCCGAGTCTTGGTTGGGTCAGGTCCACGATAACTTGAATCCCAACGTTTATATGTTTTGTTATTTTAGTTCTTGTTCGTTTTGGAGTTGAATTTGACCTGTAATATATTTCATATTAGGGGTGTTCAAAAAAATTCGATCCGGTTATCCGTTGATTCGATCCGAAATTTTGGATATTTGATCCGTTTTTTATTTTTCAGATAATTCGGATAGGATATCTAAAAATTTCGGATCGGATATGGATAGTAGTTTTACATTCGGATCGGATATCCGATATCCGAAAATTCAAATTTTTTATAGGTATAAATCTTATTATATTCGATATTTTTACTTGTTATATATGAAAAATTGAAATTTCCATGGATACAAATATTGTTATATTCAATAATTTATTGATTTTTATATTCGAAAACCTAAAATTTTCATGGATAGAACCATTAAATTAAAAAATAATCAAATAAATTCATAAATTTCGAGAATAGAAATTCATAAATATCTGGATTTTCGGATATTCGGTTTTTTCGAATCGGATACAGATCGCTATTTAGTTGATCCGAATTTTTCGGATCGAATCCGATTCAATATCCGAAATGAACACCCCTGCTTCATACATTTCCCACTAGAATTTCCAATATACATTTTATAGTTTTTTTGAATATATTTATACTTTATTAAAAAGTAATATTTTAATCAATATTTTCATAAAAAGGTTATTTGACATTTGTTTAAGATTAAGATAATTTTTACTCAATAATAATAATAATAAAGATCAATTTAATAAAAATGTAAGCGTTAATGACTAATTTGACTTTATGCTTGTAAAATCTTATCAGATCAAATTATTTGAGTAACACTACATTGTTAAACCTAGACGTTAAATTTAGGCCAATATTACAATTAAGTATCTATATATATCATTTTTTTCATCCAAGTACTTAAAATATACTTTTTAATCAAAATAAGTACCTAAAATATTTTTTTATCATAATAAGTACATAAAGTATATTTTTCATCTAAATTGTTAAATATAATTTGAGTTTAAGGGTTTATTTTAAAATTTAATAGTTTAATTGT
Source organism: Hibiscus trionum (assembly GCA_030270665.1). Classification (NCBI taxonomy): domain Eukaryota; kingdom Viridiplantae; phylum Streptophyta; class Magnoliopsida; order Malvales; family Malvaceae; genus Hibiscus; species Hibiscus trionum. The sequence goes on along the minus strand of BSYR01000075.1, from coordinate 1,377,985 downwards.
AGGATTTAGAATTTAGTATTTAATGTTATAAGATTAAATATTTAAGTTTTAAATTTTATAATTTAAATATGAAGAATTGTGTAATTTTTTTTATATAACTTATGTATCAAAATATAGCTCAATAAATAAACTTTTATGACTATTGATAATTCAATCTGACCTAATAACTTCTTATAATTCACAATTAAACTTTTATAAAATTCACAATTAAACTATACAAACGTGATTCAGAAATAATACAGAATGAAAAGTCTTAAAACGAGTTAACTCGACCTGTTCCTGTCGAACAATAAAAAGGAAGAGAATAGAGGCATACAAATTGTTGGACTCAGTGCTTACATGCTCCTGGAAAACATTCATATACAAAACAATCCATGAAGGCCGGAACTACGACAAGCACGTCAACGAGGTCACACTTTTCGACGGAACAATGATGACAACATCTACAACTATCGCCACGAGAACAAAGGATAGATAGACAGTGCCAATTCTGTACAGCATGCTGAGCATCGTAATGCTCTCGAGCTAAAATCATATGCAGAGATCGCAGGTATGACCGTTTCGTCTACACTTCCTCGTGGCTACTACTCTTTAAAATGTTATACTTGCAGAGAGGACATGTAGCATTGATATGAAGCCACTTATCTACACAGGCACAGTGAAAATGGTGACCACAAGGAAGTTCCCTTAGCTCAACTCCATCGTCGTAAGCAGAAAGACAGATGCAACATTCCTACAAATTAACCCGATAATGAAAGATCAGCTTGGTATTCGAAACTTACATCCACCTCAGCAATGATAAAAGGAATTGCCAAAAAATAATCTTGGCATCACATGTTATCACTTGCAAAGAGATAAATAATAGGAGGAAGGAGAAAGGAAATACACAACATTAAAAAAACCCAAACTTACTGCATCATCCTCGGAAAGCACTCGTTCCATGGGGGAATCAATATCACATTCGGTTATTACACCTCCCACAGGTCCTTGAACATCACCAGCACATTTCTCACCATTGCCAATTTTTCGAAACTTGTACTTTGCCAACTGATCAATGTCCTCTTTGGAAGCTCCTTCCTGATGCAAGAGGCCACATATGAAACCAGTAAAAAGGAAAGTATACCAAAAGAGGAAAGAATAAAAAAATCCAAGTAAATTTATCTTACTTCTAGGAGCCATACAACATTAGGATTTATAATACACTAGGGGTGGAAACTAAAAGTTTCCACAAGCACCTTAGTTTTAGGGTTTAGATACTTACTTTAGGGTGTAGGGTTTAGGGGTTTAAAATTTAGAGATAGTTGTTAGAATTTAGGGTTTAGAGGTTAAGGTTTAGTTTTAAGGGTAATACGGTGAGATTTAGGTTTCAACCTACAAATCCTAAATTATAACCCTAACCCCTAAATTCTAAACTCATACACATAAACCCCTAAACCGTGCCCTACGCTAAGCCCCTAAACCCTAAAAACACTTGTGTAAACTTTTAGTTTCTACCGCCAGTGTATGAAATAATTACCCAACATTTAACTTAAATGTGCTTAATTAAATCTTGCAGTTCAAATGGAGCAAAATATTTACTTTAAAAGTGCTTAAAAGATCATCAAGTAAAATTCAACATTCAAAATGTGTATCAGACAAAATTCCATCATTAAATTGTCCAATGCAATAACAAAATTATCCAGGTTGAATTCGACAGGCTTAAAGCTCAAAATTCATGCAATAACACAAAAGGCCTTCCCCATACTTACTAGGTGATTATAAGTATACATTGAATTTCACAGGGGATATTTACCTCCGTTAACCACCTCATTACAAAATTAGATACGCAAGAACAAAAAATCAAGCATCAAATGCAGGCAAACAAATTAACGAAGCATATACGACAATGTCAATCTTACACGCAGGAGGATGTGAAAGTTACCTGATCTGCCACAGCATATAGGATTGCAATAATACATGGAAGACAACAGCAAACAGCAATGCCAATTACACATGCCAGTGCAACGCAAAATACAACGAAGAAGACATCAAAACCAAGAAACACTATACAAAGCCTGCACACAGAATTGCATTGCAAGAGTTAGGATCCAGTTACAGGGGAACAACTTCAAACTCCCAAAAAAAAGGCAGGAAAAAGGAAACAAGAACTTACCAATAAAGCTGCGGGGAGCTACGAGCCATTGCTTGGCCACCTACAGATACCCAGTAGAATCCAATGATCCACCAGACGAATGAAAACATAGTATTTGCAGATTCCAGATGCTTTGCAACACTGCTGAAAACATTTTCAAATGATTAGCTACTAAATGGAGTCTACGGTATCATATACAAACATAATTTATAATGGGGGAGATTAATAATATCCAAAATACACCACAAAACAGAAATATCCCCCCCCCCCCTAAAGTCCAAACACTTAATTCAACTAATGTGAAATGCAAAGGGTGGATTCTCATAACACATTATAACTTCAATGTAAGTGATGAATTTGAACAACTTAACCAAGTAACACCAAATACATGAACAAAAATTCCAAATCTCCATCGAATTCCTAATTGCAATCCAGACATCATAACAAAACATGTTCTAAGCTGCACTTTACCTGATGGGGCCTAAAACTTATTTATTCCAACCTCCAAAATGTCTAACAAAATACATTTTTTTTTGAACTCCTCTACATAGCCCCAACGCCTAAACACCGCAATCGTACTTATGGCTAAAGAAACAATATATTTCATCTCAACTCACCAATTAACCAGCAAGAAGCAGTATATAAAATGTAATCCCAAACCAATATTAAGTTTTTTTAACTCATTGAATACCAGTAAAACTCTTAATAAAATACCTTCCACTACCATCTTCCAAATGAGACAAAGATATGTTGTGCTCCGTATCCACCCTTGATCGTGGGCTCAAAGACCCTTCATCTCCTGCATCAAATGGCCTGGACTCCGCGTTCCGTTGCCTCCGCCGCCGCCTATACTCCACACAGACGCAAACCATATGCAACAAACACTGAAATGCGTACCCAATTATCCACAGTCTCAGCGGCATATTTGGCCTCTCCTTCCAACTCAAAACCAAAACCCCAACCGCCACCGCTACGAATGCAAAATTCCAGATAATATCGAGGACCACCACGGGCTTCGAATACGCCCAATCGCTATGCCGCTCCTCAAGCTGCTCGGCAGCGGCTTCTCTAACCAGCATAGACGGCTCGCGCATTAGTCTTCGACTGCTGGCTCGCCGCAGGAACCGAGCCGCTTCCCGAAGGCTCTGGCGACGCACGGATCCACGAGGAGACGAATCGTCCCGTGATACGCTATTTTGTGACGAGAGAAACGGCGTCGTCGCATCGTTGACTTCATGTGTAGGGGATCGATTCGTTGCAGCCGTCGAAGCCATATTTGGGATTTCTCCTAAAAAATCCAAAAACGCTTTCAATATAAACAAAAGTAATAGAATTTCAAATGAGTTTTCAATTCTATGGTACGGAAGGGAACAATACGGCAAAAAAATTGAAAATTTTCAGAGAATTTGGGTAATTAGGGTTCTACGGAAAGGTGGAAATGAGGAGGCGAAAGTTTGTCTCTTTTATTTCTAGGGGAAGGTTTAATTTGTCCGGTAATATCTGGTGCAGTTATTGCGGTTCGTATCATTGTTAGATAACTTTGAAAATTCAATTGTTTATATACTATTATTGATGTATACACATATGTATACTGTTATTTTTGGTAAAGTATATCAATAATTTTTAAATTATAATAGTATCATGAATCAAATTTTCGATCTTACTTAAAAATAATATCTCATTTTACTAGACCAATTTTTTAATAAGAAAGTGATATTGTTATTATGTGCCTTATTAAAAAACATCTCTAAATCTAATGGAGTAAAAAGAGTGCACGTGATAAGATATACAAAACACATGAGGATTACATCCTGGAGAGCAAAACCACCACGCTCTACTTGATGAATAAGCTTGATAGCTTGAGCATTATCGAATTCCACCTCTAAACTCCGAAAGCTAAATCCCACGCAATAACAAGACCCAGGAAAATATTCCATAACTCGGCTTCCACGACTGAGCAACAATCAATAAATTTAGTAAAACATGCAGCCAGGAACCAGAATGATGCCTAATCACCCCCACCACACCGACCTTTCCTATCATGAGTCGAGCACGAGGTGTCGACATTTAACTTCACCCGATCAACAGACGGCGGCAACCAACGAGCTACATGCGTCACCGTTGAAGGCCCAACATGCCTTCGACATTTAGTTTCGAGCGATAGCCTAGGCCAAAAATTTCGTTCAATGATAGAACCTCAATTATCAATCTCGGCACCAAAGGCAATGGCATTTCTTCTACACCAAATGTTCCAAACCACTACAGCAAAAAACAGATTCCAATCCCTTTCGTTTGCGCCAAACGAAGCATTTTCTTATAAATTGGCCTCAAACTACTGCAGTAGTGAGAGATCAAAAAGCTCAACAATCTTAAACGCTCGAATCAATTGAAATCAGACCGATTGAATAGCTGGACAAGAGCGCAATAGGTGCTCAACAGGCTCGTCCTGACCGTGGCAAATAGGACATCATATCTAGACCAATTTTATTAATTCATATTGTTAGATTTTTTTAATCTTGATCTTTAGCAGCAATTTTATTTTTTCATCTTGTTTAGCTACCGACGGTGGATGTTGGTTGTCAACGGATGGTTCCACTCTGATATGCGATTATCGGTATATATTAATTGTTATAAAAAATATTTAAATTATATATTTAGGTTACGTAAGCTATTTGAACTCGAATCTAATAAATAAACATCGTATGATTTTTTTTAAATTTATGATGAGAGTCAAATTTAACTAAATAATAATAATAGAGATCAATTTAACAAAAGGAAAATGTAAACGATTAAATTTGATTTTATGCCTAAAAAATTCCATTGGGTGTATATAAATCAAAAAAGTTTCATACACAATCTGTGTAAACAAAAATTTACATGTACTTCTCAAATTTAGGAGTTAAAAATTTAGTTTAGAATTTAAAGTTGAAGAGTTTAGGTTATAATATGTAGAGTTTTAGGTTTATAGTTAAAATTCAGGGTTTTATTTTTGGTTGAGTCTCCAACCTAGGTTTGGGGTAAACGGGCGTTCCCCCCAGCTTCCTCGAATCGGGCGATTGAGCACGTAAATAAGTTGGTAAACGGGTGGGTGTTTAAGGTTGTTGTTGCTGGTGAACAGGCTTTTGCCAGCGTAACTGCAACAAAAAAACAGGCCCTAACTTGACAAGGAAATGAAATGAAGGACATTTCCACACTAGCTCCTGCAAAGAACAATAGTAAATCTCATGGCCTCCGAATCTATTAATTCCTATTCATATATTAAGCAAATACATGCATAGCAGCATATGTAATTTCTTCTGTCTGTCCAATAAACTCCCCAGAATAAAGAAAAAGTAAATAAATAATGGAAATATATTTGATCAAAAAAATAAATAATGGAAATATAGCTCTTCCCTCATTGTCTTTCCAGTTTCATTTCTCTTTACTATCAAAAGTTTAACCTATCCTACTCCCAACAAATCAGTTGGAAAAGATCCGGAACACATAAATCGAGACAACGAAAACTAACATGATAAGCAGGCAATCTCATTCTCTCTTTCCCAACTTGGAGCGCTTGCCTTTGACGCCTAGATATCTCTCTATATCCTCATCATCCTCATCTCCGCCCCTCCTCTTTTTTGTGCCTCCTATTTCTTTAAGTTTCTGCAGAGATGTTTCGAATTTTGACAGTCGGAGGAGAAAAACAAGTCATCCAAGAAAGAAGTTTCAATCCCGGTTATATTCAAATCAAACAACATAGAAATATAGTAGACAAAGCTGAAAGGAATTTGGATTACCTTCAGTGACAGTCTTTTGCTTTCCGTGACCCTTTCAAACAGTAGCCAGACTTCCTCTTCTTGGGCGTCATACTCGGATAACGTTTTGCCTGTAATAAAGAAAACAAAAGAGGTTACCCTGCTGGACAAGTTACTCGTCGACTGACTTCATAGCAGCAGGTTTAGCAAACGTGGCATACCGATACACTCTTCTATCTGCTTATACCACTGCACCTCGTACTGATTCACTAGTGAGATGGCGAAACCGGATTTTCCTGCACGAGCTGTTCTACCCACTCGATGGATGTAAATCTGTACCCCACATAAAAACCAGCAAAGAATGCCACAAAATTGTTACCATGCTCCATCTTTTTAAAAATCCAGGTCAATAGTAGAATAACAGAGTGCATGCTTTTTCAAGGTGTGAAATGTGCATAGTCTAACCCTAGGGTCTTGAGGGATATCATAATTAATAACCATATCCACAGCTGGAATGTCGAGTCCTCTACTAGCCACGTCGGTGCAGACAAGAACACTGCACTCCCCGGACTTGAATTTATTCAAGGCTCGTATCCTCATTGGCTGTAAATACAATATGTCAGCAAAGTGAGCAAGTAAATTAATGAGCAGAAGCATACATCAACATATCACCAAAAGAAAAAGATACCTGAGTCATTTGACCACTAATGGGAATGGCCCTTATATTAAGATTCTGAAGCATAAGAGACAACAGGCGAGTTGCATAACATGTTCGGGTGAAAACCATAGATGTACATCCTGACATCTCAGTCAAAATATAAACAAGACAGCAATCCTGCAATCATGACAAAATAAAATATCATGACTAGATTACAATCCAGTTCCAGCTACAAAAGAATTAAATCTATTATTCAACTGCTAAGCACGCAGCATGAACACTCATACCTACCAGCACAACAGCATTATCCTTTTGATATTTCACATCTTTGAAAATAAATGTAATGATAAGAAGATTAAGCACCTTGAGCTTCGCGGGTTTAAAAAATAATTGTTGCTTCAATGTGTCAACAGTGCAATATTTTGATGATGATTCAATCTGAAAAGAAATGAACAAACTGAAAGCCTTAAAACATTAAAACTTGATGAGAATGCAGATATTTTTTGCTTAAATAGCACCAACCAACACAGGATTTCTCAGGCATGCCCTTTTCAGCTTCTTCACCTGTAGCATGAACAAGCATTGTAGTCAAACTTCCGCCACAGAGTAAAGCAGTCCATAATGGGAAAAAGCAGGTTAAATTGTGAAACAATGTATAACATTGTTCCTTGATGGCAGACTGACTACATAAGGCAACATGAAAGTAGAAAAATAAAAACACCCATATCCACATGGTCAAAGCGTATAATACATAGATAATTAACTAACAAAAACACTCGTATCCACGTGCAGCCATTGCGCTATTTCCTTCTTTTTGCAAAGATGTTAACTAACAAAACCAAGATCAAAATAAGCCTTGAATTACAAGGTTTTCAGCTAGACAGATCTTAGTCTTTTTCTAATTGTTTCAAACTTTTAATCCATATCCAATGTGAAACAGAGAATAGTACGTGGGCATGTTTCTTATTGAATACATAAATATTTGCTTCCCACACATACTTTTCCGGTCATGGTTGGAGAAAACAAATATGTATGCCTATCACGATGAACAACATTCAAAATGGTATATGTACATGTTTCTTATGGAATACAACAAACATTTATATCCTACACATACATTGCGGGTCATGGATGCAGAAAACAAATATGTGTGCCTATCCCGAGGAATAACATTCAAAATATCATCAAGTGCCTTCTCAAAATCCACATCCAGCAACTTATCTGCCTCATCTAGGACCTGTCAAATACATGCAGATCTTTCAACAATTTGCATACATATCAAGCAATCAACAATACATGCAAGTTAAAATATGGTATTTTATTATTCATTAACACCAATTAAATCAATGATCGACTCCAATATGGCTGGTATTGACACTGGTTTAAACTTCAATGTAAGACATTGGCGTTCAGATCATGACGGTGAAATAGACCAAAGTAAAATTTGGAAGTTAAAACGGTAGGAATGTTATTTAACAGAACCAGTTTGACATATAATTAAATATATTCACTATAGCCAAAATAAAGAAAAGAAAGGGCTGCCTCAAGAAAAAGGGTAGAAAATGATTTTTTTTTAAATCACAAATAAGACTTGGTCATTGTAAACTCCAAATCTTCTTTTAAACTAAAATGACAGCAAACACTGAATACCAAGGAATTTTATTAAAAAAATTAAAAGAGGGAGTAGTAGAAGAAATTCATACCAAATATTTCAGCATATGAAGAGAAAAACCTTTAGTATTGTTTAGGTGATCCACGAGGCGTCCAGGAGATGCAACCTACATATTAAAGCTTAAATTTGAAAAAAAAATGATTCTGAAACATTCTTTTTTCTAAGATAATTGTTCCTCGTCAATCGTCTTTCCGTGTCCTAAAAATTGATAGCTAATTAAAATATATCCTTGCTAATCTAGATGACATCAATATCGTACAAGGGAGAATCATTCATATAGTGCAGTCAACAAATATATCAAGATCCAAAAAAAGACTATGATGGCCAAAGATCAAGCACAAGTATACAAGCTATGACATATCATAATCTTTCTCGCGGCATCTTAGAAAATAAACAACTTCGAGAAGGCATCAACAGCTTAACACTCATAAACTTGCAAACAATGTCGATCTATCTAACTATTATCTGCAGCTTTATAATTGCAATCAAGTCATGCACCACAGGTCAATTTAAACTATATCCTTTATGCTCGAATTTACTTTAAGTTCTAGATGATATGTCAAGGAAAGAACAAATGCACTCACAATAATCTGTGGCCGCTTCCCAAGGGCAATTTGTTGTTGCATTAGGTTCTCCCCTCCAACAAGCTTTCAAAATTAAGAAGAAAATTTAAACAATCCAAATAAATTCATTTATGAAAAGAAAAATAATTAAGAAGCCAATTTTTGAAGTCAACAAATGATGTAAAGTATAAACTGAAAACCAGTCAAAAAAATAAAATCTCAACCTACTAGAAAGCAGACAAAAAATATTTGAAGAAAGCAACCTGCTAACAATCAGGTATAATTTGACAGGAAACTTACTACAGCACATTTTAGGCCAATCCCAGATCCTAAAGCTTCAAATTGTGAAGCAATTTGAATTGCAAGCTCCCTACAATAACAAATGATTATTAAACAAAACAAAATCTAACAAGACAACAAAAATCCTTTTGACAAAGAAATTAAGTAACTTCTTTGATATATATTCAGACCGTGTTGGAGAAAGAACCAGAGCAAAAAATATAGGCGCAGATTTATATCCTTGTTTTGAATGGAAATCCAGAAGCGCATTCAGTATGGGAAGAGCAAACGCCCCCGTCTTACCGGATCCTGTTTGGGCATGCGCAATCAAATCCTTCCCTTCAATACAAAAATCCATGCAAATCTTTCAAGAACAAAGCAAAAGAATCTAATCAAACAAAGTAAAAGAAAAGGGGATCGAACCTTCAAGAGCATGGGGAACAGCTTCTACCTGAATTTTGGTAGGGGTTTTCCAACCTAAACTGTCACAAGCTTCCACTAACTCGTCACATAAACCTAAATCTTTGAACGATTTTATTTCTTTCTTCGCTTCGTCAGTCATATTTGACTCAACTCGGGTTAAAAAAAAACTGATTCTCAACAAAGAAAACAAAGAGTACTCAATTAACAAGCAGCAGAACCGAAAACAGAAAATCAGAGTGATGCAAAGGCAGTAGCAGAGAGTGGATAATTTAAACTCTCAAGTTAAGTTCAGTGTTTCAAAAATTAATAAAAAAAGAAAAAGCAAAATTAAAACAAAATTGGCTACCATAACATTACAAATTAACACAATTACTACAAATTACACAAAAGTGAAAAGTCAGTAAACAGTAGTGACTATAACACTACAGATTAACACAATATTAATGCGAAGTAACAAAGCCATTAGCACCAGCACCTCATAATCTCATATAACGATAAGATTTAAACAAAAAGGCATGAATAACAAAATAAACAATGCCTTAAAAAGAAAATACTGCAAAATCAAGTAAGTTTCTCCCTGAAAAATAAATGCCTATCTAATATATTCACATAGCCAACAAACTGTACAAATATAATTCAAGACTGGAAACCAATTGAAGGACTTATGCAGTAAATTACTAAACTAAAAATCATCGAAATTTAAGAGAAAATTTCTGAAAAAATAAGGCACTTCTTTGGGAATCAATACTCATCAATTTTTTGATGTAAAAATCCTCTAAGTTAAAGTAAAAAAAATTAAGAGGAAAAAAAAGGGAGTGATGAGAAAAGTGTTACGGAAAGGCGTTGGCGCTGAGAGAGATGGCTGTCGGAGATGAGAGAGCTAGGTTATCTGTTGCTTCCTATGAGAAACGCCGCCCGAGGAAAGAAGGCTTTGGGTTGAACTTTTGGATATAGACTTAGGGTTGGTTACCTGGCCTAATCGGTAATTTTCTTTTAAAGAATTAACTGAGTTTTTTAGCTTTGAGTCGGCGAGTCGGTTTAATTATGTCAAGTATTTTTAAACAATTTTAGTGATAATGAGTTTGGCTGGCTTATAAGTTACTTGAGCTCGATTTGAGTAAGTTCGACTCGAGAGTTTAACAAGCCTAGCTAAGTCGATCTAAACTCGGCTTAAAAAGTTCGTGAACAAGCTCAGAATAATTATATATATATATACATACGATTGATGGAAGCAACAAGCTAAAGCGAGCCTGCCTAGATATTTTTTTTAATGTTTTAGTCAAAATAATATTTTAGTAAAGTTATTTATTTATTTTTATTTATATCACATTTTTATATTTTTAAAAATATTTGAATTTCTAATAAAACAATTCAATATTAATCGTAGGCTTAACTGGAAAATAAGTGCCTAAACTATACATTTTTTTAACTTTAGGTGTCTAACATATTTTTCTTTTGTAAAAATAGGTGTCTAAAGTTTTAACTATTTTCAACCATTTAAAAAAATCATTGCCCAATAAGTACTTGACATGTGACATATATTTTTTATTATTACATTTAAAATTTTGAAAGAATATATTTAAAAATACTCAAAATTTTCAAAATCCCTAAAAAGGCTTAAATCCATAATAACCAAAATCATAAATTTTTCAAATTGCCACAGTTGCCACCGCCAGACACGACCACTATCATCATCAGAGGCCACTCCCCATTTCCCTCAATAAGTCACCGTTGGTAATCGTCGATAAATGTGTCAATCGAACGTCGTTCAAATAGAATCATTTGTGTTCATTGTCCAATTGGCACGCCTCCCGTTGGTTACCGATAATAGGTGATTGGGGGAAATGGATGTCAGCCTCCAGCGGCGACACTGGTGTCCGACAATGGCGAAAGTGATGATAATTTGGACAATTTGTTATTTTTGGTATTATGGTTCTTTTTGAGAATTTTAAAAATTTTAAGTTTTTGAAAAAATATATATTCTTTTTAATTTTTTAAATAACAATTAAAAACATGACACGTGTCACGTTCTTATCGAGACACGTGGTCGAATATGATGACGATACATGGCAAATATAATGCTGACACATCAACAAATCTTAACACGTGGCAAGTCCAATCACTATCATCCGTTAAACGTCAGTTGACTGACAGTTTACATCCAACAGGGACATATTTGGACCAAATTAAAAAGTTAAAACATATTTATACTATAAATTAGAATAAAGGGTCAAATGACAAAACATGCAAACGTTAATAGCATTATTTGTATTTTATCTTTATTTTCCATTTAAGCATAATTTAAAAAACACACTTTTCAAAAATATGTTTACATGTACTTTAAAATTTTAGGAAAATACGATTATGAGTTTTTTAAATTTTGAGCAAATGCGACTTTTAGATTTAACATTGATATTCAAGCATACAATGTAATATTCAACTTTTTATGCAATTACATTAAAAAAATTTGGGTATAGACTTAGGAGTGTGCTTTTCGGGTACTCGAACTACTGAATATGTGATTTTTTTTGGTATTAGATTATTTGGCTCGGTTCCATGTTCATAATTTATTAATTATTAAGTAGCCGCTGATCGAATATCGGATACATGGTTTATTTTTTTATTTTTCTAAATTTAAATTTTTAAAAATTCACATAGTAAACACGTAAGATTTAAGAGTTCATATAATTTAAACAGAAAATAGTGATTTGAAATTAATTTTAAGAAAAAAAAATTGGATATATATATATATATTAAATTTTATCACAAAAAAGATATTAAAATATATTAAAAGTACCAGGTCGGGTCGGTTACAAAAAAATCGACCTAGACCTAACCCAACTACTCGGAAAAATCTCAGGTTGGGTACCTGGCCCGATTGAGTATTTTTTTTTAAAATTACCTGATTTTTTAAGGTTTGGGTCGGCGGGTCGGGTTAACATGACAAGTATTTTTGAACGCCCTTAGTGATAATGAGCTTGACCGCTCACAAGCTACTCGGGCTCAACTCGAGTGAGCTTGACTCGAGAGCTTAACAAGACGAGATGAGCCGACCCAAGCTCGCGAACAAGCTCGAAATAATTATATATATATATATATATAGAATTGTATGTTTCAATGTTGTTAAGTTGTTATTATAGTTAAAAATTTTAAACCCACTATATGGACTTGTATAATTTAGAAAATGTACTATTGTTACTTGTGAAATTAAAAAATAAATACTATATTTTCCAAACATATTTTCACATGTTATTTTTTAAAATTTCAATAAAAATATTTTAAAGCACGAATCATCTTGCCTCAAAGGTTAAGGAAACTGTTGTTATTCCTAGAGCTCAAAGGTTCGAGCACCAACAGCTGCAGTCGGGTGATTGAGCATGCACTATCAAATGGTTGAGAGTATATTCAGAACGAATACTACTTATAATTACCTTAACTTAAAAAAAAAACAACAAGTCAAGCCGAGTCTGTCTAGGCTCAGGCTCTACTCGGCTTGTTATCACTCTAGTAGTAATGTTTTCTAAAAGTTAAAATTTTGTTTTTAAGATTTTAGTCAAAATAATATTTTAGGAACTTTATTTATTATTATTTATATCACATTTTTATATTTTAAAAAATATTTGAATTTCTAATAAAACCATTAAGATTAATTGTAGGCTTAAATGAAAAATAAGTGCCTAAATTATACATTTTTAACTTTAGGTGTCTTACTTTTTTTGTTATAAAAATATGTGCCTAAGGTTTTAACCATTCCCAACCGTTTTAAAAATTGTTGCACAATAAAAACGTGACATGTGATATGTTTATTATTATTATATTAAAAAATTCGAAAGAATATATTTAAAAATACTCAAAATTTTCAAAATTCCCAAAAAGTCCCAAATCCGTAATACTCAAAACCAAAAATTCTTCATATTAGCACAGTTGCCACCGCCGGACACCACTACTATCGTCGCCGGAGGTCACCGCCTATTTTCCTCAATAACCCATCGTCGACAACCGTTGATAAATGTTTCAATCGGACGTTGTTAGAATAGAACTATTTACGTTCGCCGTCCAATAAGCACGCCTCCCGTTAGTTATCAGCGATGGATGATTGGGGGAATTGAATGACGACCTCCAGAAACGACAATGATACCTGACAATGGTGAAAACGAAGATAATTTAGAGAATTTGTCGACCTCCGTACGGACTTTAATATGAATAACTTGTCGATTCTTTAACGGTTATCTTCTAATCGTGCTATGGTTTGATTGATTTCGTTTGCGAATAGGATAAACACATATTTGTATTGTAAAACAAATAACCTAGTTAGTATAAACCATTCCCTCAATATACACCGGTAAATACTTTATTCTCCCGCAGGCCGCACCCTAGTATTACCAACTTTTAAACTGTATACCAAAATATTTACCCTTATCATAGGACATATGTAAGCAATCTAACTTTAATATGAAGGAATCTCTTCAATCCAGAATCTAAAGAAGAGTCTCCAGCTAAAGCGTGAGCCGATTGGTTCCCAGCACGAGGAATGAAACAAAAACGACATGCACGAAAAGATCCAGCGATAGTACCTTTGGCCTCTCAAATCAGAGCACTAATAACCAAGAGGTCCGGCACAGATAAAGAGTCACCCTAAAAAATTACTGATGAAAGGCCCAGATCATTAGCAAAAGAAATCCCATGTATCAAGGCAGTAGCCTCAGGCGCAAACGGAGATAAAATTCGGTAAGCCTTTTTGACGACACACTCCCAAAACTTGTTCTTCCACATTGCGAATAATCACACCTGATCACGAACTGTTGGCAGAAGAAGAATACTTGGCATCGAAATTTGCCTTCACAAAAGGCTCCTGTGGTGGCATCCAACACACTGTTCGGGGGGAAGAAGGTCCTTGGAACCTTGCCGGCAAAGCTCTCAATTCATTGCAAAAAGAACGAATATAGGTAATAGTTTCCTCTGTTCTTTGCCGAAAACCTTCATGAACATATTTATTTCTTGCATACCAAATTGCCCAGACTGTTATCAGTATTTCAGTGTGTTTTGTATATCTCTTAAAACCTATGAAGCACGGGGACGCCGGAAATGCCCCGTTTCATGTACCCGGTACGTTGTCGGTACAGGGACGTCTCGGAAACGTGCCACAGTGGCAGGGGACGACTGAAGGATTCTGGGGACGTTTCTCGCTAACCCGGGGACGTTTCGAGGACGCATGTGATAGTCACATGCCGTCCCCAGGGGTAATTTTGAAATTTCGTATTAAAAATTTAAAAAATATAATTCTAATAAAACCTAAACATATGAGATCTGCAGCGTTAACCTTCGTTTCCCCCTTTTTCTTATTGTTGCGTCAAGCAATTGGAGAAGAAGACACCGTTAGATACCGGCGCCGGCGAGTTCCCGATTTTCCAGTGAGTTCTTGTTGAGATAATGGTTTGATAATATAAAACCCGAAATTAGGTGAGTTGGTGGTGTTTGAGGTTGATATTCTTGAGATTTTGGCTTAGTTTTGTGAGAAATCAGTGGATGATGGTTTATTGCTATTGGGTTGATGTTTTTAGTTGTTAATAGATGTGGTTTTGATGATAATCTTGTTGGGTTTAAGCTGGATATTGTTTAGAGTTTAATTATTAATGATATTTTCGGTTGTTTTTAGATATGAATCGATGGGCGATTGTTGCTAGATGCTGAGTTTTTGAGTTACAGCAAGTTTAAGGGCTTAAAACACTCTAATGCTCTGTTTTGAATTGATTAGAAGCAGGGGAATCTAATTTGGGAACTTCCGACGCGATATCGGACGAACCGAAAGCTTGAATTGGGTGTTCGGCTAGCGTTTGTGTATTGCTGGTGAGTGGAACTATTTTATAAATCCTTAACGTGGTTAAGGACAAGTTTTTGGGGGTTTAGATTGAACTTGAAAGGCCAATCTAAGCTCAAGAGTAAGTTTGGTTGTTTTCGCCTTTATTTTTGACTAGTTTTGGCTTGATTTTGTGGATCACGTTCATGTTATGTTGTTTATGTTGGTAAAATAATCTGCAAAATAGGGCGTTAGCACTGACTGGGAAAAACAAAGGAATTGAAGAACAAACTGAACCGTGTCGTGGAAGCTGCCACTGCCTTAGAAACGAATTTGCCCCGATGTGTGTAATCGCTGCTACGAGCGAAAACATCCCCTGAGCTTAACACGGTCTCTTCAAAGTTCGTACACCCGAACTTGAAGTGAAGAACGGTGGAGAGAAGGAAGAAAGCTATGAGAGTGTATATGAAACTGTTTCTTGAATGAGATGAAAATGAAGCATGCAAAGCATGCTATTTATAGGCTCAAAATGAAGGACAAAATCGTCCATTCATTATTTCAACAAACACAAAATTAATCCGAATTATTGCCATTAATCAGCTGTTATAACACCTGTTATAACTCAGTTATAACACTGTTTTAATGCTGCAATTATGCCCGTAACTGACAGAATTAAATAGCTAAATTAAGCTGTAATTCTATCCAGGTACAATCTCAAAATTCAGATTAAAATCGGACTGTTTTGATTCTGATTAATACAGAATTCGAAACAGCTAAAACAAATGTTATCCTCTGTAAATACAGAATTTCAAACATCAACAATCAGCCTATAAATAGATCTATTTTCAGAACAATTCTTTCACTGTTTCATTCTTAGAGAAAATTAGAAAATAGGGGGCTGGAGTTTCATGGATTATGTCATTCGTCTCACAAACCTCTTTTAGAAAATTAGATCCATATTCACCACCTCTATCAGACCTAACACGTTTTATTCTCCTATCTAACTGATTTTCTACTTCTGCCTTATAAATAAGAAAGAAGTTTTCAGCTTTATCTTTAGTTCTTAGGAGATAAACTTTTGTATATCTGGAGTAATCATCTACAAAAGTTATGTGGTAGTGTTTTCCACCTTTACTTTCAGAGTTTTTAAAGTCTGCTAGATCAATATGTATAAGTTCTAACAGTTCAGTCTTTCTTTTAGAAACAGTTTTAAAGGTAGGTTTAGCATGCTTGGCTTCTACACAAACTTCACATTTCTTAAAGTTTGTTATGTCTAGTTTAGGCAGAATATTCATAGTCATCATTTTCTTTAAAGATTGAATATTTACGTGTCCTAATCTAGCATGCCACATATCAACAGATTCAACAATATAAGCATAAGTGGTAGCTTTATTCTCATTAAGTTGAGTTTCTATGACAAATAAACCCTCATTTAAAAACCATTTTCCAACATAATCACCATTTCGGGAAAGTACAAGTTTATCTGCCTCAAAAACTAACTTAATGCCTGCCTTATTCAGAAGCCCACCACTTATCAAATTTCTACGCAAGGCAGGTACATACAGAACATTATTCAAAGCTAAAGTTTTACCGGATGTTAACTTGAGTAAAACCTTGCCTTTGCCTAGCACTTGAGAGCTGCTAGAGTTCCCCATGTACACACGTACACACGTTCACCATTGCTCCCATCCTCGAAGTCGGTGAAAAACTCTTTCTTTGCACAGAAATGTCGGGATGCACCAGTGTCCACCACCCATTCGGAATTGTTTTCCACCAAATTTGTTTCAGAAACCACCGCGGCAATGATGTCATCATTCATGTCCTCGGCCACATGTTGATGTGGTTTGTGCTCATTCTGGCGGTCTAGGCGATGTAGACACTGGTATGATTTGTGACCAACTTGTCCACAAACATAGCACTTGAGAGATTTCTTTTCCGGCTTGGTTTTTGGTGGCTGCTTCTTGAAGTTGATGCTTTTTTGAGGTTTCGTCTTTTGATTCTGAACACCCTTTTTCATGGTCTTTTTGAATTTAGACCCTGAAGCACCACTAGATTCAACCAAGTTAGAATTAAAAGATAATTGACTAAAGTTGTTAGTAACCTTATCTTTCAAACGGTTGGCCTCTTCAATTTTCATGTGCCCCACAAACTGAACCGTGTCGTGGAAGCTGCCACTGCCTTAGAAAGGAATTTGCCCCGATGTGTGTAATCGCTGCTACGGGCGAAAACGTCCCCTGAGGTTAACACGGTCTCTTCAAAGTTCGTACACACGAACTTGAAGTGGAGAACGGTGGAGAGAAGGAAGAAAGCTATGAGAGTGTATATGAAACTGTTTCTTCAAAGTTCGTGCCCGAGCAGAGACGGATAGACGGCGGCGGCGGCGCGTGAGACTAGCTCTTGTTCTCTATCACTCAACAAGGGAGGGGAAGATAAAGGCTATAAATACCCTTCACATGTTAGTTTCCCACTCAATGTGGGACTCTTTCTTCTTACATTACTATCAGTTTACATTAAATCCTATTGTTTTCATGCATTTCGACTTATTTAAATGTTGTCCCATGTGATCCCATATGCTAAATGGTGATTTTAATAAAGTAAATATGGTTGAGTACATGCTATACATGGAAATGTGTTATGAAAATGGGATGAGAAATGTTGTGCTTGTGGCCTTGAAAAACAGTGGGTAAGTGTTGGCCTTGATGGGTATATTGAAACTTGATGAGATTTTATTACCGGATATAACTGGTCGACCAATAGGATGAGAGTGCACTATAATGGTAAAATTTGCACGTGGCCTTAGTGATGACAGATTCCATTAAAGAGGAGTACGATGATGGGCATTTCACCGGAAGTTTATATTTACTAGATGGGTGAGTACGGTGATGGGCATTCCACCGGAAGTTGTCTAGTGGTCTTGAGCACGGTGATGGGCATTCCACTGGGGGTTATCCGCATATCCGAGTAAAAGTGCTAAAGATGTCAATATAGTCATGATATTCATTTTATTCATTATGCTTTTATTGTATTGATGATGTTATGAAGCTTTTGAGATTGCTATGTATCATGTTGAGAAAGTCTATGACTTGTGTCATGCATGTGTGTAAGCTGTGACTTGATCTTGCATTGATAGATGCATGAGTTAAATGATACATGTGGTTATGGAAAATGGATGTTATGCCTTGAATTGTAGTTCAAGCATGAATTTGCTATGAACATGATATGTTAGAAATTTACCTTTGTGAAATGACATGGGGAATGGTTTTGTTTTCAAATACAAACAAAATGATTTTAAAACAGCATTATTGTTGTTGTTTTGAGCACCGCTCACTAAGTATTCTTGCTTATGCTCTTCTTTTTCAACAATGCAGATCCATAGACCATTCAGTGCAGAAAAGAATCAAGGAAGTGTCCAAGAGTTTATCTTTCGCTCAAGTATGATTTTGGCATCAAATAATTGTATGATAGCAATGGGATAAAACCTTTATGTTTTTGGGAGGTTATGTTTTGAGACTCCCTGTGTTGAGACATGTTTGTAATGCCTTTCTAGTCTTGTAAATGACCTTTGTATGTTGGATCTTGGTTTGGTTTAAAGTTTGGTCGTTTATGTGGTTGCTTTCTTATGTTGAATGCTTAAAGATTTTCGTTTGTGTTCTAATGCATATTGAATGGTTGTGCTAGGATCTTTTGCCTATAGATTGCTTGCTTATAATGTTGTGATGTTGTTCGTATCTTGTTTGAGTGGTTTCGGCGAAGCTTGGGGATGCCAAATTGACTTTTTGGACCAATCTGGTCCTAGGTGTTTTGAAACAGGGTGACATATTTCGATACAGGCTTGAAGTTTTTGCTTACCCGTTTCGATACACTTGCTAGGGTTTCGAAACGGCTTGTCATTTTAAAAATCTAGGGCCTCACTGAAATTCTGTGTATCGAAACATACATGGGTGTTTCAAAACACCCTATAGTTAATTTGGTTAATGGCATCTTCGAGGATCTGTTTGCTTGCGTTTTAGTCCCTGGATGTTATGCAATATTTTAGATGAGTTCGAATTGTGGGTTTATGTTGAATTTTGTCATGTGAGCATGAAACCTAAAACAATGAAAACAATGTAGTCGATTAACAAGCAGCAGAACCGAAAACAGAAAATCAGAGTGATGCGAAGGCAGTGGCAGAGAGTGGATAATTTAAATTCTCAAGTTAAGTTCAGTGTTTCAAAAATTAATAAAAAAAAGAAAAAGCAAAATTAAAACAAAATTGGCTACCATAACATTACAAATTAACACAATTACTACAAATTACACAAAAGTGAAAAGTCAGTAAACAGTAGTGACTATAACACTACAGATTAACACAATATTAATGCGAAGTAACAAAGCAATTAGCACCAGCACCTCATAATCTCGTATAACGATAAGATTTAAACAAAAAGGCATGAATAACAAAATAAACAATGCCTTAAAAAGAAAATACTGCGCTCATCCCCTTGTGTCCTGGTGGCAAAGGTTGATGTTCATCATCCCTTGGGACCCGGGATCGAACACCAGTATTGCATGTTGTGTGTGTCTTCCTTGAAAAAAGGCTAAAGGAAAGTTGAACAGATGCCTACCCTTGCTGTAACCCCCTAGACCCGCCTATGCGTTTCACGGATCCTAGGAAGTCACATTAGGGTCACAAGAGCGACCCACAGAAAAATTTCAAATAAAAATATGGTTAAACCTTTAAAACCATAAAATAAATATCTGATTTAAAATACAATTTCAGAAATCGTTCAAACGATAAAACAATCATAATACCAGTTGCGGAAAATAGTTTCAGACTCATTTGTATAATACAAACACGACACACATGCCCCCTAGTTACACAGATACCATACTCCCTGACGAGCCGAAGAAACTCCCATACCGACGTTGATAGGTGCAACTTGTCTGATCTTTTATCCTGAGATGGTAAAAACAACATGAGCTTGGGAAAGCTCAGTAATACAGAACTACCAAAAGATGCTATAAGCTCATGCAGACATATGGTAGGCATAACATTTTTATGATGTTCCAGGCAATATTTGTCTCCATTTATGATTCGCTGATTTAGTGAAGCACTATTCTTGAGGACTACAAGATTTGTTCTTTCTATGTTACTGAGTATTATGATAGAGCTTATTGTTCAGAGAGTCAATAGAGTGGCAGGTTGGAGAAGTTAAACCACGAAGCCTAGTGTGTTTTGATAAGTTGCAAAACAACATACATAAGTACTTAGCATCATATCATATGAGCACATTGTAACCCCCTAGACCCGCCTATGCGTTATGACAGATCTTAGGAAGCCACATTAGGGTCACAGGAGCGACCCACGGTAAAAATACACATAAAACATTTTCTCTGAAAAATACATATTAGATTATAACAGTAACTTTAGTTGAAAATACTCTTTCATGAAAGCATTTAAACATATAACAGGATTTCAGAAAACATTTTACAGACACTATCATGAAACAATAATGATTTGCATGCCCACTAACTATGTCGGTACCGTACTCCAAAAGCAACGCCGAGAAAACTCCGAACACTGATGTCAAACGTTATACCATGATATATCCCTTTAACCTGCGATGGTAAAAATAACGTGAGCTTGGAAAAGCTCAGTAATACAAAACTACCAAGAGATACTATAAGCTCATGCAGATATATGGTAGGCATAACATTTTCATGATGTTCATCGCGGTAACAGTCTTTGTTTCTTTTTCTACTATTTCGAGGTTGCATCAAACTCGAGAATAACGGTACTTGTTCTTTATTTATTATTGAGAATTTGACGGGAATTGTAGGCTAATAATATACGGTAGTGGAATTAGAGAGAGTTCGGTTTCTAGTGTGTTCCAAACGGTGCAGGTAAAACATGTACAACAACAGTATAATATACATTTTCAGTTCAAAAACATAAAGTTCAAGTAACAATACGGTACGGTTTAATCTTTTATCAACCCTCATTTTAGGAACAGTACGGTACGGTATGGTAGGTATTACCCTAGTCGAAGCATAGGAACCTGTAACGGTAACGGTGAGGAATTACCCTAGCCGAAGCATAGGAACCTGTAACGGTAACGGTGAGGAATTACCCTGGATCAGGGTTGAACCTACGGTCACTTCATATTTTATCCCAAGTACCCCAGTAACAATTTATGTAACGGTTCGGTTATCAATAACAACTGAAATTTCGGTAGATATAAAATAGACATGTATTTTTCATATAACGGTAATCAGAAGCATATTGTTCAATCAAAACTATGATGTATCACACATATAATATAATCATGTAAAACAATATTAACTTTTGACAGTTGAATGGATCTTTGAAACAAGGCCCCTATTAAAAGAGGGGTTTTGAACTAACAATTTAAACCAGACAGTCAGGAGATGATACATCAAATTCTTGAGAGTTTAGGCATTTCATGAGTGATTTAGTCATTTACTTATAAGGCATTATGGTTGTTTTATCATATGCGGGCATTTTGATAATTTATACTAACAAGACGTAAACGGTAGCTCAGAAATTCTAGTTGCTCATCGGGTATCCAACTTAGAGGTGGCAAACGGGTCAATCGGTTCGGGTCATTTCGGTTTCGGTTATTTCGGGTCTGATATTTTCGGTTCAGATTCGGTTTCGGTTCTGGTCCGGTTTCGATTCGGTTTTGTTCAGGTCTATTGTGTTTCGGGTCATTTCGGATCGGTTGATTTCAGTTCGATTGATTTCGGTTCGGTTTTAGTTCAGGTCTATTGTGTTTCGGGTCATTTCGGATCGGTTGATTTCAGTTCGATTGATTTCGGTTCGGTTTTAGTTCAGGTCTATTGTGTTTCGGGTCATTTCGGATCGGTTGATTTCAGTTCGATTGATTTCGGTTCGATTTTAGTTCAGGTCTATTGTGTTTCGGGTCATTTCGGATCGGTTGATTTCAGTTCGATTGATTTCGGTTCGGTTATTTTCGGTTAAATGAGAGATCAGTCGTTTTTAATCAAATCTTTAGGTTGGTCAGATTTTTACACCCTATATATGACTTTATAAAGTCAATATATTTGACATTTTAGTGATTTGTGCGGCTGTTTATATTTTATCTTTCTTTATTTCTATTAATCGGGTTCATTCGGTTCAGGTCTATTCGGTTCAGGTCCATTCGGTTCAACTAAATTCGGTTTAGTTTCGGTTCAATTTATTTCGGGTTTCGGATCAGATTTCGGGTCAATTTCGGGTTGATTTTCGGTTTCGGTTCGGGTCTGGGTTCGGGTAATTCAGTTCGGGTTTCGGTTCTCGGGTCAAGTTTGCCAGGTCTAATCCAACCAGGCATTCAGAGATTTCTACATTAAAATTTTTCTTGAGCAGATTTAACTGTACTTATCATCATTTTTATGCATGCATTAACACATACCAACATGCTCATAAAGCATACAAGAGGTAGTAGTGTATTACCTTAATTTCGAGTTATACCGGTTGACTCATGATACTACGTTCGATCGCATTCGAATCCGGACTGGATGTCCCATGACATTTCGAATACCAAGATACTTGCATACCTTCAAATACACAAATTAACATTTCAGTTCTTATCCGTAGAGCTCTTAACAAAATTTAACACTTTCGGGTTCAAGGTCAGATTCGGAGGCCTTCGGGTCAGAATTTTGCAAAACGGGCTTCAAAAACGGACTCAGGACGTCGAAAAACATAAAATATGAGTTTTCGGAAAATTTGACTTTTTGGTCAAAGTCAACGGTCAAAGTCAACGGTCAACGCTGACGTCACTGGTCGGAACCGACTCAGCGGCTCGGTCAAACGGCTCGGCGGCTCGGTCAACCGGCTCGGCGGCTCGGTCAACCGGCTCGGTCAATCGGCTTAGTGGCTCGGTCAACTGGCTCGGCGGCTCGGTCAACCGGCTCGGTCAACCGGCTCGGTCAACCCAGACGAATCCCACTCGCGGCCGGCGGCGCGTGGGGCGCGTGCGGCGGCTGTGGGCGGCCGTTGGCCACCAAATTTTATAGGCCGATAGTTTTCGACCTTCTGAACACGGTGGTGGCCTCGGATTTTCAAAATTCAAACTCAAAGTTCGAATACTAACCTTTTAAGTTTTCCGACGATAAACAAACACCCCCTCCAACGGTGACTCCGATGATGATGTCGTTGGTACCGGTGAACTCGACTCGACATGATGAACGAAATGGTGGTGGAGGTGTCGAAAATGAACGGTCGGATCTCGGTAGATCTGAGATTGAATCTCTACCTATTTCTTTCTTTCTCACTTTCATTTTTCTTTCTCTTTTTTTTTTCCTTCTGCGAACGCTTAAACTTGGCAGATATATTATCTTTCAAAGAAAAAAGGTCAAATTACACTCTTAGCCATTTAATTGTTGGGGAGTTCACACTTTTGTCTCCAAACTTTATTCCATTTTCAAATTGGTCATCAATTCCTTATAAATCAAGCTTCCCAAACCTGAATTCATTCAATTAAGTCCCAAAACTTATTATTTTAGGGAAAAAGAAGATTAAATCTCCCAAAAATTCTTAAATTTTACTAGCCCCATTTGAGATTGTTACAATTCTCTCCCCCTTAAAAGAAATTTCGTCCTCGAAATTTACCAGAGTTGGATTAAAGCAAAACTGTAATTCCGTTTTTTTTTACCCGCTGAAACTTGTCCATCAGATTATGGTTATTCCTCGTGTCTCACAGACGGTTATATCCTTAATCACGCGAAGTAACTTTATATTCAAATTCATCTCAGACCTGTTTATCAGAATACGGTAATTGCACCCATACGGAATCTTGTACGGTGCCAAGAAAATATTTGTCTCATAACTTTTATTTTAAACAGACTCGGTCGGGGATAGAAAACCTTTCCTACTATTACAGAGGTCACTCATACGACCCATTGCGTATTTTCTATAATAGACATAACTCATACGAATTAACTAACGGTTTGCGGATGAACGTCTGTAACTGTAGCTTAGACAAGTATTCAAGGCCCCAAAGAGAGTCTTCCAAAATCAAGATGTAAACAATAAAATTCTATAAGTATGATACACATAACGGTACATTGCGTCACTTTTCCCCAAAATGTCTTTCTTCATACCGGACAAGTATAACAAAGGTTTTAAACGAATATCTCTTACATTCATTAAAATACTCCGATAATTGTTTCCTTCGTACATAACAGAGCCACCACATAATCTATACTTCCACCGATCTCACAGACACTTTTCTTTTAAATTCGTAATACTTTTATCAAATTTTTGTCAGAACATTCTCAATCACACTCATTATCACCGAGCTACTTTACTTGTAATCTTATATCGGTTTCCTCGTTCGATCAAACATTTATTCTTAATTTGTTTCAGATCTTCTATTTCACATGCATAAACCATCTCAGGTTCTCTATCCAGATTCAAATCCATCAATTTAATCCAATTCGTAGACAGACATTACTAATATTCCTTTCCAGTATAGATCAAGCTATTATGGACAGAACGGTTAATTGCACTTATCACAGGAAATGATTCGACATCGGAGTCTCGGCTTGATGGAGTACGGTTAAGATCTAGGGGCATGCACAGACCAGACACCTTACGACAGACGATCGGCCGATCAACCCAGAAAGACGTAACTCTAAGCTCTGATACCACTAAATGTAACCCCCTAGACCCGCCTATGCGTTATGACAGATCTTAGGAAGCCACATTAGGGTCACAGGAGCGACCCACGGTAAAAATACACATAAAACATTTTCTCTGAAAAATACATATTAGATTATAACAGTAACTTTAGTTGAAAATACTCTTTCATGAAAGCATTTAAACATATAACAGGATTTCAGAAAACATTTTACAGACACTATCATGAAACAATAATGATTTGCATGCCCACTAACTATGTCGGTACCGTACTCCAAAAGCAACGCCGAGAAAACTCCGAACACTGATGTCAAACGTTATACCATGATATATCCCTTTAACCTGCGATGGTAAAAATAACGTGAGCTTGGAAAAGCTCAGTAATACAAAACTACCAAGAGATACTATAAGCTCATGCAGATATATGGTAGGCATAACATTTTCATGATGTTCATCGCGGTAACAGTCTTTGTTTCTTTTTCTACTATTTCGAGGTTGCATCAAACTCGAGAATAACGGTACTTGTTCTTTATTTATTATTGAGAATTTGACGGGAATTGTAGGCTAATAATATACGGTAGTGGAATTAGAGAGAGTTCGGTTTCTAGTGTGTTCCAAACGGTGCAGGTAAAACATGTACAACAACAGTATAATATACATTTTCAGTTCAAAAACATAAAGTTCAAGTAACAATACGGTACGGTTTAATCTTTTATCAACCCTCATTTTAGGAACAGTACGGTACGGTATGGTAGGTATTACCCTAGTCGAAGCATAGGAACCTGTAACGGTAACGGTGAGGAATTACCCTAGCCGAAGCATAGGAACCTGTAACGGTAACGGTGAGGAATTACCCTGGATCAGGGTTGAACCTATGGTCACTTCATATTTTATCCCAAGTACCCCAGTAACAATTTATGTAACGGTTCGGTTATCAATAACAACTGAAATTTCGGTAGATATAAAATAGACATGTATTTTTCATATAACGGTAATCAGAAGCATATTGTTCAATCAAAACTATGATGTATCACACATATAATATAATCATGTAAAACAATATTAACTTTTGACAGTTGAATGGATCTTTGAAACAAGGCCCCTATTAAAAGAGGGGTTTTGAACTAACAATTTAAACCAGACAGTCAGGAGATGATACATCAAATTCTTGAGAGTTTAGGCATTTCATGAGTGATTTAGTCATTTACTTATAAGGCATTATGGTTGTTTTATCATATGCGGGCATTTTGATAATTTATACTAACAAGACGTAAACGGTAGCTCAGAAATTCTAGTTGCTCATCGGGTATCCAACTTAGAGGTGGCAAACGGGTCAATCGGTTCGGGTCATTTCTGTTTCGGTTATTTCGGGTCTGATATTTTCGGTTCAGATTCGGTTTCGGTTCTGGTCCGGTTTCGGTTCGGTTTTGTTCAGGTCTATTGTGTTTCGGGTCATTTCGGATCGGTTGATTTCAGTTCGATTGATTTCGGTTCGGTTTTAGTTCAGGTCTATTGTGTTTCGGGTCATTTCGGATCGGTTGATTTCAGTTCGATTGATTTCGGTTCGGTTTTAGTTCAGGTCTATTGTGTTTCGGGTCATTTCGGATCGGTTGATTTCAGTTCGATTGATTTCGGTTCGATTTTAGTTCAGGTCTATTGTGTTTCGGGTCATTTCGGATCGGTTGATTTCAGTTCGATTGATTTCGGTTCGGTTATTTTCGGTTAAATGAGAGATCAGTCGTTTTTAATCAAATCTTTAGGTTGGTCAGATTTTTACACCCTATATATGACTTTATAAAGTCAATATATTTGACATTTTAGTGATTTGTGCGGCTGTTTATATTTTATCTTTCTTTATTTCTATTAATCGGGTTCATTCGGTTCAGGTCTATTCGGTTCAGGTCCATTCGGTTCAACTAAATTCGGTTTAGTTTCGGTTCAATTTATTTCGGGTTTCGGATCAGATTTCGGGTCAATTTCGGGTTGATTTTCGGTTTCGGTTCGGGTCTGGGTTCGGGTAATTCAGTTCGGGTTTCGGTTCTCGGGTCAAGTTTGCCAGGTCTAATCCAACCAGGCATTCAGAGATTTCTACATTAAAATTTTTCTTGAGCAGATTTAACTGTACTTATCATCATTTTTATGCATGCATTAACACATACCAACATGCTCATAAAGCATACAAGAGGTAGTAGTGTATTACCTTAATTTCGAGTTATACCGGTTGACTCATGATACTACGTTCGATCGCATTCGAATCCGGACTGGATGTCCCATGACATTTCGAATACCAAGATACTTGCATACCTTCAAATACACAAATTAACATTTCAGTTCTTATCCGTAGAGCTCTTAACAAAATTTAACACTTTCGGGTTCAAGGTCAGATTCGGAGGCCTTCGGGTCAGAATTTTGCAAAACGGGCTTCAAAAACGGACTCAGGACGTCGAAAAACATAAAATATGAGTTTTCGGAAAATTTGACTTTTTGGTCAAAGTCAACGGTCAAAGTCAACGGTCAACGCTGACGTCATGCTGACGTCACTGGTCGGAACCGGCTCGGCGGCTCGGTCAACCGGCTCGGCGGCTCGGTCAACCGGCTCGGTCAATCGGCTTAGTGGCTCGGTCAACTGGCTCGGCGGCTCGGTCAACCGGCTCGGTCAATCGGCTTAGTGGCTCGGTCAACCGGCTCGGTCAACCCAGACGAATCCCACTCGCGGCCGGCGGCGCGTGGGGCGCGTGCGGCGGCTGTGGGCGGCCGTTGGCCACCAAATTTTACAGGCCGATAGTTTTCGACCTTCTGAACACGGTGGTGGCCTCGGATTTTCAAAATTCAAACTCAAAGTTCGAATACTAACCTTTTAAGTTTTCCGACGATAAACAAACACCCCCTCCAACGGTGACTCCGATGATGATGTCGTTGGTACCGGTGAACTTGACTCGACATGATGAACGAAATGGTGGTGGAGGTGTCGAAAATGAACGGTCGGATCTCGGTAGATCTGAGATTGAATCTCTACCTATTTCTTTCTTTCTCACTTTCATTTTTCTTTCTCTTTTTTTTTTCCTTCTGCGAACGCTTAAACTTGGTAGATATATTATCTTTCAAAGAAAAAAGGTCAAATTACACTCTTAGCCATTTAATTGTTGGGGAGTTCACACTTTTGTCTCCAAACTTTATTCCATTTTCAAATTGGTCATCAATTCCTTATAAATCAAGCTTCCCAAACCTGAATTCATTCAATTAAGTCCCAAAACTTATTATTTTAGGGAAAAAGAAGATTAAATCTCCCAAAAATTCTTAAATTTTACTAGCCCCATTTGAGATTGTTACACACATAACAGATTAATATGCAAATGTTAAATATTCAAACAGAAGTTTACAAGAACTACCCTCCAACCTTACACCAATGTATAGTCCCCAGAACTGTATACAGAAGGTCTTATCCTAGGCCTGAGGCGTAGGAGCCTATCCAGAAAGTCTTACCCTAGGCCCATTGGGCGTAGGAGCTCAACAGAACAGCTGGATCAGGGCTGTGACAGACACTTCAATCATAACCCGAGAGTATACCCCAGACAGTAATCAGTGTTCAGATTCCAGATATGA
Organism: Hibiscus trionum; assembly: GCA_030270665.1. Classification (NCBI taxonomy): domain Eukaryota; kingdom Viridiplantae; phylum Streptophyta; class Magnoliopsida; order Malvales; family Malvaceae; genus Hibiscus; species Hibiscus trionum. The sequence goes on along the minus strand of BSYR01000075.1, from coordinate 1,349,479 downwards.
ATAACATAATACATGTATCAGACATATTCTATTCAGAGTATCAGAAACAGAAGTTCATGCTTTTAACAGATAAATAGGCATACTATTGAACAGAGCAGACACTTGTTATTCATCATGTCAACAGATTATAACATCATAGGTCAAACTAACAGATCATACTATTGAGTTTATCGGATCATCAGACAATACCATCACCAGAACTCAGACAACAGTCAGATAACATTTTATCATTTAATGATCAGTTATTTCCAGTTCAAATCAGACATGAGGTATACCTTTTTAACATATCATAATAAACAGATATTCATCACATTATAAATATGCTTTTCAGTAGTCATGCTTGACAATTACCAGTGCGATCTATAATGTTCAGAGAATCGTAACAGGACCCACGCATATATATATATATATATATGTAACAGATATAACAGAATGTAGCACACATGGAAACACACTAGATGGGACAGATCAATTCTCAGAGATATTTGACATTTACGGAATGGGACATATTAAACTTTTGACAACTTGAACTGAGTTCGGAAACGTGGCTCCTCTTAAACAAGGGGTTCATACTAACGGTTTTACTCAGATATTCAGAAGGTGATACTTCAAGATCTTAGAAAGTTCAGATATATTATGGGTACTTTAGTCCTTTAAGTATACAGGGGCAATATGGTCATTTTGACGTTCACAGACATTCTGGTAATTATACCAACATTGAAAACAATGGTTCACAGAACTCGGGTATCATATTTGCTCATTAGTTTTCTATCTAGATATGCAAGAATTTCTAATTTAAAGTCTTTTAAAGTTATCGGATATTTTCAGTGATGTTCCGTTTATTTAGGCTATCACGACCTTTCAGTTATTTTAGTCTTATTAACAAATCCGGAATTTCATCAATTACATAATTACTGATTAACTCAAGAGGGTATTTCAGATATTTTAGACTGAGATAAATCTATCAATTGGTACCTCCAACACTCACGTACTCAAACGAGATTAAGGCATCCTAACTCTCCGGCCCTTTACAGACGATTCATTTATTACAGAACTTGAGGGTATATCTCCGTTCCAATTAATCAGACATTTCGGTGCTCGAGGCATTACCATCTTTTCGGTCATTGCGATCACTCTTATCAAATTCACGTATTACTGTCAAAAGGCTCGACTTAGGATTTCAACAATATTTCCAGAAAATTCTTATTCATGTGCTATACAGAGGTTGAGGGATTATCCAAGTTTATATCACACGTATTGCATAATGATGCCGAAAGCAGATTTTAGGTCATTTCCTTTATCAGATGATTAGTTTAGTCAAACTTATGCTTTAAGGGTATTTCCGTAATTTCATATCCAACATCTCGTACTCGACATTCTGAACATTGGCTCTTAGACATCATTGATAGAGTTTCAAATTTAAATGTATTATTTATTACTATTAGCACTTTCGATACTCCCGGTCTATTAATATTCTTAACTGAATTCTATATAAAATCTTATCTGAATACTTTGATCTTACTGATTCTGATATTAAATTTTCGTATCGAATTCGGCTTAAACAGAGTTCACAGATACACTTCATCACAATCATGCATGCTTTAACCGGATATCAACATGTGCATAAAGCATACAAGGGGTAGTAAGGTATTACCTTAGTTCCGAGTTATACCGGTTGACTCATGATACTACATTCGATCGCATTCGAATCCGGACTGGATGTCCCATGACATTTCGAATACCAAGATACTTGCATACCTTCAAATACACAAATTAACATTTCAGTTCTTATCCATAGAGCTCTTAACAAAATTAAACACTTTCGGGTTCAAGGTTAGATTCGGAGGTCTTCGGGTCAGAATTTTGCAAAATGGGCTTCAAAATCGGACTCAGGACGTCGAAAAACATAAAATAGGGCTTTTCGGAAAAAGTTGACTTTTTGGTCAAAGTCAACCGTCAACGGTCAACAGTCAACAGTCAACGCTGACGTCAGCAGACAAAGTCAACGCTGACGTCATGCTGATGTCACTGGTTGACCGAGTTGACTCAACGGGTCGGGTCGGGTCAACGGGTCGGGTCAATGGCTCGATCAAACGGCTCGACGACTCGATCAACCGGCTCGGTCAAACGGCTCGGCGGCTCGGTCAACCGGCTCGGTCAAACGGCTCGGCGACTAGGTCAACCAGCTCGGTCAACCGGCTTGGTGGCTCGGTCAACCAGCTCGGTCAACCCAAACGAAGCCCACTCGCGACCGGCGGCGCGTGGGGCGCGTGCGGCGGCTGTGGGCGGCCGTTGGCCACCAAATTTTACAGGCCGATAGTTTTCGACCTTCTGAACACGGTGGTGGCCTCGGATTTTCAAAATTCAAACTCAAAGTTCGAATACTAACCTTTTAAGTTTTCAGACGATAAACAAACACCCCCTCCAACGGTGACTCCGATGATGATGTCGTTGGTACCGGTGAACTCGACTCGACATGATGAACGAAATGGTGGTGGAGGTGTCGAAAATGAACGGTCGGATCTCGGTAGATCTGAGATTGAATCTCTACCTATTTCTTTCTTTCTCACTTTCATTTTTCTTTCCTTTTTCCCTCTGCCAACGCTTAAACTTGGCAGATATATTATCCTTCAAAGAAAAAAGGTCAAATTACACTCTTAGCCATTTAATTTTTGGGGAGTTCACACTTTTGTCTCCAAACTTTATTCCATTTTCAAATTGGTCATCAATCCTTATAAATCAAGCTTCCCAAACCTGAATTCATTCAATTAAGTCTCAAAACCTATTATTCTTTTTAGGGAAAAAGAAGATTAAATCTCCCAAAAATTCTTAAAATTTTACTAGCCCCATTTGAGATTGTTACAATTCTCTCCCCCTTAAAAGGAATTTCGTCCTCGAAATTTACCAGAGTTGGATCAAAGCAAAACTGTAATTCCGTTTATTTACCTGCTGAAACTTGTCCATCAGATTATGGTTATTCTTCGTGTCTCACAGACGGTTATATCCTTAATCACGCGAAGTAACTTTATATTCAAATTCATCTCAGACCTGTTTATCAGAATACGGTAATTGCACCCATACGGAATCTTGTACGGTGCCAAGAAAATATTTGTCTCATAACTTTTATTATAAATGGCCTCAGTCAAGGATAAGAGACATTTCGATCTACCACATAAGCTAATCATACCACCCAAAGGTATATCTTCCAGAATCCGAATTACTCTTCTAGGTTGACCATCAATTTTCAGATGAAAAACTACAACTACAATTCAGACAAACACTCTAGGAGTCCAACATCTACTCCCCAAAATCAGGATGTAAACATCAAATTTCAGTCAGGGATGATATTTAAGGATATACCAAGCCGCACCTTGAAGGAGATGCCTTTCTTCATACTGATCGAACACATCTAAGGTCATTAATGGATATCACTTTCCTTCAACGTAATATCCGGAAAATTATTTCTTTTGTATTTAACAGAGGCACCACAGATTATACACTTTCTGCACAATTGCAAACACTTAACTCTGAAGTTCATAGGGGTTTTTTTTTTCAGTAGGGTATTTTCAGACACAAACGTTATCACCGAATAGCCTTTCATGAAATCTTACATCAGTTATCCCGCATCAAACATTATTCTTAATCTGATTCATAAGTACGAACCATCTCAAGTTCCTTATCCAGATTCATATTCAACCATTTAATTCAAAACATAGACAAACGTTATAGACATTTCCTGTAAGCAGATGTTGAGCTATGGAAGGCAAAATATTCAGATTTGGTTATTTCAAGAGAAATGATTCAACATCAGAGTTTCGGCTCGGTGGAGTACGGTCAGGACCTAGGGGCATGCACATACCAGACACCCTATGACAGACGATCGGCCGATCTACCCAGAATGACGCAACTCTAAGCTCTGATACCACTAAATGTAACCCCCTAGACCCGCCTATGCGTTTCACGGATCCTAGGAAGTCACATTAGGGTCACAAGAGCGACCCACAGAAAAATTTCAAATAAAAATATGGTTAAACCTTTAAAACCATAAAATAAATATCTGATTTAAAATACAATTTCAGAAATCGTTCAAACGATAAAACAATCATAATACCAGTTGCGGAAAATAGTTTCAGACTCATTTGTATAATACAAACACGACACACATGCCCCCTAGTTACACAGATACCATACTCCCTGACGAGCCGAAGAAACTCCCATACCGACGTTGATAGGTGCAACTTGTCTGATCTTTTATCCTGAGATGGTAAAAACAACATGAGCTTGGGAAAGCTCAGTAATACAGAACTACCAAAAGATGCTATAAGCTCATGCAGACATATGGTAGGCATAACATTTTTATGATGTTCCAGGCAATATTTGTCTCCATTTATGATTCGCTGATTTAGTGAAGCACTATTCTTGAGGACTACAAGATTTGTTCTTTCTATGTTACTGAGTATTATGATAGAGCTTATTGTTCAGAGAGTCAATAGAGTGGCAGGTTGGAGAAGTTAAACCACGAAGCCTAGTGTGTTTTGATAAGTTGCAAAACAACATACATAAGTACTTAGCATCATATCATATGAGCACATAACAGATTAATATGCAAATGTTAAATATTCAAACAGAAGTTTACAAGAACTACCCTCCAACCTTACACCAATGTATAGTCCCCAGAACTGTATACAGAAGGTCTTATCCTAGGCCTGAGGCGTAGGAGCCTATCCAGAAAGTCTTACCCTAGGCCCATTGGGCGTAGGAGCTCAACAGAACAGCTGGATCAGGGCTGTGACAGACACTTCAATCATAACCCGAGAGTATACCCCAGACAGTAATCAGTGTTCAGATTCCAGATATGAATAACATAATACATGTATCAGACATATTCTATTCAGAGTATCAGAAACAGAAGTTCATGCTTTTAACAGATAAATAGGCATACTATTGAACAGAGCAGACACTTGTTATTCATCATGTCAACAGATTATAACATCATAGGTCAAACTAACAGATCATACTATTGAGTTTATCGGATCATCAGACAATACCATCACCAGAACTCAGACAACAGTCAGATAACATTTTATCATTTAATGATCAGTTATTTCCAGTTCAAATCAGACATGAGGTATACCTTTTTAACATATCATAATAAACAGATATTCATCACATTATAAATATGCTTTTCAGTAGTCATGCTTGACAATTACCAGTGCGATCTATAATGTTCAGAGAATCGTAACAGGACCCACGCATATATATATATATATATATATATATATATATATATATATATATATATGTAACAGATATAACAGAATGTAGCACACATGGAAACACACTAGATGGGACAGATCAATTCTCAGAGATATTTGACATTTACGGAATGTGACATATTAAACTTTTGACAACTTGAACTGAGTTCGGAAACGTGGCTCCTCTTAAACAAGGGGTTCATACTAACGGTTTTACTCAGATATTCAGAAGGTGATACTTCAAGATCTTAGAAAGTTCAGATATATTATGGGTACTTTAGTCCTTTAAGTATACAGGGGCAATATGGTCATTTTGACGTTCACAGACATTCTGGTAATTATACCAACATTGAAAACAATGGTTCACAGAACTCGGGTATCATATTTGCTCATTAGTTTTCTATCTAGATATGCAAGAATTTCTAATTTAAAGTCTTTTAAAGTTATCGGATATTTTCAGTGATGTTCCGTTTATTTAGGCTATCACGACCTTTCAGTTATTTTAGTCTTATTAACAAATCCGGAATTTCATCAATTACATAATTACTGATTAACTCAAGAGGGTATTTCAGATATTTTAGACTGAGATAAATCTATCAATTGGTACCTCCAACACTCACGTACTCAAACGAGATTAAGGCATCCTAACTCTTCGGCCCTTTACAGACGATTCATTTATTACAGAACTTGAGGGTATATCTCCGTTCCAATTAATCAGACATTTCGGTGCTCGAGGCATTACCATCTTTTCGGTCATTGCGATCACTCTTATCAAATTCACGTATAACTGTCAAAAGGGTCGACTTAGGATTTCAACAATATTTCCAGAAAATTCTTATTCATGTGCTATACAGAGGTTGAGGGATTATCCAAGTTTATATCACACGTATTGCATAATGATGCCGAAAGCAGATTTTAGGTCATTTCCTTTATCAGATGATTAGTTTAGTCAAACTTATGCTTTAAGGGTATTTCCGTAATTTCATATCCAACATCTCGTACTCGACATTCTGAACATTGGCTCTTAGACATCATTGATAGAGTTTCAAATTTAAATGTATTATTTATTACTATTAGCACTTTCGATACTCCCGGTCTATTAATATTCTTAACTGAATTCTATATAAAATCTTATCTGAATACTTTGATCTTACTGATTCTGATATTAAATTTTCGTATCGAATTCGGCTTAAACAGAGTTCACAGATACACTTCATCACAATCATGCATGCTTTAACCGGATATCAACATGTGCATAAAGCATACAAGGGGTAGTAAGGTATTACCTTAGTTCCGAGTTATACCGGTTGACTCATGATACTACATTCGATCGCATTCGAATCCGGACTGGATGTCCCATGACATTTCGAATACCAAGATACTTGCATACCTTCAAATACACAAATTAACATTTCAGTTCTTATCCATAGAGCTCTTAACAAAATTAAACACTTTCGGGTTCAAGGTTAGATTCGGAGGTCTTCGGGTCAGAATTTTGCAAAACGGGCTTCAAAATTGGACTCAGGACGTCGAAAAACATAAAATAGGGCTTTTCGGAAAAAGTTGACTTTTTGGTCAAAGTCAACCGTCAACGGTCAACAGTCAACAGTCAACGCTGACGTCAGCAGACAAAGTCAACGCTGACGTCATGCTGATGTCACTGGTTGACCGAGTTGACTCAACGGGTCGGGTCGGGTCAACGGGTCGGGTCAATGGCTCGATCAAACGGCTCGACGACTCGATCAACCGGCTCGGTCAAACGGCTCGGCGGCTCGGTCAACCGGCTCGGTCAAACGGCTCGGCGACTAGGTCAACCAGCTCGGTCAACCGGCTTGGTGGCTCGGTCAACCAGCTCGGTCAACCCAAACGAAGCCCACTCGCGACCGGCGGCGCGTGGGGCGCGTGCGGCGGCTGTGGGCGGCCGTTGGCCACCAAATTTTACAGGCCGATAGTTTTCGACCTTCTGAACACGGTGGTGGCCTCGGATTTTCAAAATTCAAACTCAAAGTTCGAATACTAACCTTTTAAGTTTTCAGACGATAAACAAACACCCCCTCCAACGGTGACTCCGATGATGATGTCGTTGGTACCGGTGAACTCGACTCGACATGATGAACGAAATGGTGGTGGAGGTGTCGAAAATGAACGGTCGGATCTCGGTAGATCTGAGATTGAATCTCTACCTATTTCTTTCTTTCTCACTTTCATTTTTCTTTCCTTTTTCCCTCTGCCAACGCTTAAACTTGGCAGATATATTATCCTTCAAAGAAAAAAGGTCAAATTACACTCTTAGCCATTTAATTTTTGGGGAGTTCACACTTTTGTCTCCAAACTTTATTCCATTTTCAAATTGGTCATCAATCCTTATAAATCACTTTCTGACAACACTTTTAAAAGCATTTTTCAAAAACCCTGCCAAATTAGCCCTTGATATTTGTCAATTAGACCTAACCGTAAAGTAAAAGTTTACGGACCAGCCAATTGCAAAGTGTTAAAAAAGTTAAAACTTAAAACTACATAATACAAACATAAAAAGAATTTAAAAATTTAAATTTAATTTAAGGAAAATGACGAGAGTTGGAGGCAAAAATGACAACAATTTGGAAATTGGGTTTGGGATTTGTAGGGATTTAGGGGATGTTTTGTGAACTTTTGGGATATTGTGGGATTTTTTTAAAATATAAATTTTAGTTTATACAAATTTATTAAATTTATTGTTTAATGTCTATAGTTTTGATATCTAGGTTCCAAAATTTATAATTTAATATTAGAGTTTATGGTGCATAATTTATGATTCTGGGTAATTATGTTTTTTTTACACGGAATCAAAATATAATTTTTTTTAATATCCTCTTTGAACAGACTCTCTACACCCACTATTGCTACTATGCACACGACCACATCAGATTTTCAAATAGTTTTGATAGAAGCACGATTAAATTTGATAAATAAGAGTTCAATGACTGAAAACAAAAGTTATGCAAAGATCAAGGATTATAAGATGCAAAAATAATCATTTACCAGTGAGTGTCAATATCATTTAGGGCATTTGAAGTTTTAAAATAATGTAATTGAGTTTTTACCCCTTTCAAAAAAAAATGGTTTATTTAGGATCATGTCGGTTATAATTAATGAAATTAAACTTTGATCCCTCGTTTTTTTTCGTTTAATTTCTTTTTAAGATCTTTTAATTTTTTTAAACAATTCCTACTTAGAGAGAAGGGAAGGAGAAATGTGCTCCTAATCGGTCTAGAACCCACAACCTAGGGGGAGGGGAACATGTCAACCAAGAGCTTTTAACCACTTGCTCTAGAGGTTGTTGACGGATCTTTCAATTTAAAAATTAGTGAGATTAAACCTTTAACTCCCTTAATTTTTTATGATCTAATTGCTTTTTAGAACCTTATTCATTTTAAAGTTAATTAATTTGTTCCCCTCATAGTTTAATCCTGACTTCGCCACTGCTTATATCGAAGCTAAGCAACCTAGGAGTAGGAGTGTTCATGGTAGGTTAACTGTATCATTTAACTTAAATGGTTGGTTAACCGTTATAACTGTTATTAACCGTAACCTAATCGTTAATTTTTAAATGGTTAACCATTTTAGTGGTTAACTGTTAAAAAACGGTTCGGCTACAGGTTATCATGTAACCTATTACATTTTTTTCAAATGTTTATTATTTCTTTTTAGAATTATAAATCTATCTCTCTGATAAATATTGTATTAAATTTTTCAAAAAAAAAAAACTTAAATAAAAAGATTTTAAACACAAATTTCATACTTGGTTAAAAAAAGTACATATAGGTTAACCATCTATTTTAGTGGTTCGGTTAACCGAAACCGTTTAACCTTAAATGTTATCTAAATTAACCTATAAAAAGAACGGTTATACCGATTAATGAATATATTGTTGATTTAGGAATTGGATAATTAAAGTTCCATTCGAATATAAGTAGGTTCATGATGTTGTGTGATTTTTCCATGGGAGGATCAAAGTTTAATTAAATTACGTTACTCTAAGTTTTGGGGTTTAGGGTTCAGAGGAAATTTATTTATAATTGATGATTTCTCTTTGAAAATCTCATTATAGATCAATCTGTTGTGGAGGAATCGACAACTCGGAAAGCTAGAGTTAATCTATCCAACAAGGAATCGTAGTTGGAGATACTATCTCAACTTTCACCTCTTCCAATATAGTTTCCAAATTTCACCAAAAATTTCTTCACCTCAATTCTTTTTTCTCAAACTAATAACCCTTCAACCAAACAACAGATTCTATGTATAGAAAAAGAAAACCAATTTGCACGTAGAAGAAGCCATGCAGCGACGTCTGACGTCAACTCCAGCAAACGTTTACCTCCCTGCCATCCTGCACGCCATGTGCAACGTTTTAAGTTAATAAGAGTGATGCTGTGTGGTTGTGGAATTGACGTTTCACAGTTAAAAAATGTTAAAATAAAGGTGACACCATCGGTAAAATACGGATGGAAATTATCTACCATTTTTCGGTGCCCCTACATATGCTTCCACGCTCAAAATTAACTTTAGGGTTTAGGGTTTTAGGTTAGGGTTTAGAGAATTTAGGGTAAGTGTATTTTTAGGGTATAAGTGTAGAGTTTAGGATTTAAAATTTAGGGTCATGGCTTAGAATTTATTTTTGTAGTGTTTTTTAGTGTTGGGGCATATGTAGGGACACCGAAAGGGGCAGGCGAATTTTATCCGTAAAATACGTCCCTTACTACACTACTCCTAAATAATGTTGATAGAACCTCATATCCCTAAATGTTTATTTTAAGTGCATTATTTCCTTAAATAAGCACACCTTAATATGTTTAATGTACGAATAGATGGAGATGATGCGTAAAACTCTATTCAACTCGATTAAATTTTCAATTTTTTTGATTTGATCGAGTCGATTCAAATTTTTCTTTTGAATTTTAAGTTCGATTAAATGAAAAATTAATGCCCAAGCTATATCTGTTTTGAACTTTAAGTGTCTAAAGTTTCAAGCGTTACAATTTTAAGTATCAGACCATCAATGAACGTTTAAAAACATTATTGTCCGATCAGAACGAGGCACATGGTAGGGATTTTTTATTTAAAAAATTATCAAATTTTTTAAAAGTCTTCAAATCAGTCCCTAAATCCCTAAAAATAACAAAACCCCAAATCCTCAAATCTTCAACGATTACCATCGCCGAATCCACCCTTTCGGTTGTCAGACCTAGCCGACTATTTTTCCCAACGTACCGTTGTCGGAAATCGGTGAACGATGTGCCAATCGAACGACTATTTAACATTTGTCGTTCATTGTTCGACTGGCACACTGTTTGTCGATTTCCTACGACGACATGTTGAGGGAAATGGTCGGGTGGATCCGACGACCGAAAGGGTGGGATCGGCGATCATGGGCATTAACACTGAAAATTCGAGGATTTAGGGACTATTTTAGAAATTTTCAAGATTTTTTTTGAAAAATTTTAAATTATTAAAAACAAAAAATAATTAAAAATTTATAAATTAACATATGACACGTGTCACATTTTTATTGATTAATTTTTTTTTTAACGGAGATCAGGGACATCAATGTCGATGTTTTGAAATGGCCTCCCATAACAATGACATTCTTGATAAATAACATGCATATTTAGTATTAACACAAACTGTGTATTAGCTTAGGGGTCGTCGTTGCTTCCCAATTAAATATTAATAGTTACAAATTTTAATAAATGTTTCACTAAGAAGTGATGCAAAGAAGTACGGGTTTAATTCAAGAATAAAAAAGCAAATTTATATCTCTAACATTTCATAAGCACGTTGTCGGAGAAGAATTTGTCTTTTTTGTGCCTCCATTTTCTTTAAGTTTCTGCGGAGATGTTTCGAATTTAAAATATATGTTCCATTTTTTTTTTGCTAAGCATAATTTTTTTGTTTAAAATTAAAATTAAAACTGGAAAAAAGTACATACGGGTGCAAGGATTACACGATCATGACTTTACTAGAGTCCATATAAAGTACATTTAGGACTAATAACTTGAAAAGAAAAAACCTAAAGCATTAAAAACATAGTAGAACCAACAAAAGTACGCCATAGTCCATAGCTTAGCTGGTCCCTTCCCGAAATATATCCATCCGGTGTTGCTCCAACTTATTCAAGCAAATTAAACCTGCAAGAATGAACAAAATAAGACTATTAGAAATATCTCTACTGCACAACACTAAACAAGAAAACATCAAATCACCAATAGAGCATACATAAAACTAAGCTAAACCAAATGAACACCGGTAGCATGGCTCGCCCAAGCCTCAATCTCCCCGAAAGCTATCTCATTCACCCCTTCGTTGCGAATTCCGCCTCTCCATCCTAGACGGGAGTGGATGTCCTTCACTACGTCCAACGCCTCCGGAGTTCTGACTCGTATAGTGTTTTTTGCCACCAACCTCGTCTCCAAATCGCTTATAATCTCAGCCATGTTGTCTTTTCGTGCTACTTCCATTTCGAAACGAGTCTTATAGAAGTCACGCCTCTCCTTCAAACTCTGGAATTGCTGCTCAGTCATCTGCCCCTCGTTATTACGCCTTCTAAGGCGTTCTTCGCGGACAGCATTTTTGGCCTGTGACCATTCTTCGGAAAACCTCTCGCACTCATCATCTCTCGTAACATACTCATTTTTATTTTGTATAATGTAATCAATGAGTACAGCCGAAGAATTCGCCATGTCTAACTTAGAAAATGAGTCTGAGAAAAGAAGAGAGAGGAGATGATGGGTGAAAGGAATTGGAAACTGCCCTTTTTATAGAGGGAATGAGGTGTATGGATTAGAATTTGGAATTTAAGATTAGAATTTGAAATTTAATTTTTTTAGAGCTTTTAGTGTTGGGGCATACAAAGGGGCATCGAAAAGGGGCAAATAATTTTTATCCCACTCGAATAAAAATTCTCTGTCCGTTTTTTGTGCCCCATACTAAAAAATAGATTTAGGGTATAATGTTAGGGTTTGTGAAATTTAGGGTAGGGTGTATTTTTAGGGTATATGGTATATGGTTTAGAATTTAGAATTTAGGGTTAGGGCTTGAAATTTAATTTTTTAGTGTTTATTAGTGTTGGAGCATAGAAATGGCACCGAAAAGGGACATAGAATTTTTATCTCATTCGAATAGAAATCATCTGCCCCTTTTGGTGTCTCTATTTATGCCCGCATACTAAAAGTTAGATTTAGGGTTTATGGTTTAAGGTTAGGGTTTGTGGTCAGGGTTTATGGAAATTAGGATGGGTGTATTTTTTAGGGTATAGGGTGTATGATTTAGAATTTAGTGTTAGGGTTTGAAATTTAATTTTTTAGTGTTGACGCATAGAGAGGGGCACCGAAAAAAGGTAGATGATTTTTATCCCATTCAAATAGAAATTCTCTGTCCCTTTTTGGTGACCATATTTAAGTCCCGTACTAAAAATTAGATTCAGGGTTTGTGGTTAAGGTTTATGAAATTTAGGGTATGATGTATTTTTAGGGTATAGGGTGTATGGTTTAAAATTTAAAAGTTAGAGATAGAGCTTGAAATTTAATTTTTTAGTATTACGACATAAAAAAGGGCACCGAAAAGGGGCAATTTTTTTTATCACTTTCAATTAGGAATCCTCTACCGTTTTGGTACCCCTATTTATGCCCTAATCAATTATTACATCCGAAGAAATCACCTTAATCGACTTGAAAAAGGAGTGCGGGAAAAAAGAGAGTGGAGATGACGAGTGAAAAGCGAATTTGGGAACTACTATTTTTATAGAGGGAATAGGGGTGACATTCGAATAAAATTCATCTTCTCTTTTTTGGTGCTCCTATTTATATCGCATATTAAAATTAGATTTAGGGTTTAGAGCTTAAGGTTAAGATTTGTGGTTAGAGTTTATAAAATTTAAGGTAAGGTGTATTTTTAAAGTATATAATTTAATTTAATTTTTAGTGTTTTTTAGTGTTGGGCATAAAAAGGAACACCGAAAAGAAGCAGAAGATTTTTATCAGTGACATTCAGCTTAATTATTTGTTACCTAGAGATTATGAAATATGTTACTAAAACATGTATTTTTGCAGACAAAAAAACCTATATCTTTTTTGGTGCCTTTTTATGTGCTCGGTGCTCCAACGTCCAAAGTTTAAATTTTAAACCCTACTCTTAAATTTCTAAATCTTAAACTCTAAAAAGTACACCTTATTTCAAATTCTTTAAACTCTAAATCTAAACTCTAACCTTAACTCTTATCCTTAGCCCTAAACCTAAGTTTTTAGTTTACTAATAAACAGAGATGATGTGTAAAGGATTTTACAACAAAGAAAACAGTAGATATTATTAAAAAAACAAAGAAATATAAAAAATTATGTTATATCTGCAAACAATACTTAAAAGGTGATTTTCCACTCAACCTCAAAAACTAAAATTTCTAGCTTTTAGGGTGAAAAATCACTTTTATGTGTGAAGTTATTTGTTTACCTTTAATTATTAACATTAATATTAATATTAATATATTAAAATAATATTTAATATAATAATTAGTATATTAAATTAATATTTTAATATTTAATACAATAATTATTAATATTTAATTATATTATAATAATATAAAAAACGTATAGTTTAGACTTTAGAGACTAAATTTTTATATTTAATTTAAAATTTTATATTAATTATTTTGAAATATTTAAAGTTTATATTTATACAAAAAATTAGTAAGGAATTGTCATGGTTTTTATAATAATAAATTTTGTGATAACGAATTTAAACATCATTTACGCGCATTTATTTTTATTTTACAATATCATGTCTAAAATGGATAATTTATTTGTTGAAAGGCATTTTTTTGACAACAATGTCAAACACTAAAATCATACAAATTAACAATTTAAAATCACTTTCTGACAACACTTTTAAAAGCATTTTTCAAAAACCCTGCCAAATTAGCCCTTGATATTTGTCAATTAGACCTAACCGTAAAGTAAAAGTTTACGGACCAGCCAATTGCAAAGTGTTAAAAAAGTTAAAACTTAAAACTACATAATACAAACATAAAAAGAATTTAAAAATTTAAATTTAATTTAAGGAAAATGACGAGAGTTGGAGGCAAAAATGACAACAATTTGGAAATTGGGTTTGGGATTTGTAGGGATTTAGGGGATGTTTTGTGAACTTTTGGGATATTGTGGGATTTTTTTAAAATATAAATTTTAGTTTATACAAATTTATTAAATTTATTGTTTAATGTCTATAGTTTTGATATCTAGGTTCCAAAATTTATAATTTAATATTAGAGTTTATGGTGCATAATTTATGATTCTGGGTAATTATGTTTTTTTTACACGGAATCAAAATATAATTTTTTTTAATATCCTCTTTGAACAGACTCTCTACACCCACTATTGCTACTATGCACACGACCACATCAGATTTTCAAATAGTTTTGATAGAAGCACGATTAAATTTGATAAATAAGAGTTCAATGACTGAAAACAAAAGTTATGCAAAGATCAAGGATTATAAGATGCAAAAATAATCATTTACCAGTGAGTGTCAATATCATTTAGGGCATTTGAAGTTTTAAAATAATGTAATTGAGTTTTTACCCCTTTCAAAAAAAAATGGTTTATTTAGGATCATGTCGGTTATAATTAATGAAATTAAACTTTGATCCCTCGTTTTTTTTCGTTTAATTTCTTTTTAAGATCTTTTAATTTTTTTAAACAATTCCTACTTAGAGAGAAGGGAAGGAGAAATGTGCTCCTAATCGGTCTAGAACCCACAACCTAGGGGGAGGGGAACATGTCAACCAAGAGCTTTTAACCACTTGCTCTAGAGGTTGTTGACGGATCTTTCAATTTAAAAATTAGTGAGATTAAACCTTTAACTCCCTTAATTTTTTATGATCTAATTGCTTTTTAGAACCTTATTCATTTTAAAGTTAATTAATTTGTTCCCCTCATAGTTTAATCCTGACTTCGCCACTGCTTATATCGAAGCTAAGCAACCTAGGAGTAGGAGTGTTCATGGTAGGTTAACTGTATCATTTAACTTAAATGGTTGGTTAACCGTTATAACTGTTATTAACCGTAACCTAATCGTTAATTTTTAAATGGTTAACCATTTTAGTGGTTAACTGTTAAAAAACGGTTCGGCTACAGGTTATCATGTAACCTATTACATTTTTTTCAAATGTTTATTATTTCTTTTTAGAATTATAAATCTATCTCTCTGATAAATATTGTATTAAATTTTTCAAAAAAAAAACTTAAATAAAAAGATTTTAAACACAAATTTCATACTTGGTTAAAAAAAGTACATATAGGTTAACCATCTATTTTAGTGGTTCGGTTAACCGAAACCGTTTAACCTTAAATGTTATCTAAATTAACCTATAAAAAGAACGGTTATACTTATACCGATTAATGAATATATTGTTGATTTAGGAATTGGATAATTAAAGTTCCATTCGAATATAAGTAGGTTCATGATGTTGTGTGATTTTTCCATGGGAGGATCAAAGTTTAATTAAATTACGTTACTCTAAGTTTTGGGGTTTAGGGTTCAGAGGAAATTTATTTATAATTGATGATTTCTCTTTGAAAATCTCATTATAGATCAATCTGTTGTGGAGGAATCGACAACTCGGAAAGCTAGAGTTAATCTATCCAACAAGGAATCGTAGTTGGAGATACTATCTCAACTTTCACCTCTTCCAATATAGTTTCCAAATTTCACCAAAAATTTCTTCACCTCAATTCTTTTTTCTCAAACTAATAACCCTTCAACCAAACAACAGATTCTATGTATAGAAAAAGAAAACCAATTTGCACGTAGAAGAAGCCATGCAGCGACGTCTGACGTCAACTCCAGCAAACGTTTACCTCCCTGCCATCCTGCACGCCATGTGCAACGTTTTAAGTTAATAAGAGTGATGCTGTGTGGTTGTGGAATTGACGTTTCACAGTTAAAAAATGTTAAAATAAAGGTGACACCATCGGTAAAATACGGATGGAAATTATCTACCATTTTTCGGTGCCCCTACATATGCTTCCACGCTCAAAATTAACTTTAGGGTTTAGGGTTTTAGGTTAGGGTTTAGAGAATTTAGGGTAAGTGTATTTTTAGGGTATAAGTGTAGAGTTTAGGATTTAGAATTTAGGGTCATGGCTTAGAATTTATTTTTGTAGTGTTTTTTAGTGTTGGGGCATATGTAGGGACACCGAAAGGGGCAGGCGAATTTTATCCGTAAAATACGTCCCTTACTACACTACTCCTAAATAATGTTGATAGAACCTCATATCCCTAAATGTTTATTTTAAGTGCATTATTTCCTTAAATAAGCACACCTTAATATGTTTAATGTACGAATAGATGGAGATGATGCGTAAAACTCTATTCAACTCGATTAAATTTTCAATTTTTTTGATTTGATCGAGTCGATTCAAATTTTTCTTTTGAATTTTAAGTTCGATTAAATGAAAAATTAATGCCCAAGCTATATCTGTTTTGAACTTTAAGTGTCTAAAGTTTCAAGCGTTACAATTTTAAGTTCGATTAAATGAAAAATTAATGCATTCAATCGAATTCCTTTATTCCTTCTTCCCTTATTATTTACCAACATTAAATTAGTCCAATTGCATGCTCAAAATATATGCTAACAACAAATTAACGGTAGTTGAGACTCTAATCTCAACTCTAAGGTTATTTCACTCACAGTTCGCCAAGCTAGTTCTGGATTCGAATGCCTTTTGCTCGATCCGCAGCCGTTCCAGGTACAGTTTCTTATTCCAATTTAATCCCTATACTATTATGGTTCGACATGGCCAATTCCATTTTCACTAATTCCCTTTCATTAGTGCTTAAGCTTTCAATTTGCTTATTAATTTGTGTGAATTACACTTTTTACAGTTTACTAATCAATTTAACACCTTTCTTTTCATCCAATTTTACAATTTAAATTTCTCACTTGTTCTTCGGTTTCTCCTATTTATTTTACACACAGTTTTGACCACTAAACTTATACTGTTTCCCCTTTCCGGAATATAACTCCAAATTAATCACCGTTTGTTTCTAAATTCAATTAACATGTTCAATTTCATCATATTAAAATTTCAGCTCGAAACTCCCAGTAATTTATTTTCTACAATTTTCCAAATTTCACTGTCCAGCTAAGAACATTGCTGGACAGTTTTGCATGTTGTTCGAATTAAGCTTCCAGATTTCACTACAATGATCAAATCTCATTTTTATAATTTTTCCATCAAACTATACATATCAAAATATAACATATCAAAAATTCATCATGAAATTCCTACTAATTAATTCCCTACAATTTTCTAAAGTTGCATTTTCTTATAACTATCAAATCTGTCCAAATTAACTCTTGCATGTTCATAAGCTTTTATCATTCAAAATTTCATGAAGTTTCTTATGAACTTAGAATTTTTCAGCAGCATAACCTTTAGTATCATCACTTTCATGATTTTCTAAAGACATTAAAACTATTGATTTATTAAAATTTTTAACATATTCAAACAATAGAGGGAAAGGGCTACTTATTTCCGATTTTTCCTTGAATTTTCTAGGTGGATTTCTATGCCATGCAAGCCTCTCTTCTTCTTCACCGAAAACTCTCAAGCTTCCTCTCAAAGTTTATGTTTGTAGTATATGTGTGAAATGAACAATTGTGACTTAGTTGGTATGGTTTGGTATACCCAGTTAAGGAAGAGAAAAAGAGAGAGGAGACATATTTAATGAGATAAGACTACTAAGTCATATCTCAACTAATTTCCCTTTTTATCGTCTTTTAATAATACCATTCAATTATAAAAATCCTTAATAATTCTATCATTCCATGTTAATTCAAGATTAGCTTATGAATTTTATACTTTAGCATGCATCTCTCATAGTTGATGCATCATTCGGTTTGGTCACTAGACCAATTACCCGAATTCCTCTTGAACATTTTCTTAAAATTTAATTTGGTCCTTATTGAACCTATTTTCAATTCAATAATTTAGAAAATTTAATCTAATAAGTCATCTAATTATTTAATTTGTAACACCCGTGTTTTGGGGTTAAGAGTTATCCGGGTTTATAGTTCGAGTCAATAAAATTAAATTAAAATAAATCCAACTTAAAATGTGGCCTAATTGAGCTTTAATAAAGAGGGAGGGACCTATTTTGTGATTTGACCAAAAACTTTCAAAAGCAAGACCACTTTATTGAAAAAGTTGTCTTCCTCTCTTTCCCTTATCCCATTTTCACGTTGGAAACCCTCCCCACCATCTTTAAGCTTCTTCAAATTTTGGGTTACTATTCCATTCGATTCCAACCTCGTTTTAAGGTGTTTTTCAAAGGTAAATATGTTTTCTTAACCTCCTCTTTGTCCTCTACCTATCTATGGTCTTAGATTTGAAAGTTATGGGGTTTTGAAAATTAGGGTTTATATTAAAGTTTGGATTTTTAAAGGGGTTTTCCAATTTGTTTTGATAAATTGAGTTGAGGCTTTGCTTAATCATGTTAAAATGCACATTATATGTTAATTTGGTTGGATTTTGATGAATTCCCGAAATTGGGTAAAAATGGGTTTTTTGGAGGGTTTTGGGTGAGTTTTGGGGGTTGTTTTAGGTGGAAATTGATAGCCCAATGGTAGTGCTATGGTTAGGGGTTGATTTGAGATTGTTTTTGGGTGCTATGGATGTTGGAAACATGGTTTTTGGACATGGTTTAGGGGCTGCCCGAAATTGCTAAAAATGGGATTTGTTCATGGTTTGCAACATGGTAAATTTCATTTGAATTGTATTCCGGGTTGGTAATTTGATGTTGGGCTGATTTGGAATTGTTTGAAATGTGTTTGAGGTTGTTAAGAAGCGGGAATTTGTGTTGGGGAAGCTTCGGGAAGAAATCCGGAAATTTGAGGGAGGTTGCTTGCTTGGCTTGGAGCTTGGAAGCTTAGGTGAGTGGTTAAATATTTTCAAAATGGTTTTGAGTATTTGGTTCAAGCATGTGAACCTAGGATGGGCTTGGTAAACCCACCTAGAGTTGGGATTAGAGTGGTAGCCTAATCCCAAGCTTTGATTAGAGACTTTGGTTGCACTTTTTAATGGTTGTATATGCCTCGTATTAAATTGTGATGGTGTTGATTATGTATATGTTGTATACATGTATGTTGAGGCATGTTTGATGCATTGTTATATGCATGTTGATGATAGATATGATATGGTTATACACATGTGTAAAATATAATGTGATGTGGGTGTTAATTATGTACATGTGGTGTTGACGTGTAAAATGATATTATGAGGTGGTTTCATGATCCGAGGATCATGGTGAGTACATGCTAGGCATGGAAATGTGGTTTGTGCATGACGGTAAGTCATGGTGAGTACGTGCTAAGCATGAAAGTGTTATGAATTGATATTATGAATGATTAATGAAATGTGTAGTATTGGCACTAGTATGCTTGGGTACAAATGATCGATCATTAGGATGTTAGTGTGTACACATGAGTCAAAAGTCGCGCGTGGCCTTGGTGGCGTTGAGTCACCAAGGAGGAGTACGGGTTCGCCCGGAAATTTGTATTTATATTAGTCGGTGATGAGTGGAATCCCATCGACGGGGCGTGAGGATGAATGGAATCCCCTCCGTGTGAAACGAGGCGTGAGGATGAGTGGAATCCCCTCCGCGTGAACGGTGATGAGTGTAATCCCACCGTCAGGTAATGGTTGAGTTGTTGGATGTGAGTTCCAACGGTTATCCGTGTATTCGAGTCATAGCTAGGTGCCAATACAGATTGTAGTTTATGTTGCCAATATGTGGTTAATTGTGAACCAATGCGATTTGGGATGTGTTGCTAACCTGGTCTAATATATGTGATTTCATACGTTGTGGATTTAAACATGTTGAGCATGACATGATATTGAATATATGCTCAAGCATCATCTAATTATGGCTCGTGTGGATCGGAGGTAAGATCATGCATTTTATCTTGGTTGTGGCTCGTGCTTGGACCCTGCATTGTCGAAGGTTTGTTTTATGAGCTTACCCTCACTAAGCTTTTATGCTTACGCTCTCTTTTGTTCGACAATGCAAATCAATGGTTTGTGGGTGGCAAGGGCAAGGAAAGGCCTCCAAGTGTTGCTTACGGTTAGCTCAAGTACGATGTTTAAATTTAAAGATTGTAATAGTAAAGCAATGGGATAGGTATTGTTGATTTGAGTTTGATGTATGTCTATGGTTAACTTGATTTGTAAGCATGATGTATCTTGCCAAATGCTTGTATGATGGATGGCTTATGAATGCTTAAGTTGCTTTGAATGGCATGTAAACTCATTTGATATGTATGATGCTTATTGGTTCTTTTTAATGTCTTCAAGCATGCTTGTATGAAAGGCTCTTAATGTGTAATTTGCCATGTTAGAAAGATTGTCGAGATCCATGCTTGAATGTGTTTGAGTATGTTAAATCTAGGATGTATGCCTCTAGACTTTGTTTGATGGTTTTGTGTGCCTTTAGGGGTCCTATGGGACCTTTAGACTTGTCAAAACACCCCTAAATCTGTATTTCAAAGGTTACAGACTGCCAGCGTTTCGAAACGGGAGGGATCGTTTCGGAACAGGTAGGCTTCAGGGACCCCGTATCGAAACGCGTTTCGATATGGTATGGCCTTTGGAACCCCTGTTCCGAAACGCGTATCGGAACGTTTTGGCTACTGGAATTCTGAGAAATTCACGAGATGAAGGTGTTTCGAAACGGGTGTAAAGGTTTCGAAACGGTCAAAATCTCGTTAACCACGAGATATTGACTGTTGTGGGCGTTTCGAAACGATTGACCACCGTTTCGATACGACCCCTTGTAAAGGCTCTAGGACAGTTGACCTGGTCAAGGCGTTTCGATACGCCTCAAGGGCGTTTCGAAACGGCTTGTTTAAAAGATTAAAATTGGGCTGTTTAACTGCTGTGTTGGGTTCGAATGTTTGTCTTATGTATTTTATTCCGCTGTTTGATCACATAGGACTTAAATGAACTTTAGAAAAGATTAAGTAAAAGAAAAAAAATAGGGTTGCTAACCGAGGGGGAACCTTAACGGGTTTTGCTTCAGTTTTCCCCATGTGGCCCACTCGGACCGTTCATCCGGCCAGACCGGGACGAGGGGGTTACATTTGTTGGTATCAGAGCCTAAGGTTACCGAGACCTTGGGCAGGTAAGTGAGGTAAGTTTAAGTTTTGAATTGATATGCACGGCGTTTGCTTGCTTTGTAAGTATGATTGCTTGTATGAGAAGTATGTTGATTGTTCGTTTAAAAGCATGTTGCTCGTTACCCGTGTATGTTGTGATGTATGATTGTTTGATTGAGAATGTATGTTGGTTGATCGTACGCATATGTTTACTTGTTTAGCAAGTAAGCCTTGTTATACGCTTGGTTGAGCATGTATGTGTGTTGATTTGGTTGAAACATGTTTAGTAGAGTCTCATTGCTTCTATTACATCGGAAAAAGGATTTTAAGTGAGGGAAATCATACTTGAGCCACTTGGACCTTTCCTTTGCTCACCCAACTTGTATGTTAAATTGTTGATTGATTTATTGCTTTTAGTAAGTTTGGGGCCAGTGTGTGGGCCGTGAATCGGTAAGTGGAAATCGTGGTTTTGAAATGTGGATGATATGGAGGAAGTTCTTTGCTATAGTTAGGGGAGTATGGTTGTACCGGAGTTGAGGTACAATTTGTTGCTCGAGTCCGCGTGCATGTGAGTTGATTCTTGTTTGTGAAGGGACGATTTGACCGATTCTGGTATTAGTTGGTGAAAAGAAGCGAAGACCTATGAGTGGGAGTCAGGGTGGTATCTATGTTATAGTAGATAAGCCCTTGGTACAGTTTTGAGTTTGTCTCTTCTGATTGGTTCTGAGTTCGTACTTCCGTATGTTGTTAACAAGCATGCAAGTTCGAATGTGCTCGATGAGGTGTCAGAGGTAGGTATGAGTACCTTAGTTCTTTTGGCGAGATCTAGGGAGGGGTCTCGTGTGAGTAAACTGAATTTCAGAAATGTTAGTTGGTGATCGTTGGGGTTCAGCCTATGGTTTTGATACAAGACAACCGATCAGTATCCGTGAGTCGGAATCGATTTGTACGATTAGGTCAGGGTGCATCCGAGTTGTCTTCCAGCAAGCGGAAGAGATGAAGTCACTTCCAATATAGTTGAGCCGAGAAGGGAGTCGTGAGCTTTGACTTCAGGATTGTTTGGTAGGGGTAGAACAAGTCCAGCAAGACTGTTTGTGTGCGATCAGAATTGAGTCTTGAAGTTACGAGATGCTCTAAGAACAGTTTAGAAGAGTCAGATTTTGTTGAAGAACCAGTCTGAAAACAAGAGGACCGAAGACTATCAGTTGTGTACATGTGAAGTTGCAATTTCTGCGAAAACCTCCTTTTGCGTGAGCATGTAAGAAATTGGATATCCTTGTTGAGACCTTAGATGTAGGGACACATGTGACTAGCCTTTTTGGGAGATAGTAGTGATCAGAAAGATGTATAGAAGATGTTTGTTGGTGGTTCATAATTACTAGTTTCTAGTAGATGTAGAGTGATTGTCTTTCTACGGTTTTGATGTACCTTTTGACAAGGTTCGGCTTGAAGAGCACATAGTTAGTGTATACCTTGAGACAAAGAGAGAGTTGCCTTGAAGTTGCAGATTTTTGTGAGACTGTAGTAGTAGGTGAGGATGCGAACTTCTTTTCGAATGATTGATCCAGCTTTAAAGATCGAAGATTGACTGAGCTTAGTTGACAGGCTTGCTTAGCAATTTTGATGGATTTGATTTTGAATGAAGATTATAAACCACAAAATGTTAGAATAGTTGCGTTTTCTTTTCCTAGAAGTGTTTGGAAGAATTGTCGGTTCATCTCTTGTTAGAGGATAAGAGTTTGATATTGAGACCGTCTTCGAGGTTGCTTATGTTTTGTTTGCTCTGTAACTGGTGAATTCCGAAAGAATTGAGAATGTTGAAGAATTAACTTCGAGACTTGTTAGACCTTAGATTTATTAGGCCCAATGCATCATCTTAGAGTTCTACAGAGGAATTTGTGTCGAAGAAAGAGTGACAGTACGAGAATGTATTTAGATTTCAGACAGTTGAAACGAGTGACAGTGAATGATTAGTATCCATTTCCACGTGTCAGTGATTTGTTGATCAGTTAGTGTGTGCTTCAGTCCAATTGAAGATTAATTGAGATTCGTTTATTTCCAGTTGAAAGTGAGAGAAGTTGAAGTATCGAAGACAGCTTTCGAGGCAAGATATGATCGCTTTGAGTTCCGAGTTATGCCGTTTTGTTTGACTAGTGTATTAGTTACCTTCATAGAGATGTTGAACAGAATATTTTCCTGAGTTTCATGATCAGTTGTAGTAGCTCTTCTAGATGTCACATGAGTATATTCAAGTACCGAAGAAGACCATGACGAGCTGTGGAGTTAGTATTGTAGATTCTATTAGAGAATCAGTTGTATGCCAAGTTGAGCAAACGCAAACTCCAAGTTAATGAAGATGTTTTCCTAGGACACGTGGTTCAGCTGAGTGTGTTAGAGAAAATCCCAAGTAGGCAAAAGAGGACGTGAGTTGGAAGAAATTGAAGACTGTGACAGTTGTGTGATCAGGTGCAAGACAATGAGCCCTTGAGAAACTGAAAGGAACTTTGAAGAGAGCTTCGACCTTGAATCAGTTTATATCAGAAAAAGAGTTTGCGAACCCTAGTGATGTGTTACATGTAGAGATAGGTTGTGTGCTTATGCAAGACAGAAGATTATGGCTTGTTCATCAAGCTAGTTGGAAGATTGTGAGAAGAGTTATCTAGTATGAGACGTAGAGTTAATTACAGTTGTATTTGCTTCGAAGACTTAGAGACAAAGCTTGTATAGTAAGTAATGCACCGTGTATATGTACGTATCATCAGAGCTTGAAATATTTGAAGACTTAGGAAGGGTTGAAACTTGAACAACATAAAGTGTTAGAACTGCTTGAAGACTGTAATAATAAGATTGAGTACCATCCGAAGAGAGTCAACGTAGTAACCAATGCTTCGAGTTGTATTTGTTGTTAGATTAGTAGTTGAGTTGCGAGTTATAATTGCCGGATTCAGTTTACCAAATGATAGTAATCTTGTGGCCGAGTTACATGTTAAACCTACTTTGAGTCAGAATGTTTGAAAAGAAACAGTTGCAAGACAGATTCTTGGCACCTCACGTGCGAGGCAGAGTAGAAGGAAGACCTTCAGAATACGGTTTCAGAGATGATAGAGTTTTGCACTTTAGGGACAGAATAGTTGTACCGATTGACATGGTGTTTTGAGACGTATTGTTTTAGCCGAAGCACACGGTAGTCCATTTGTATTGCATCTGAGTAGTATGAAGACGTATTGTGGGTTAAAGATGAATACTTCTGGGTTGGGTTGATGGATGATGTGGTTCAGTATGAGAGTAAGTGTGTAAATTGCCAGCGTGTCAAGACCGAGCTTCAGTTTTCTTCTAGTTTGTTACATCCGTGGAAGGTTCATAATGGAAGTGGGTAATAGAGATCCGAAATTTCTGCTAGATTGTTTTTGAAGACGCCTGCGTAGTGTTTGGTTAATTGATGAAGTCAGATGATCAGTCAGAGAAAGTCCTCGGTCAATTTTTGAACAGTGTTGTATGAGTTTGTGAATCAGGCTAGTTCTGTTGTTTATTTGTTGCGGTTACCACCAGAGCTAGAAAGAGGTTTGTGATGTGTCTGTGAACCTATAATTCGGGAGTGTGAGTCAGACATGTTTCGTGCCATGTTTGTTGAAGAGATTGAGTTGAGTTTGAAATTGGCATGCCTTGAAGAATCGGTTGAGATCTTAGTGTAAGATAGAAAGTGTTGCGAGGTAAGTCTTTCAAGTTGATTAGTAAGTTGTGGTGAGAGAGGAATGCGTTGAGGTGCATGTTTCAGTGGCCCTCCGTGATCTATGAATTTCGGGGACGAAATTTCCTTAAGTGGGGGAGAGTTGTAACACCCGTGTTTTGGGGTTAGGAGTTATCCGGGTTTATAGTTCGAGTCAATAAAATTAAATTAAAATAAATCCAACTTAAAATGTGGCCTAATTGAGCTTTAATAAAGAGGGAGGGACCTATTTTGTGATTTGACCAAAAACTTTCAAAAGCAAGACCACTTTATTGAAAAAGTTGTCTTCCTCTCTTTCCCTTATCCCATTTTCACGTTGGAAACCCTCCCCACCATCTTTAAGCTTCTTCAAATTTTGGGTTACTATTCCATTCGATTCCAACCTCGTTTTAAGGTGTTTTTCAAAGGTAAATATGTTTTCTTAACCTCCTCTTTGTCCTCTACCTATCTATGGTCTTAGATTTGAAAGTTATGGGGTTTTGAAAATTAGGGTTTATATTAAAGTTTGAATTTTTAAAGGGGTTTTTCAATTTGTTTTGATAAATTGAGTTGGGGCTTTGCTTAATCATGTTAAAATGCACATTATATGTTAATTTGGTTGGATTTTGATGAATTCCCGAAATTGGGTAAAAATGGGTTTTTTGGAGGGTTTTGGGTGAGTTTTGGGGGTTGTTTTAGGTGGAAATTGATAGCCCAATGGTAGTGATATGGTTAGGGGTTGATTTGGGATTGTTTTTGGGTGCTATGGATGTTGGAAACATGGTTTTTGGACATGGTTTAGGGGCTGCCCGAAATTGCTAAAAATGGGATTTGTTCATGGTTTGCAACATGGTAAATTTCATTTGAATTGTATTCCGGGTTGGTAATTTGATGTTGGGCTGATTTGGAATTGTTTGAAATGTGTTTGAGGTTGTTAAGAAGCGGGAATTTGTGTTGGGGAAGCTTCGGGAAGAAATCCGGAAATTTGAGGGAGGTTGCTTGCTTGGCTTGGAGCTTGGAAGCTTAGGTGAGTGGTTAAATATTTTCAAAATGGTTTTGAGTATTAGGTTCAAGCATGTGAACCTAGGATGGGCTTGGTAAACCCACCTAGAGTTGGGATTAGAGTGGTAGCCTAATCCCAAGCTTTGATTAGAGACTTTGGTTGCACTTTTTAATGGTTGTATATGCCTCGTATTAAATTGTGATGGTGTTGATTATGTATATGTTGTATACATGTATGTTGAGGCATGTTTGATGCATTGTTATATGCATGTTGATGATAGATATGATATGGTTATACATATGTGTAAAATATAATGTGATGTGGGTGTTAATTATGTACATGTGGTGTTGACGTGTAAAATGATATTATGAGGTGGTTTCATGATCCGAGGATCATGGTGAGTACATGCTAGGCATGGAAATGTGGTTTGTGCATGACGGTAAGTCATGGTGAGTACGTGCTAAGCATGAAAGTGTTATGAATTGATATTATGAATGATTAATGAAATGTGTAGTATTGGCACTAGTATGCTTGGGTACAAATGATCGATCATTAGGATGTTAGTGTGTACACATGAGTCAAAAGTCGCGCGTGGCCTTGGTGGCGTTGAGTCACCAAGGAGGAGTACGGGTTCGCCCGGAAATTTGTATTTATATTAGTCGGTGATGAGTGGAATCCCATCGACGGGGCGTGAGGATGAATGGAATCCCCTCCGTGTGAAACGAGGCGTGAGGATGAGTGGAATCCCCTCCGCGTGAACGGTGATGAGTGTAATCCCACCGTCAGGTAATGGTTGAGTTGTTGGATGTGAGTTCCAACGGTTATCCGTGTATTCGAGTCATAGCTAGGTGCCAATACAGATTGTAGTTTATGTTGCCAATATGTGGTTAATTGTGAACCAATGCGATTTGGGATGTGTTGCTAACCTGGTCTAATATATGTGATTTCATACGTTGTGGATTTAAACATGTTGAGCATGACATGATATTGAATATATGCTCAAGCATCATCTAATTATGGCTCGTGTGGATCGGAGGTAAGATCATGCATTTTATCTTGGTTGTGGCTCGTGCTTGGACCCTGCATTGTCGAAGGTTTGTTTTATGAGCTTACCCTCACTAAGCTTTTATGCTTACGCTCTCTTTTGTTCGACAATGCAAATCAATGGTTTGTGGGTGGCAAGGGCAAGGAAAGGCCTCCAAGTGTTGCTTACGGTTAGCTCAAGTACGATGTTTAAATTTAAAGATTGTAATAGTAAAGCAATGGGATAGGTATTGTTGATTTGAGTTTGATGTATGTCTATGGTTAACTTGATTTGTAAGCATGATGTATCTTGCCAAATGCTTGTATGATGGATGGCTTATGAATGCTTAAGTTGCTTTGAATGGCATGTAAACTCATTTGATATGTATGATGCTTATTGGTTCTTTTTAATGTCTTCAAGCATGCTTGTATGAAAGGCTCTTAATGTGTAATTTGCCATGTTAGAAAGATTGTCCAGATCCATGCTTGAATGTGTTTGAGTATGTTAAATCTAGGATGTATGCCTCTAGACTTTGTTTGATGGTTTTGTGTGCCTTTAGGGGTCCTATGGGACCTTTAGACTTGTCAAAACACCCCTAAATCTGTATTTCAAAGGTTACAGACTGCCAGCGTTTCGAAACGGGAGGGATCGTTTCGGAACAGGTAGGCTTCAGGGACCCCGTATCGAAACGCGTTTCGATACGGTATGGCCTTTGGAACCCCTATTCCGAAACGCGTATCGGAACGTTTTGGCTACTGGAATTCTGAGAAATTCACGAGATGAAGGTGTTTCGAAACAGGTGTAAAGGTTTCGAAACGGTCAAAATCTCGTTGACCACGAGATATTGACCGTCGTGGGCGTTTCGAAACGATTGACCACCGTTTCGATACGACCCCTTGTAAAGGCTCTAGGACAGTTGACCTGGTCAAGGCGTTTCGATACGCCTCAAGGGCGTTTCGAAACGGCTTGTTTAAAAGATTAAAATTGGGCTGTTTAACTGCTGTGTTGGGTTCGAATATTTGTCTTATGTATTTTATTCCGTTGTTTGATCACATAGGACTTAAATGAACTTTAGAAAAGATTAAGTAAAAGAAAAAAAAATAGGGTTGCTAACCGAGGGGGAACCTTAACGGGTTTCGCTTCGGTTTTCCCCGTGTGGCCCACTCGGACCGTTCATCCGGCCAGACCGGGACGAGGGGGTTACATAATTAAATCTCTAATCTTCTAGGCTAATTTTTGGGATGTTACAACCTAAACTTCTAAACCATAAACCCTAAAATTAACAAGCTTGAGTTTACACAACTTGTGTATCAAAGTTTTTTCTTCATAGGACTTTAAATGAGACGTGACAGATGAAGAGTTACTCGAGTCCAATGCGGTCAAAGATCAGTCAACACTTGACTCGATTGGGCTCGAATCAAGCTCGAACTCGACTCGAGTTCTAAACGAGCTGAGTCGAGCTCAGATTTTTCAGGCTCGTTAGAAATTGCCAAGCTAAAACTCGACTCGAAATCTTAACGAGCCGAGCCGAGCTTAGCACTACTTGAGCTGTACTCGGCTCGTTTACACCCCTATCCATTAGAGCAGAATTCAATGTAAATCTTAATCTGATGTTTAGTTAAGCTTATTGTTTTAACCTCATATTCTGGATTAATATTTTGAATATTAATAGGTTAAGCTTGATTAGAGAAACGTATTGACTATATTTAATGTCTAATCAAGCAGAACACATTCATTTTGCTTAATCATAAACGTGCTATATAATCATTAAACTATTTTGAATATTGATGTAAATATTTGAGCTTAACCCCCATTTAGATTAAACTAAATAAAATTCAAATGATAACAACTAAAATTATAAATATTTAAAATTAGTTTAATTCACAATTTAAATAATTATTTAATATTTTTCCATAAATTTATCTTCAGCTCATTGGGAACCTGCAATCAAGCTTAAAATTATATTGTGTGGACTTTAACTTCTCCGGGGCAAGGAATTTCAAATATAATTTAATATTTATACAATCATCATCATAGTACCTTAAATGGAGAGTCATAGTTTCTCATTAGTGGGCAGATAGTTAATGGGCTTTGCATGGGAGTAAGATAAAGCATTGTCGCTGGGAATACATAAAAGCTTTTGAAACAGACAAGAATCTTTCTCCAGCGCCATCAGCAACAGTACATTTTAGAATTAAAACTTCAAAAACACAAAATTAAAGCATTAAAAATATATAGCAGACAGAAGTCCAACAAAAGTGCTCCCTAGTTCAGCCAGTTGTCACGCCCCGCCAAAGTGCACCAGGACCGACCGAGGAGTGTTCCTTAGGTGCACTCGGGCCAACCAAGGCAAAATGAAGTGTTTTGGGCGTTTTAAGGCAAAGGATGAACCAAGGAAGGTTCTAAAATGGCCTAGAGAGGCCCACAATCATCTTGAACATTTCCACAAAGATCCAGGAGGTTCTCCAAAGGTCTAGACTCGTCCAGAAAGTCTTAGAAGATTCTAAAACACTCTGGAAGGTTCTAGAACATTCTAGAAGGACCTGGAACATCCTGGAAGCATCTAGAACATTCTAGAAGGATCTAGAATGTTGAAGAAGACCCTAGAAGACTCTGGAAAGTTTGGGACTACACTGAAAGTCTCTGGAACTTTCTAGAAGCTTTTGGATAGTTAAGGACATAACTAGATAGTTGTAGAATATTCTAGAATACTTTAGAGTCTTAGAAATAGATGCAGATAAAGATAGACTTATCTAGAATGTTGTAGTCCCTTGTGAAGATATTTTGGGAGGCAACATTATAGTCGTTGGATCGAATAGATCATAGCCGTCCATTGAGGAGGTGAGAGCCTATAAATAGGGACACCCTTTTCATTTGTAAGACATCCCACAAATCCTACAATTCACATAAGTTCTCTCTTGTAAAGCTTTCTTAACAGTTCAATACAAGGTTTCTTTCCTTGTAACTCTCTTTCCTTGGAACTTTAAAGAAAAGGGGATCGAACCTTCAAGAGCATGAGGAACAACTTCTACTTGAATTTTGGTAGGGGTTTTCCAACCTAAACTGTCACAAGCTTCCACTAATTCGTCGCATAAACCTAAATCTTTGAACGATTTTATTTCTTCCTTCGCTTCGTCAGGCATATTTGCTTCAACTCGGGGTTCAAAAAAATCTGCTTCTCAACAAAGAGTACTCAAATGAGACAGAGTAACAAGCAGCAGAAACAGTAGGGTAGAAGTTGGATTATGTAGTTTGTTTTTCTGCTCAAAGCCTCAAACTTAACCGCTAAGGCAGCGCGCACCACTTTAATGTTTTCAAATCAATATTCAACTTAAAATTAGGTCAAATTTAATATGTTGCTTTTATTATGAAAATAATGAATTATTAAAAGGGCAAAGTAGGTCAACGCTCCTTTTAGTTTTATAAATGTTTACTTTTGACAAGTTTAATTTAACAAATAACGTTTTGGTCACTTACGTTACTGTTTTATAATACTTTTGTCATCGAGACATTAAATATCGTTAGGGCTATGATGTGATGCGTTGGTAAAAATGTTAGTTTTTAATTTAATATTTTAATTTTAGATAAAATATTAATTTGACCCTTACAATTTAGATAAATCATCAATTGAAAAGCCATGCTTTTACCTCTGGGCTAAGCATGCTTCTACTATATGAAATACCAAATATATTATATGTTGTATATAGTTGTAAATGCTAGGGAAAAAAAAGAAGCAAATGTAGTTTTAGGAGACTCAAACATAACACACTTATGACACATAAAAACGTTTAACCCAATTAAATAAATCTAATAATATTTTTAATATAAAAATCAAAATTTTAAAATTATTTTAAATTCATTATTAAATATTTTTAAAATTATAATTTTTCATTTTTTAATTTTAAAAAATCAAAATTATTATATTAAATTTATTTTGTTAATCATATACAAGATTTTGTTAAATTTAATTTAATTATTAGATTTATTTTTATTCAAAAATTATTGTATTTATTTAATTGGGTTAGACATTTTTATGTGTCATAAGTATGTCATGTTCGAGTCTCCAAAAACTACATTTGCTTATTCTTTTTTCTGGCATTTACAACTATATACGACATATAATATATTTGGTATTTCATGTAGTAAAAACATGCTTAGCCTAGCGGTAAAAGCATGACTTTTACAACCATGAGTACCCAACTTCGTTTCCCCTAGTGGAAAAAAAAGGGAGTGATGAGAAAAGTGCTACGAAAAGGCGTTGGCGCTGAGAGAGATAGCTGTCGTAGATGGGAGAGCAAGGTTATATGTTGCTTCTTATGAGAAACGTCGCCCGAGGAAAGAAGGCTTTGGGTTGAACTTTTGGATATAGACTTAGGGTTGGTTACCTGGCCTAATCAGTAATTTTTTTTAAAGAATTACCTGGGTTTTTAAGATTTGAGTCGGCGAGTCGGGTTAACTATGTCAAGTATTTTTAAACACTTTTAGTGATAATGAGCTTGGCTGGCTTACAAGTTATTTGGGCTCGATTCGAGTGAGTTCGACTCGAGAGCTTAACAAGCCTAGCTGAGTCGACCTAAACTAGGCTCAAAAAGTTTGTGAACAAGCTCGGAATAATTATATATATATACACGATTGTATGTTTCAATATTATTACGTTGTTATCATGGTTAAATATTTTAAACCCTCCGTATGGACTTGTATAATTTAGAAAATATACTATGGTTACTTGTACAATTCAAAAATAAATATTATATTTTCCAAACATGTTTTCACATGTTACTTTTTAAAACTTCAGTAAAAATATTTAAAAATAATTTGATGAAAGCAACAAGCTAAAGCGAGCCTGCCCAGATATTTTTTAAACATTTTAGTCAAAATAATATTTTAGTAAAGTTATTTATTTATTTTTATTTACATCACATTTTATATTTTTAAAAACATTTGAATTTCTAATAAAACAATTCAAGATTAATTGTAGGCTTAACTGGAAAATAAGTGCCTAAACTATACATTTTTTAACTTTAGGTGTCTAACATATTTTTCTTTTGTAAAAATAGGTGTCTATAGTTTTAACTATTTCCGACCATTTAAAAAAATCATTGCCTAATAAGTACTTGACATGTGACATGTTTTTTTTATTATTATATTAAAAATTTAGAAAGAATATATTTAAAAATACTCAAAATTTTCAAAATCCCTAAAAAGGCTCAAATCCATAATAACCAAAACCATAAAATTTTCAAATTGCCACAGTTGCCACCGCCAGACACGACCACTATTGTCGTCAGAGGCCACTCCCCATTTCCCTCAATAAGTCACCGTTGGTAACCGTCGATAAATGTGTCAATCGGACGTCGTTCGAATAGAATCATTTGTGTTCACCGTCCAATTGGCACGCCTCCCGTTGGTTACCGGTAATAGGTGATTGGGGGAAATGGATGTCAGCCTCCAGCGACGACAGTGGTGTCCGACAATGGCGAAAGTGATGATAATTTGGAGAATTTGTTATTTTTGGTATTAGGGTTCTTTTTGAGAATTTTAGAAATTTTAAGTTTTTGAAAAAATATATATTCTTTTTAATTTTTTAAATAACAATTAAAAACATGCCATGTGTCACGTTCTTATTGGGACACGTGGTCGAATCTGATGGCGATACATGGCAAATATAATGCTGACACATCAACGAATCTTAACATATGGCAGGTCCAATTACTATCAGCCGTTAAACGTCAGTTAACTGACAGTTTACATCCAACATGGACATATTTGGACCAAGTTAAAATGTTTAAACATATTTAGACTAAAAATAAGAATAAAGTGTCAAATGACAAAACATACAAAAGTTAAAAGCATTATTTGTCATTTTATCTTTATTTTCCATTTAAGCATAATTTAAAAAACACACTTTTCAAAAATATGTTTACATGTACTTTAAATTTTTAGGAAAATACGATTCTGAGTTTTTTAAATTTTGAGCAAATGCGACTTTTATATTTAACATTGATATTCAAGTATACAATGTAATATTCAACTTTTTATGCAATTACATTAAAAAAAATGGATATAGACTTAGGAGTGTGCTTTTCGGTACTCGAACTACCGAATATGTGATTTTTTTGGTATTAGATTATTTGGCTCGGTCCATGTTCATAATTTATTAATTATTAAGTAGCCGCTGATCGGATATCGGATACATGGTTTATTTTTTTATTTTTTTTAAATTTAAATTTTTAAAAATTCATATAGTAAAAACGTAAGAATTACCTGATTTTTTAAGGTTTGGGTCGGCGGGTCGGGTCAACATGACAAGTATTTTTGAACACCCTTAGTGATAATGAGCCTGACCGCTCACAAGCTACTCGGGCTCAGTTCGAGTGAGCTTGACTCGAGAGCTTAACAAGACGAGATGAGCCGACCCAAGCTCGAAATATATATATATATATATATATATATATATATATATATATATATATATAATTGTATGTTTCAATGTTGTTAAGTTGTTATTATAGTTAAAAATTTAAACCCACTATATGGACTTGTATAATTTAGAAAATGTACTATTGTTACTTGTGAAATTAAAAAAAATAAATACTATATTTTCCAAACATATTTTCACATGTTATTTTTTAAAACTTCAATAAAAATATTTAAAGCACGAATCATCTTGCCTCAAAGGTTAAGGAAACGATTGTTATTCCTAGAGCTCACGGGCTCGAGCACCAACAGCTGCAGCCGGGTGATTGAGCATGCATTATCAAATGGTTGAGAGTATATTCAGAACGACTACTACTTATAATCACCTTAGCTTAAAAAAAACAACAAGTCAAGCCGAGTCTGTCTAGGCTCAGGCTCTGCTCGGCTCGTTATCACTCTAGTAGTAATGTTTTCTAAAAGTTAAAATTTTGTTTTTAAGATTTTAGTCAAAATGATATTTTAGTAACTTTATTTATTTTTATTTATATCACATTTTTATATTTTAAAAATATTTGAATTTCTAATAAAACAATTCAAGATTAATTGTAGGCTTAAATGAAAAATAAGTTCCTAAACTATACATTTTTTAACTTTAGGTGTCTAACTTTTTTTGTTATAAAAATAGATGCCTAAGATTTTAACCATTCCCGACCGTTTAAAAAATTGTTGCACAATAAGAATGTGACATGTGATATGTTTTTTATTATTATATTAAAAAGTTAGAAAGAATATATTTAAAAATACTCAAAATTCCCAAAAATCCCAAATCCATAATACTCAAAACCAAAAATTCTTCATATTAGCACAGTTGCCACCGCCGGACATCACTACTATCGTCGTCGGAAGTCACCGCCCATTTTTCTCAATAACCCATTGTCGACAACCGTTGATAAATGTTTCAAACGGACGTTGTTAGAATAGAACTATTTACGTTCGCCGTCCAATAGGCACGCCTCCCGTCAGTTATCAGCGATGGATGATTGGGGGAATTGAATGTCGACCTCCAGAGACGACAATGATACCTGACAATGGTGAAAACGAAGATAATTTGGAGAATTTGTCGACCTCCATACGGACTTTAATA
Organism: Hibiscus trionum; assembly: GCA_030270665.1. Classification (NCBI taxonomy): domain Eukaryota; kingdom Viridiplantae; phylum Streptophyta; class Magnoliopsida; order Malvales; family Malvaceae; genus Hibiscus; species Hibiscus trionum. The sequence goes on along the minus strand of BSYR01000075.1, from coordinate 1,314,744 downwards.
TGAATAACTTGCCCATTATTTAACGGTTATCTTCTAATCGTGCTATGGTTTGATTGATTTCGTTTGCGAATAGATTAAACACATATTTGTATTGTAAAACAAATAACCTAGTTAGCATAAACCATTCCCTCAATATATGAATATTTACGATCAAGGATGAACGCAATATTTTATGTCAAGTGCGAATCTATAAAATTCTAAGGAAATGAACTTATTAATTTTAAAGGGGCGAAAATAGATTTTCAATAAAAAATACAAATAAAATTTATACAAAAAGTTTTAAACCATATATGAATTTCAAAATTACTTATTTCACACAACCCGATGGGTTAAACATATCCATTGAACAATATTATAGAACTGAACCCAAGTTTATACTATGTGATTACTTCAAAACATGTAAAATATTATTTCACACAACCATACATATTTATATTGGTTATAATAAACCTCATTTATTTATTAAAATGAGTTTACAATGAGGGCACACTAAATCCCATAATTAAACTATGAGCATGTCCTCCGATCTTATTATAGGAATATAATGATGGAGAAAGAAAGATGCTTATCTTCTCTAATCAAGCTTATTAGTCATAGCCATTAGTAGGGCTATAAATGAGACGAGACAGATCGCGAGCTACTCGAGCTCGCTTCGGTCAAAGCTCGACTCGAGCTCAAACTTGGCTCGAGTTTTTGACGAGCCGAGCTAAGCTACTTGATACCCGACTCGAAAAGCTCACGAGCTACTCGAAAATATAATATACTAATTTTTTTTATTTTTATAACTTAAAATCTAAATTCTTAAACTTAAAACCCTAAATATAAACCCTAAAATCTAAAGCCAACAACCCAAACCTCTAAACCATAAACCCTAAAATTAACAAGCTTGAGTTTACACAACTTGTGTATCAAAGTTTTTTCTTCATAGGACTTTAAATGAGACGTGACAGATGAAGAGTTACTCGAGTCCAATGCGGTCAAAGATCAGTCAACACTTGACTCGATTGGGCTCGAATCAAGCTCGAACTCGACTCGAGTTCTAAACGAGCTGAGACGAGCTCAGATTTTTCAGGCTCGTTAGAAATTGCCAAGCTCGAACTCGACTCGAAATCTTAATATGCCGAGCCGAGCTTAGCACTACTTGAGCTCGACTCGGCTCGTTTACACCCCGATCCATTAGAGCAGAATTCAATGTAAATTACTTAATCTGATGTTTAGTTAAGCTTATTGTTTTAACCTCATATTCTGGATTAATATTTTGAATATTAATAGGTTAAGCTTGATTAGAGAAACGTATTGACTATATTTAATGTCTAATCAAGTTGAACACATTCATTTTGCTTAATCATAAACGTGCTATATAATCATTAAACTATTTTGAATATTGATGTAAATATTTGAGCTTAACCCCCATTTAGATTAAACTAAATAAAATTCAAATTATAACAACTAAAATTATAAATATTTAAAATTAGTTTAATTCACAATTAAAATAATTATTTAATATTTTTCCATAAATTTATCTTCAGCTCATTGGGAACCTGCAATCAAGCTTAAAATTATATTGTGTGGACTTTAACTTCTCCGGGGCAAGGAATTTCAAATATAATTTAATATTTATACAATCATCATCATAGTACCTTAAATGGAGAATCATAGTTTCTCATTAGTGGGCAGATAGTTAATGGGCTTTGCAGGGGAGTAAGATAATTTTGTATACTAATTTGTAGCCCTTTGAAATTTTTATGCCAAGGGTGGTGCCCTCGCCGATTTAGAAAGAAAAAAAACGAGATCGAGCCATAAAAAAATAAACGAACAGAGAAGGATAACAGAAACAAAGAAATCGATGGATCATCATCCCCTACTAACTCAGACACCGTGCGAAAACAAATCTTAACTAGAAATGTACGTAAGGCTCTTACATTGGGAAAAAAAAGTTGAGCATCGTTTTTTCGTAGGTGGCTACAAGGTTATTGGGAAAAAAAGTAGAAAATGAAGAAGAAGTAATAGAAGAGTTGGTTAGATTGGAGGAGCGAGAGATACAACAATAACTATTGGTAGGGATGTAAAAACAGGTCAACAGTTGGGTTTCAGGTCGGGCTCTGTCAGGTCGGGTCAAATCGGTTACAGGTCATTTCGGGTCATTTTTTGTTTTGACTCGATTCGGTTCGGGTTCGGGTTCATTTCGGGTCGGGTTCATTTCAGGTCGGGTTCAATTCAGGTCGGGTTCATTTCGGGTCGGGTTCATTTCAGGTCGGGTTCATTTCAGGTCGGTTCATTTCAGGTCGGGCCAAAACGGTTAATTGACAGGTTAATTTCAGGTCGGTTTCGTTTCAGGTCGGGTTCATTTCAGGTCGGGTTCGTTTCAGGTCGGGTTCATTTCAGGTCGGTTTCGTTTCAGGTCGGGTTCATTTCAGGTCGGTTTCGTTTCAGGTCGGGTTCGTTTCAGGTCGGTTTCGTTTCAGGTCGGGTTCTTTTCAGGTCGGTTTTGTTTCAGGTCGGGTTCATTTCAGGTCGGTTTTGTTTCAGGTCGGGTTCATTTCAGGTCGGGTTCCTTTGGGTTTATGGTTTATTGTGTTATGTGTATTATATATATTGACGGATCATGATTTTTATTTTTATAGTTTAGGGTTTATGGATTATGGTTTAGGGTTTAGGGTTTAGGGTTTAAGGTTAGGGGATTATATATATGTGATATATATAGTTGGGACCGTTGGATTTATTTTTAGGGTTTAGGGTTTAGGGTTTGGGGTTTAGGGTTTACTGATCTTAAATTAATACAAACATGCCTACATTAATTATATATATTAATGGATTATGATTTTTAGGGTTTAGGGTTTACTGATCTTAAATTAATACAAACATGCCTACATTAATTATATATATATATATTGATGGATTATGATTTTTAGGGTTTAAGGTTTAGGGTTTACTGATCTTAAATTAATACAAATATGCCTACATTGATTATATATATATTGATGGATTATGGTTTTTAGGGTTTAGGGTTTAGGGTTTAAGGTTTACTGATCTTAAATTAATACAAACATGCCTACATGTATTATATATATTGATGGATTATGGTTTTTAGGATTTATGGTTTAGGGTTTAGGGTTTATTGTTCATAAAGTACATGTAATATATATATTGATGGATTATGGTTTTTGTTTTTAGTGTTTAGGGTTTATCGTTTAGGGTTTAGGGTTTAGGGTTTAGTGGTTAGTGCTTTAGGGATTATTATTATTATTATTATTATTATTATTATTATTATTATTATTATTATTATATACTTAAATACAATTATTATTATATATTTAATATGCTTATTATTATTAGTTATTATTATTATTATTATTATTATTATTATTATTAATAATATTATTATTATTATTATATACTTAAATACAATTATTATTATTATTAATTATTATATATTTACTATGCTTATTATTATTATTATTATTATTATTATTATTATTATTAAATGTATAGGGTTTAGGGTTTAGGATTATGGACTATGGTTCATTGATTAAAGATTAGGGTTTGGTGTTTAAACCCCTAATGTCTAATTATCGACCCTAAGCATTAAATCCTAAAGCATAAGTAATTAACCCTAACCACTAAACCCTCGATCTAGAACTACGGACTGTGAGCTATAGATTAAATATTAGGGTTTTATGGTTTAGAGGGTAGTGGTTATTGTTTAGGGTTTAGGATTAGGGACTATGGTTCATTGATTAAATGTTAGGGTTTGGTGTTTAAACCCCTAATGTCTAATTCTAAACCCTAAGCATTAAACCCTAAAGCATAAGTAATTAACCCTAACCACTAAACCCTCGATCTAGGATTACGGACTATGAGCTATTAGCTATAGATTAAATATTAGGGTTTTATGGTTTAGAGTGTAGTGGTTATTGTTTAGGGTTTAGGATTAAGGACTATGGTTCATTGATTAAATATTAGGGTTTGTTGTTTAAACCCCTAATGTCTAATTATCGACCCTAAGCATTAAACCCTAAAGCATAAGTAATTAACCCTAACCACTAAACCCCCGATCTAGGATTACGGACTATGAGCTATAGATTAAATATTAGGGTTTTATGATTTAGAGAGTAGTGGTTATTGTTTAGGGTTTAGGATTAGGGACTATGGTTCATTGATTAAAAATTGAGGTTTGGTGTTTAAACCCCTAATGTCTAATTATCGACCCTAAGCACTAAACCCCTAACCTAGGATTAAGGACTATGAGTTATATATTAACGATTAGGGTTTTACGGTTTAGAGAGTAGTGGTTATTGTAACACCCCAAAATTCTCCTAATTCGGAAATTTAAAATTTTGAAACCCTAAAATTTGGGAATTTTTATTCTTGAAACCTTAATTTGATTAAGGGATTGATTTGATTAGATTCAGAATTTGAGGTTTAATTTCAGAAATTTGTGGGGTCGATTTATAATGCGGGTAAAGTTTTGGTATCGTTTTATAAACCCTAAAAGGCTTAATGACCTTTTATGTGATTTACCCTTTGGCAAGGGTATTTATACCCCATTATAACACCCAAAACCCTATTCAGCTTCCATTGGAAATCTATCAGCCGCTCTCTCTCACCCCACACTCTCTCGATAGCACCCATCTCCCGCACCATCTCCGGCGAGCTTCGATAAAGCTCCGTTCACCGGCCTATAGTCTTCCGTAGCTCACACGGTCACTTCCGTCGAGACCGTCTTAAACCCACGATCAAACCCCACCCACCGGACCAACCTTATCAGTCGTCGTTTGGTCGAAAACGGTAGAAGACCGTTCAGCTTTCCTGTTGCTCGTCTCCATCGTTTCTCGCTCCGCCGTCCGCTCCTCTTCCTTCCTCCGTTCGTGTGTGTGGGTAAGCTTGAAATTCGAGTTTTGGTTTTCTTCTACATCGGCTGTTGAGTTCGGAAACTGATGAAATTTCAGAGTATAGGACCTTAATTCGGTGCAAAATAATTTAAAGGGCTTAATTGTTTTTTTTAAAGTTCAGGGGCTTAAGACACTCTTAAGCTTTCTATTTTTAAACTGCATTCTTTTTTTACATTACATCAATGAAGTAATAATCATAATTTAGATCACCATAATTTAAATTTGACTGATGGTTGAACGCTGTTGTGTTTAATAGAATCGACCTGCTGAGCTGATTGCTAAGTTTGTGGATGAAAAGCTTCGTGCTGGTAATAAGGGTACTTCTGAAGAGGAATTAGAGGGTACACTTGATAAAGTTTTGGTTTTATTCAGGTTCATCCAGGTAGAGTTTGCCTATAAAAATGATTAAATTTACCTTTTCCCCGAAATAACAGTTCTTTTTTTGTTCATTTCTTTCTTTTTTTCCCTTCAAGCTAATGCTAGAGACGTGAATGATGTTTTTGTGGATAATTCAGGGCAAGGACGTCTTTGAAGCATTCTATAAGAAGGATCTTGCTAAAAGACTGCTATTAGGAAAGAGTGCTTCTATTGACGCAGAGAAATCCATGATTTCTAAGGTCAGTATCTTCTTTTTCTTCTACATTAAATGACGTGTGTTCTAAAGAATAAAGATTGTATTAAATTGTTAATGCTTTGTTGTTACGATTCTGCAGCTTAAGAAAGAGTGTGGCAGCCAGTTTACAAACAAACTTGAAGGAATGTTCAAGGTTTACCTCTATATTTTTTCGTATACATTTGTAAAAGAAATGCATTGCACATATTTTTTCCATTTGAATTTCTAATAATGAATCTGGTAAACTGCAGCCTTTAGGGATATGTATTGGGTCCCAGGAGTGTTATTCGTCATGATCATGTATCATATTCATTGTGTCTGAGGATTGATCATAAAGATAAATCTTAAAGTAATAGAATAATGTCAGAAGAGAAGATAAAAAGATTCAATAAGTTGAATATCTTTTATTTCTTGGATACCTACTTGTGTACTGGTTAATGTATGATCCAACAATCTACAAAATATATGGAGTTTGTGACTGATTTCTTATGTCTGGAATGGTTACAATACAAACTACATTTACTTTTAAACTTCTACATCGGCCGTTGAGTTCGGAAACGAGGAAGAATTAGCACTTTGTACATTTGAGTCTCCTTTCCAGTTATACTTTCAGTTCTAGGATAGCTAATGATATGTAATTATTTTGAATCTGATATTGATGCAATTGTTGTCATGGATTAGAACTATGGGTTAATGTTTGCTATTAAATCACCTAATGTTCTATGTTTGATCTTGCTGTTTGTGGTTTTGTGGCAAAGTTACACTTTCTCCCAAAACAATCCTCGTTGTATGTGTGCATACACTTTCTTTAATCTTGTGAGAAATTGCAATATGAACCTTAATTGTTTTGAATGTCAATTCTTGTGGGAAAGTAAGAGTCCTGCAAAAGGTATGGCCATTATATTATTGCATTTACCATTACAATATCTTTTCTCTGCTGGCAAAGTAGGTGGCAATATCTTTCCTTTCTTCATTCATTGTTTGAATTTGTGTGCTGCAGTTGCCGAAAGGGAGGGATGTCGAAGATGATGATTCTTTCATTTTCAATGAAGGATTTACTGCTCCTCTCTATCGTTTAAAGGTACATCTATTTGCATACTTAACTTATGGTGGCTAAATAACATTTGTAAGAACAACTAAACTACTGTCATTCTCATCTCTATGCTATTCCACTAAATTACCATAAAAAGGTTTGTAAATGAATCCGACTTCAGTGATTGACACTTACACGATAAAGCATCGAGCTGACTTTCTTTTTGAAATGCAGGTAAATGCAATCCAGATGAAAGAGACAGTGGAGGAGAATACAAGCACCACCGAGAGAGTATTTCAAGACCGTCAATATCAGGTTTGACTTTGCTTCACTCTCACATTCTATTCCGTTTTCTCTGTCCTCCATCGATTTCTATTGTATATTTTTCATTATTTGTTCAATTACTTAATTTTACTGAACCTGTCTTCTTCTTTTTTTGCACAGTTGTCATACTTGTTTCAACAAGAGAACTGACTCTTCAGACATCACAAGTCTGCAAGGAGCTTGGGAAGCATTTACAAATTCAAGTCATGGTCACAACTGGAGGTACCAGTCTCAAGGATGATATCATGCGACTGTATCAACCAGTCCATTTACTGGTTGGAACTCCTGGGAGAATTCTTGACTCCTGGGACAATAATGTGCATGCTATGCCATGCTATGTATATTTGGGATATGATCTAATCTTTCTCTGCTGTTTGATTCTTTAACAAGTAAATCCATGTTTTGTAGCTGATAGTTTGAAGTATTTTCTATTACTGTTTTGCTAGAAAATAACTAATTTGAACTCAACGTTGCTGGCTTTATTTTTTTAATATTTTGAGCAACACAAATTACGGTCTTATGATCAGTTCTTGATGCATGTGCTGAATAAGGTTTTACTCTTCATAAGCATTATGTGCTAGTCATCTTGAAGAATAATCTTCTAATGATGTATTTGTACAAATAAGCGACCGTACAGAAATTAAAAAAAAAAGGTTAGCGGAAAAATTAAAGATGTTTTTATATATTTACTGTTAATTATAATGTTTTAAACAACTTAACTTAATTAAGTCATTTAAGTATGTTAAGTTAATAAAAAAATTAGTCATGTTAATTAAGTATATAGATTTAGTTTAATAATCTTTATTCATTTAACTAAATTTAATTAAGTATAAAAATTTAATTTAATAATGGTTATTCATTCAACTTAAGTAAATTAAGTATAATAATTTATCTTTGAAGTTACTTTAAAATAAAAGTTAAGTTAAAGAGAAACATAATTTGATTTAATAATGTTTAATTATTTAACTTAAAATGAATGTAAGTTAATTAAACTTATTTTTAATCTTAAGTTAAATTAGCATTAATTTATTCATATAATAAAAAATTTAAGTCATCTTATCTTAATTAAGAATACAGATTTAATTTAATAATCTTTATTTATTTAACTTAATTTAATTAAGTATAAAAATTTAATTTAATAATGGTTATTCATTCCACTTAAATTAATTAAGTATAATAATTTATCTTTGACGTTATTTTAAAATAAAAGTTAAGTTAATTAGAAAGACAATTTATTAATACTTAGACATTATTATTAATTCAATTTATCTTTTAATTGAAGTTAAGTTAGTTAATTTATTAATACTTAACATTATTATTAATTTTAAAATTTATCAATACTTGACATTATTTTATATTCATTAAATATAACTTCTTCAAATGTCATATAATTATCATTATCAGCAAATCAAATAATAGTATTAGTTCAGGTCAATATCAGTTCAGGTCAATATCAGTTCAGGTCAAGAACAGTTCAGGTCAATATCAGTTCAGGTCAATAACAGTTCAGGTCAATAACAGTTCAGGTTCAAAACAGGTCGGGTTCAAAACAGGTCGGGTTCAAAACAGGTCGGGTTCAAAACAGGTCGGGTTCAAAACAGGTCGGTTTCAAAACAGGTCGGGTCCAAACAGGTCGGGTTGAATCGGTTATCTGGCAGGTTAGTCTCGGGTTCGGGTTCGTTTCGGTCGGGTGCAGGTCGGGTTCGGTTACTATAGTAACAGGTCAAATTCGGGTTCGGGTTCACTTCGGCCGGGTGCAGTTCGGGTTCGGTTTCTACAGTTCCAGGTCAAATTCGGATTCGGGTTCGTTTCGGTCGGGTGCAGGTCGGGTTCGGTCTTTAAATTTTCGGGTTAAACCAGGTTCTGACTCGATCGGGTTTCAGGCAGGTTACCAGGTCGGGTCAGTTTTTCACACCCCTAACTATTGGTATCGTTTTTTCGTAGGTGGATACAAGGTTATTGAGCCCGTCCAAGTTTAGTTTATCCTCCATTTGCAAAATATTGGGTCATTGGACTAGAGTTAGTTCTGCAAAATTCTATCTTTGCTTGTTTCATTAACAATCACTTTTTACGGTAGGGACGATGAGGACATAATCAATTCAAGGAATAAAGTTCGACATGTCGTTTGGTCCGTTTGCTTTTTAATTAGCCAAAAGGGTTTCAATTGTGTGTCATGATTTCAAGTGATTCATGCCGTTTGAGTGTGAGGTGGTATTTCGTATTCGTCATGCTTTTAATTTTGTTAAACTTTTTTTTATTGGTGCAGATGATTGTTCCCTTTTTGTGGCTAGGTGTAGTGGTGTGGGCATGGGTGCTTGCGGTGGCTATGTATTTGTTAAGGTTGGGAGTTTTGTGGGCCAGTACTGTATTGTTGTGTATGTCTTGGGTTGGCGTTTTATTTTCGAATTGGATGAACGTTTATGTTCTTTGTATTAGGTTATTATATTGCGCTCTTTTTTCCTTCCAATGTGGAGAAGTTTTTTTAATGAGGCATATATTAACCTTTTTGATCTCTATCTTTAATAAAATTGATTGCCGAGCAAAAAGAAAATAACAAGTAATAAATATTGATATAAAGAAAAAATTAAACATTGTTAAGATGAATACTATTGCTGCACTCCTAAACGCTTCACGTTATTATTATAAAAGAAGCCCCTGAGGTGGTTCTGTCGGCTCCTGCGGGAAGTACGCGCATAGAAAAAAATGTGTTCTTATTCCCATAAGCTACCCAACGTGTGCAAGAGCAATGGGCCTAATACTTCTCACGTTGATCAAGAAAGAGTCGCAATTCAGCCTTAACTGTTTTCAAATCCTCACACGGTATCCTCTAGCACATAATTTTATGAATTGATGAATTCCAGGCCAATGGTTTGATTGAACTTGAAAACGAATGTATTACTTATTAAAAGTTTCCAAACATTCAACATTTTAGCAGTCGAGAGAGAATTCAATATATATATATATATTCCATATAAAGTATTGTGCGGCTAATACATTAAAGATTAAATATAAAACCCTAAAAAACCCCTAAAGCATTAGAAACCCAACCAAAGTGTTTCGTACTCCATAGTTGGTGCTTTCCTTCCCTTCCATTCCCTTCATTGTAGCTCAAAGCCTCCAACTTATTCAACCAAAACTTGCAATTGCAAGAATAAATAGAATTAGATGATTAGAAATATGTCTAAGAAATTAAACATCAAATCACATACGTTAAGTTAAACCAAAATAACATTCGGAGTGTGGCTTGCCCAAGCCTCAATCTCCCGGAAAGCCACTCCATTCACCTCTTCATTCCAGATTTTGCATTTCCAGCCCAGACGGGAGTTGAGGTCCTTCACTACGTCCAGCGCCTCCACAGTCTTGACTCGTAGCGTACTTCTTACCCTCAACCCCCTCTCCGAACGGCTTATCAACTCAGCCAGTTGGTCTCTTACCGATACTGCCATTTCGAGATGATACTTATAGAAGCCCTTCGTGATCTTCAGATGCTTGAACTGATCTTCGGTCATTCTCCCTCTGTTACGATGCCTACGGCGAAGTTCTTCGTGGACAAATCTTTTGGCCTTCAACCATTCTTCGCGGTACCTATCGTGGTCACGATCAATCGAAACATAGTGATATTTGTTTTGAACTATGCCCTCAAGGAGTTCAGCGGAGGAAGTCACCATCACCGACGCGAAAAAAGAGAGAGAAAATGATATTGATGAGTGAAAAGAAGGGAACTGAGGACTGTTATATTTATACAAGGAAAATGGGTAACATTTGGTTTAATTATTTGTTTACCAAAGATTATGGAATAGGTTACTTAAAGCCTAAAACATGTATTTTTGCAGACAGAAAACATATATTCCTTTTTGCGATACTTGTGATTTTTTATATAAGCCAATTTTGAATTGTTTGATAAGAGAGGAATTTCAAAATCATTTTCTACAACTTCCCACACATAAATAAAATAAGATAGGCTTCAAATGTAATAGTTCATCCTTGATAATTTGTGCCACCGAAAACTGATTGAGTTAGTGCAGAGAATAAAGATTCTGCATTTATATTTTTTATTATTATAACTTTATATTTTGTAGGTGGATGAAAAGTGTTTGTGAGATTTTACAAGTCTTTTAAGATATAGTTTCAATAAACTGGTATCAGAGCAAAACAAAAATAAAATAAAATTATAGACATTATTTAGGCTTTCTTAATTTTCCTTTTAGAACAAGATCCTTGCCACATCAACTACAACATCCCCAAAAAAATATGTATACATGTATCGTTACTCTTTCATTAATCGACATAATCAAAATCTGTCAAAAGGGTCAAACATAGTCCCAATTATAGCATGACTATGCAAGACCATATGGAAGTTCTTGCTTATTCATTGCTTCAAACATCAGAGAGAAGTCACAACTTCCAAATCCTGATCCCCCCTTCATTTTGAATTAAGAAGAAAGAAGCATACCCGTCTAAAGCAACTCAATATACTCAGTCTTTTTAGTCCAATCCCGAATCTGCTCGTAACTCTCCTGATCCCCCCTTCATTTCGAATTTGGCCTATCCATTCCAGTCTATCGTAGATACCCTTCACAACTTCCAAATCCTCTAGACTTCTAACACGAATAGTAGTTCGTGTGTTTAAATCGTTTTCCAAATCGCGGATAGCCCTTTTCAGGTCATATCTACGATTTTCTAGCATACGGTAATGGGGCTTATAGAAGTCACACCTAACCCTCAGCCTCCGATAGTGTTCCTCGGAGAGCTCCCCCTAGTTCTGTCGCCTCCGACGGTGTTCAACTTCAAGGGCTGCTTTGGCCATTTTCCACCGGTTGTAATAATCATCACTCCTTTTGGTTAATTCAAGAAGGTCCTCCTTGTTTTGTAATATCATATCGATCAATACTGTTGAAGAAACGACCATAGTGACAAAACAGAAGAAAAATAACCTCATTTTTCAAAAGATGGAGTGATACCGATGAGCGATTTAGTTGAGCGCAGGGTTAACAAAACAGATAGAGTTAAATAGTAAACGTTAAGTGTTTACTAATAACTGCCTCTTTTTCTTTTCTTTTCTTTTTTTATCCAATACTAATAATCATCTCTGGGCATGGGTTTTTTAAATATGGCTGAGCGTTCGATTGAGTCGAGTAAAAAAAATATTTGAGTTATTTGACTTGACGCGTCATATTTTATAACTTGAACTTAATTTGAAATTTTTTCGATTCGATTCGAGTCGAGTTTTCGAGTTCCTATACAAATTTAATTATAATTATTTACCATGTTATAGTACAATTTGAATCCAATGTAAACGACTTTCTCTAATCATATAAGATATGTGTATTGTTATAAATAAAATAACAAAGAACAATAATAAGAACAAAGAACAAGAATGGAAGAACAAAGAGATGAGAGAAAAAGGGAGATTTGTATTATTCTCAAATATAGACTTGTGTACAATGCCTTCATCAAGTCAACTATTTATAGGCATAAGAAGTACATATTACATTGAACTCTAATTAAATGAGATAATATTCCTAATGATAAAGTAAATCAATCTCCTTAGACATCCACATAGATAAATATTCATAACACTCCCCCTTGGATGTCTATGTAGATAATGTGCCTCGTTAAAACCTTACTAAGATAAAAACCCAGTAGGAAAAAAATTCTTTAGTGAAGGAAAAAGAGTACACACATCTTTGATACGCATAACATGTTGCCTCATTAAAAACCTTACCAGGAAAACACATTGGGACAAAACTTCGGTCAAGGGAAAAAGAGTGCAACGCGTATTTACTCCCCCTAATGAAAACACTACTAAAGATGTTTGAATCTTCATAATTCAACATTGAATACTATTTTCTAAAGATAGCGGGGGATGAAACTTTGGAGTAATATTTTCCATGATGTATCCACCTTCCATTATCTCTACACAAGATAGCATTTGTATCATATCTTGTGAAAGTAAATCATATATCTTCTAGATATGTTGGGTCAATGGTCTTAGCTAGGGGTGGGAATTGTCGGGTACCCGGGTTTCGGGTACCCGGTTCATCCGGGTACCTCAAATAAAGGCCCGTGTCCCGGCCCGCCTTTTCCGGGTACCCGAGATTCGGGTACCCGACACACCCGGGTACCCGCCAGTTTTTTTTTTAATTCGAATGATTTAAATATACCTAAAAAAAGAAAAATTCGAATTATATAATCCAACATAAAGTTTAATATTCGAAATATCAAACCCAAATAACATTAGAGTCAATAATTACAATTTATATTCCAACATAAAATTAAATATATTGTATATACATATACTGTAATATATATAATATTCGAATTATATATATATGGAGTGCGGTGAAATTGAGAGAGAAGACTAGTACGAATTGTGAAGGGAGAACATTTGAGGGATCGAGATTTAAAAATTAGGTTGTTTGATTTGAAAATATAGTGAATATAAGGATATTTTGTTTAAAAATATAATTATATTTAAAATAAAAAATAAAAAAAAATTAGGAACCGGGTACCCGAAATTAACCGGGTACCCGAAATTTTCTACTTTTGTGACCCGGGCCCGACCCGGGAAATGGCGGGCCGGGTACTTGACCCGGGTAAAAAAAAATTTCCAGGTAATTACCCGGTTATTTGTATTCGGGTAGTCGGGTCGGGTAGTTCGGGTCGGGTATTTTCTCCCACCCCTAGTCTTAGCCAAACACTTTTTTGGCTTGCCTTGTGCATAACAATTATTTCTACAAGATTTGAGGAGGCATCGACGAATGTTTGAAGATCTAAATGTAATGATCTTTGTATATTCATAGATATTTCTTGACCAACTAATATATAGTGCTTCAAGACCAAGAAAAAATATAATTATCTTTATTCACATCCAACAATCTTACAACTATTGGGATACTCAATAGATATGCTCTATTCATACTGAATCTTCTTTAAGATTCTTTCAGCTTATGTCTATTCATAGACAAAAAGAAATATATAAAAATGCTCGATCTTTAGGTCGAGATAAACTTGATGTCAAGATTCAAGTACTTATATTGAAAGTACTTCACGAGTTTCCAATTTGAAGCTCTTTAGGAGTTCTAAAATTATCATAATGGATCTTGATCCAAACTCTTTTATAAAATACATAAGGAAATCTTATCATTCTTATAGTATTTTCTCAATTAGTATTCACTAAGGCGATTATACCAAATACGCCAAAATATTCATGAGACATGTCTAAATAAATTTCCTCGGAAATTTTCAAATGCTTCTACCATTTTAAATCCTTCAAGGATAAATATGGATCCACAAATAATTAGACGCATGCAAAATTTTTCATAACTGCCAAAGTAATTGCATCCACCATGAAGTAATTAAAACTTTTCATAAATCATAGTTCAAGTCGTATTTACGACTACTTATTTGTGCCTCACTTGCGTTACACCTTTAGGTGTTTGGACTGCTGGTCCAAATACTTCTATTTTAGAAGTTCAAAGCGTCTCTCAACATCGGTCAATTCAATATCTATACTTATGGATAAATTTTATACAAGATCCTCGATTTCTTTCTATACTTCTATAGAAGTATTTTATGTAAATTTTTTTGTAAAATCGTTATCGACAACTTTCAAATTTTCTAGCTCCATTCTCGTAATGACACAACTCATCGAGATCTCTTCAAGATTTCAATCTTTATTTCAGGTATCTGAAACTCTTCAAGAGTTTTATTATTAGTTATGTCTTGGGTCTCTTTAGGAGCACCCGCCTCCAATATATGACCATCTCATAATACTTTTCATTCACAAGAATTTTGATTATTGGAACCATTTCAACTATCATGCTTCAAGCATGATTTACATCCACTTGCTCTAACATGTAATTTAAACTTAGAACATTTCAGCTGGTATATGAGACTTAATTACTCTCATTGGGTCAGTAAATATGTCTGGCACTTGACATGAAATAACATGAATTATCTTATGAACTTTTAGTTCATATTCGAGGATCTAGATAATGATAATTCATTTCCTTCTTTATCCAACTGATTATTCTCTCCCCTGATGTTGAGAAAAATCATCTAATAAATGATTCTCCAATTAATGTTTAGAATTTAAACATAAAAGGAGACTCGTACTCAATATATATTCTCAACCCTTTTTACTTGCCCATTTTGTGCGTTATGGTGGAGCAATTCAACTATATATCGCACATTTAAAAATTCAAAAATAGGAAATATGACTTCTGACCAAAAGTCAAATCATAATGGAGAGTTTATTATAACTTGTTGGCTTGATGTGTATAAGTGTTGCTATATGGAAATACCATATAAATAATAAATGTTTTATTCTCACGGTTTAACTATTACATAGGAGGCATCCAATTAAAAATTTGCTAAACCGTATTTTTCATAATCAATAGGCTTTGTAACAACCGATATAGCCTAAAATATAAACTCACAAGCTTTTGCAAAAAAATAGTCTAATTGCATAATCTGAATCCTTTTAAAATCAATAACAAACTCCTCGTTGTAAGTTGATAAAACAATGTAGATGTATCTACTAAAATCATATAAAACTTTTCACATTTGTGGATATATGAGCCCATATTTCGTTCAGATCAGTGGGGGTCCTGGACAGGCGCAATAAGAGCGACCGCACAAGGCCCCTAAAAGAGAGGGGCCCGAAAATAGGGAACCTAAATTAAATTAAATATTTGTAAAAAATTATAAAATTATATATATAATTATATGTATATAAAAAAGTTATCTAAAACTTAAAACATGCAAAAAAGAATGATAATTTTGAAGTGAAAATGTTTGATATTTAAATGTTTATAAGTCAATTTTTTGTTGCTTAAGAAGACAATATAATAATATTTTTTGTAGTAAAGTGTTTTTTTAAACACTTATATCTCTTACTGATTATAAATTAAGAGCTCTATTTTAATAAATTGCACATGGCCCTCAAAATCTTTGAACTGCCCCTGGTTCAGATATGCAAGACATGCAGTCTCAACTTCAACACAAGAACTTCAAGTTCTAATTCTTTTGGTAAGTGGGATCAACTATATCCTTTGAGAACAAACAACACAATAACTTCAAGTTCTTTTAGTAAGTGGAATTTAATCAATTCCATTAAGCAACACAAGAACTTCATGTTCTTTAATAAGTGGAATTTAATCAATTCCTTTGAGAATAAGCACCACAAGAACTACATGTTATTTTAATACATGTGCATGTAAATCTTAATAATTTCTGCACCATTATTGATCAGGATGGTCTAACCGATCATGCCAACTATATATATATGTGTGTATATATATCTGAATTTGTAAACTTCTTGTTTACCATAACATGTAATTCAATCTCACTCGTACATGTATATATATATATATATATATATATATATATATATCTTAACAATCGATCTATTCGACTTGCTACTGAATTCAATGTAAAACAAACCAGAGATTAAAACTATTAATGATATGCATATGACCAAGCAAAAATGATCATAAATTTATGGAATACCTATCCTAACAAGTGTACTATTGCATAAACAAAAGAATCAGCTAATATGCTGCATAATCACTAATTTATCTCCAAAATTATATTTGGACTTAAGATGCTCCGCACGCTTCCTAACTTCGAGCGCCCTGCCGGGATCGACATCGGTGTTTCTCAAAGGCCCTCTTTTACGCCATGCAGGATTAGGGTCAACAACAATCTTCTCAAGGAAAATGGCACTCTCGACCAAGAACATGCATAATTCAGTATCAACAGTTTCCGCAACAAAACCAGTACTTTCCGCTACCTTTAGGCTACGATGAACGATTCTTCTACCTTTCTTAATTTTCCTTTTAGAACAAGATCCTTGCCACATCAATTGCATCATCCCCAAAAAAGTTACATGTATCGTTACTCTTTCGTTAATCGACATAAGCAAAATCTGTCAAAACAAGAATGCTTACATCCAAAGTAAATCGATGCAAAGAAGGGCAGGCCTTCATCCACAAAGACAAGAAAAGAAGGCTATCGAATTCCCAATCACCTGCAGAAACACGCAATTCCATCTGCTTGAGCTGACTCATTAGAGGGAATTTACGCCGCCTTCTCTCCTCTACCTGAATTCTCAAAGCATTAGTTTGAATTTGGAAATTAACCACAAATGAAACAGATTTAAAGCAACATAATGAATCTCAATTCTTCCAACTGACCTGCACATTGTGTATATAGAGTTCAAGATTCTGGAGCTGAGGGGAAACTTTTAAAATCCGCCACAACTTACGAGCAGGTGGAGGATACAAATACTCCCCGATGCATAATGTTGTGAGGTTCGGAACATTCTCAAAGGGAATGTCTACTTGTGGTCCAAAATATTTGAGAGTTAAAAGGCTGGTGGCATTAAGTTCTAGACTCCTCAAATTTGGACAGCCAGATATCTCCAAGCTTTTCAAGTGAAGTGATGGACCAACGACTCTCACATGAACCAGAGTCCGTGAACGGTGCACACATAAACAGTCAAGAAACGGGCTATTGGATAGAAAGTTGTCAAGAACTTGGTCACTTACATCCACACATTTCAGTACAAGGGATGTGAGGGGAATAGCCATTCTATCAGACTGAAATCTGCACAATGGCGAATTTTCCGGCAAATAAGGGGAGGAGATATGCGGCGGACAGACAGGTAATCACATTGTTTGTAGACAACTTATCGGAAAACTTGCACTGGCAAGGTCTGTGGCATGCATTCGGAAGACACGGAGATGTAGTAGACGCTTTTATTGCCGCCAAGCGGAACAAAAGTGGAAGAAAATTTGGTTTTGTCAGGTTTTTGAAGAAGGTTGACGCTATTAGAGCCATTGAGAGACTAAATGGCTTTAAACTTTATGGGAGTAAAATAATAGTAACTTTGGCAAAGTACAAAACAAGGGAGGCGTACTGGAAGAGAGTCCGGTTGAGACAGCACAAAGGCGAAAATAGAGAAGGTGAAAAGGTTGGATTGAAGCAGAACTATGAAGAGAGAGCCAGCCCAAGGGCGGACAAGAGTGTAGCTGATAAAGGTAATACATCAAAAGGAGAAGGGGAGCCTAGAAATAACGTTATGAATAAAGGCGAATCCAGTCACAAGAACCTTCCAGCAAATAAAAGGGTGGTTGGACATATAGAAGTTGAGGAGTTATGGAAGTGCAAAAGATGCCTGGTAGGGAAGATGGCAACCGTGTGTAGTGTGAGGAGCATTGAAAACAAGTTGCATGACTGGGGACTGGGTGATATTAAAGTTCAAAGAATAGGGGGAAAATCATACATGTTATCCTTTAAGGATGATGAGCTGTTTACAATGCTGGAAGACTTAAACTGGTCATACCTTAAGGAAATATTTCAGTCTGTGCAAACGTGGTCCGAAAATATGATCCAGAGGGAAAGAACAACGTGGGTAGAGGTGGTAGGAGTGCCAATTCATTGCTGGAATCATGTCACGTTGAGAAGGATTGCGGAACTTTGGGGAAAAGTTGAAGCTTTCGGAGAAAATGTTAACCACATCAAGGACTGTGAAAGAACGAGCATTCTAATTACAACTAAACAGTCTAAGAAGATCGATGAAGTTGTGGAGTTGGAAGCTGGTATTGTCATCCACCAGATTCGTGTAGCTGAGTTGGGGTTCTCGGATTCACATGAAGCACCACACACGGGCAATAGTGAAAAGGATAAGGGAGCAAAGGAACAAGGTCAAAGTACAAGCCACTCGGTTTCTTCATCGGAGGTTGACCGGATTCTTTCTCTGAACGGAGAGTTGGACAGTAAGCCACAAGAGAATGAAGAAGCATTGAATGCAGTTCTCATTGGGAAGGCAAACAATGATGCTGGCGACTCTTTAGATCTGGATTCTAAACGACACCTAGGAGAAAATGAATTAAAAGGCTGTTTTTCAGGGGATATTCTAGAAGGTGGTAGTTTCGAAGAGTTTTTGCATGTTACTCACAGTGATCTGTTAAAGAATGATAATTCTAACTCTGATAAATATGAGCAATTAGTAAGAACCAGGGCTGAGGTGGAAGTAAGTGGAGCCAAAATGATTGTTGGGTCAGAGGATGGGATGGACAGGTTCGTTGGGCCGATGGGAATAGATTCTAAGGAATCTTGGCTGGGAGCAGAACCCCAAATAGAGCTGGAAGAGCCTATTAAGGAAGCGGAAGAGACACACAATGTGGTCTTGTCTGCTCGGGCAGTTGAGGACATTACGGGGATGGGCTTTAACAAAAAGGATGGTATGTGCATAAGCCCGGTAATTGGGGAGGTTACCAAGTCTGCTTGGGAGGCTATTGTAGACGATCAAAACAAAACAACAGTCGAAGAATTTGAGGCGACTAATCATTTAGGGCTTTCCAATACAGAAACTCCTGTAGAAGAGGAGGTGGAAGAGGCGTTCTTTCCAGAATTAAAATCAGAAAAGCAAATTGGAAAGAGATACGGGTCCTTGGGGGTTTTTCAGGATAAAGCGCTATCTAAGTTAGAGAAAAAGAAGAGGGATCTAGCATTAAGAAGGATTAAGAAGAAATCGAAAGGAGAAGAAGTACAAGAGTTGTCTGGTAATTCCCTAACAGATTCAGACATGGTTTATAGGTGGGATATGTTAACCAAAGAAGCGAGAAAGGCTTTGAAGTTAGGGAAACAACTTGGTGTTCAAATCGTAGGAGATGAGAACGAGGCTGTGAAAGATTTAGCGTTACTGGAAGGAAAATCAAGAGCTTTTTAAATCTGTTACGCGAAGGAAGTTGTTCGTCCTTACCTGAAATGTGATAGGATTAGACTCTGAGGGAAAAGATGCAGTGGTTGTGTGAGCTTGGTGGATGGTGCAGTGCAGGTTAAACAGTTTATAGATTTTTGTGGATTAATGTCATTACAATGGGGAAATTCACATGGAATGGCTCGAAGGAAAAGGGAAGCAAGGTTGGATAGTTTTCTCAATCGTTGACAACTACACGATGATACTTAAGGGCATGATGCAAGTCACAGATTAGTCTTTTGAAGAAAAGCATTTACGGTGTTTTACTATATTGGGAGCATGAGAAAGTATTGAGGGAATGTAGACTAGATTTATGGGAAACGTAGAGGCTGCAGGAGGTCTTATGGAAACAAAAAGCGAGGATTAATTGGCCCTTAAAAGGGGATCTGAACACATTTTTTTTTTGGCAGTGAAGGTGAGATCAAATGGCAACAATCAGTGGGCTATAATTTGGAAATAAAGGGTGTGGGGATCCGATGGTACCTAAATAGAAGATTTTTGACCATTTCAAGAGGCATTTCAACTAGCTGTCTTTAACCTTAATTTTAGGAGGTTTTACAGTGATGCCTCGAGAAATTAGAGGATCCTTTCTCAGAGGAGGAGAACAAGTATGCGGTGTGGAGTTGTGATTACTTGTTAGGCTCCAGGGCCTTACGGTTTCAAACTCAGTTTCTTCAAACACTGTTGAAATGATTTAAAGGATGAATTGCGGAAACTGTCGATTGATTTTCACAGCATGTGCTTAAAAAGGTGGTGGATGTGCATGATTTCTGGTTCAAAACATCATAGGAGGGCCTCCTCTCAGGCCTGGATGTTTGGTGGAACAATACTAGGGTTGGATTGTTTCATCAAACCGTCTTGTGGCAAAGTGTGTTGGTGACCTCCTTGTAATGGTTTTGTCAATTGTAACGTCGATGGTGCAACAAAAGATGTTGAGACTGAGTTCGAGGGCTGTCTTTGCACAGATGGGAGTGTATTGAGAGCTATTTTCTCTGGGTCAGTAGACAATCAAGGGGTCGATTTTGCAGAAATGACAGCTCTTAAAACTGCCTGCAGTTTTGAATTGAAACCAAATGGGAAGGGAATGAAATTTGTTTGTAGAATCGGGCTCCAAGTTTGCGCTGAACGGAATCAATGAGATAACACAAAGACCTTGGCGCTGGTGGGCGGATTTGATGGGTTTTGTTGCTTACGCTCGAGGAATTGGCTGGGTTAATTTCTCTCCTGTACATAGAAAACGTAACACTATGGTGTCTGCATTAGCATAAAGATGCCAGGATGTGCGTTCTGTTGGTTGTGGCTATGTGATTGGATATGTCTCTAGTGAATGTTGCGCTGGTTATGTTGGGACAACTGCGTCTTTTTCAATCGATGGTGTTGGACGTTACTGTGCTATTACATAGGGGTACTTGGACAATTTTGAATTTGGTCTAGTGTATTGTGTATCTCAGGGGTTGTAGAGCTTTTTGTCTCCTCGGTATTTTTTGTAGACTCGTATGTGGTGTACTCTTTTCCTCCATGTAGGTTTAGGGAGGTTTTTAATGAGGCATGCATACGAGCTAAGGTGTTCTTAATTTTATATTAATAAAATCTTATCTTGCTGAGCAAAAAAAAAAAAAAACCAAGACTCCGCGGACACAAAGCGTATAAGGAACACTTTAGGGGATGTAGACCTCTTAGTGGTGCAAAATCCAATTCTACTCTTTTAGCTTTCTTTTCAAAAACAAACTTCACCCATTTATCAATGTTAGGCTTATGGCTTCTATTAAGATCAAAGCAAACTCTGAATTCTTCAATACAAGGTAGAAGATACAATTCCACGAAATGATTCACCGACTTTACGAACCTAACCTTTTCTGAATCTACAAATTCATCAAGCCTCATAGAACCAAAAGTTCTGTTTTTAAATTTAAGAAACGTGCTTGAAGCATCAAACTCCAAACGTGGAAGGAAAGTCCATACCATTCTCCATCGTCGTGAAAGGAGGCTTGTTCTTGCAGCAACTTTTATAGGCAAGCAAGACAAAATGGAAACCAGAACATCATCCGACAGACAATTGATCCTATCTTCGGCATCGAATTCTCTCTTGAATATCATGAGATAAGGAATGGACAACAGAGAAAACAGTATATGTTATTAAAAAAACAAAAAAAACATAGAAAATTATGTTATATCTGAAAACAATACCTTCTGTTTTTTTGATTTAGACTGGTTGAATTCTGATTCAAATCTTTCCATTATAAAGTTCCAAAATTGAGGGCAATCTTTGTCGTTATTGGTGATTATAACTTGTTAAATTAGCTGCAAAAACAACCAGCAAAGTGAACAAACCATAAAATTCACCAAACAAATCCATTGTTGATGCAATCAAATTGTAATTTGACAAAATTACTGCAGAGCAGTGTAATAAAGATGAAGAAATCAAACTATCACCTGCTAATTGGAAGGGCCTTTGAATCTGGAATCGCACAAGACAATGACTTAGGGTTTTGGGTGCTTTCATGTATATACAGACAGAGGCGCTCGGGAATCGGGATAAGTAGTTTTTTTTTTAATAAGATAAATAGTTTTTAAATAAAACGGAGAGATAGAGAGGTTAATTGCATCAAACATTTTTAATTATTGTCTAGGTTTTAAATTAGACCATAAACTTTAAAAATTTCTTATTCTCGTTATAAAATATTAGTGTTATGATATCAAACAAATTTATCTATTACACCAAAAATTAGCTCAAAAACTAGATGCATTTCAAACTAACCTGAAGCTTGTTTAAAATATACAAATTAAATTATAAATTTAAATTTTAGGTGATAATTTAATATTCGAAATTTATCTTTTTAATGGTCAAACTCAATTTTTATCCTTAAATCTTGTGCAATATACAAATTCTAAATTTAAAATATATTTAACTGAACTCGTGGAGTGGTTTTCGTGGTAAAGGACAATCTATTCTATCCATGTGGTTTGGATTCAAACACCATGTGTGCACGGTGTATGTGATTTATTAAAGTGTTAAGAAAATTAAATATATACTACCTTGTATTCACACCGATACATTAAAAAAACATATATATTAAACTAAAATTTAGTTTATATACTTTTTCAAAATTTAAATTTCATTATCAACCATCAGATCATCATACAAGTTCTTTAGAATATTGTATATATAGTTCAATAAATAAAGAATCGGCTACGTTGTACATTGAACTTAATCCATGCATAATTCTACTTGCTATAAGTGTACAACCTATCATCAAACCTCTGTATTTAGGAGAATGCTTCATTATGCATCTAAGATTTTGTTCGACATTATTTTTAAAAAGTGGTTCTGAAAAGTTGAATTTAAGATTTTAACTTTATTTAAATTTCTTAGAATATATATTTTTTTCTTTTAACAATTTTTACTTGGGGTCTTAAATCCACAATTTAAGAGAAGATGATGGCTTTAACCATCTGCTCTAAAGATTTTTTTTATTATATTAAAGGAAATACTATTAGTGATACGGATACGGCCCCGTATACGCAAACGTTGAGCTTGCGGAAGCGAATAAGGATGTTGGCGCAAATGTTGGATGGGTGAAAAGATGGTTGAAGATAGGCGATGACGATAGAGATGGAAGAAAAATGGATAAATTGTCCTCGACACCCTCTTGATCGCAATTAACCAAGCAAGCAACCTCAAACGGCTCTAACCCACCCTCTTAGATGCAGTTACCTAGGCAAGCAGGAGTGTGAAGATCATCTGATCCTAATAGATATTGCATAATCCTATATTGATTTAAATTACAAATAATCAAATAAAATCTTGAAAATTCGTAATTATCCAAAAATCTCGTATTAATCACGTATAGTAATTTCTGCATGCGTTGTCTTTGCTAAAATAGACGTATCTTGAGTTTCAGATGTCCGATTGAGGCGTTTCAAGATCCGTTGGAAAGCTAATTGACAGCCGGACAAGTTTTAAGAAGGCATGTTGACCCATAAATGCTTCGATCCCATCTAAAAAAGAGTTTCAAGTTGACTGGCGTTTTTGACTTGCAAAACAGTTTTAACTTCTTTTTCAAGATGATTAGATTCACCCCTCTCATGCATGTATCAATTAGTGATACTATATGGAGCACGTAACATATCGTTATTCACTCTACGTACATTAGCTGACAGAACCAGCCCCGTATACTCCTTACTAGCCACAATAATATCGTCCCTTTCAACAAAGTTTGGATCAAAAAGAATCAAATTCCGCCTTTGCCATAATTTCCAACAAAGAATCGCAAACAAAGTATTCCAATCTTCCTGATCTATTGCAAAATCAGCATCCTGTTTTAAATTTTCAACAAACCAGTCCACCAACGACATGGGCATAAAAGTGTCCCAACACTAAGGCTTTGCTTGATATAAAGAATAGAAATATGAAAAGATAGAAAATTTGTTAATCAAATGGTTAAGATTCAAAGGAAGAATGTGGTTATGAATCTTCACCATTTAATTAACAAATTTTTCATCCTTCTTCATTTTCATCCTTCATACCAAGCAAAGCCTAAGATTTAATAAAACTAAGTAAGATGCAACATTAGGAAAATAAAATTAAAAAAATAGAAAAATAACATATCTATGACGAGGACTGAATGACAAGAAAACAAACCTTAAAAAAATGCTTAATGACAGACACCAATAAATATAAATATTATATATATAAATAAATTTCATAAATATTTCAAGATAAGTTTATCCAAATTGATATAATATTTATAATAAGGAAAATACTTTGATGTTAGGGTTTAGTTTGTAAGGTGTAGAATTGAAGATTTATGATTAGAGTTTAGAGTTTGGGATTAAAGTTTAAGTTTTAGGGTGCTAGGGTTTGGGATTTAGGTTTTAATTTTTTTACACAGCTTGTACATCAAAAATATAACCCTTATAATAATATATTATAATAACGGTTGGTCTTTTAATAATATTTATAATAACATGTTATAATATCTGTTGGGCGGGTAAGGATAGGAAGGGCACAAAAGCATATTAATTTTCCCCACCACCCACGGCGAATTTAAGTAATATCAAGCTAATTTTTTGCTTGAATTTATTTAAATAATATTTGTAGTTTTACCCAGGTCTGAATCCTTTCCCTCTTGGCTTTAATTTGACCAGACCGGTAAATAATGCATTGGATCTCAACCCCGTTTTTTTTCCTTTTAATTTACAACCGTAACAGAAGCAACGACAAAATCAAAATTGATATATATATTTTTAACAATGACAACTATATTTCATTAATAAAAATAATGAAATGAATCATAATTGCAACACACTCAGATATAGAGAGAAAAATGAGACTGTAGTCACAAAAATTTATATATAAAACACAAA
This sequence comes from Hibiscus trionum, assembly GCA_030270665.1. NCBI lineage: Eukaryota > Viridiplantae > Streptophyta > Magnoliopsida > Malvales > Malvaceae > Hibiscus > Hibiscus trionum. The sequence continues at coordinate 1,289,746 of BSYR01000075.1, read as the reverse complement.
AATTAAACTCAAAGATACGAAAAAAAGCAAAACCTTCCTTTAAGACTTACGTCCAACATCAAAAGAATTCAGTAACCTTCATATAAATGTTTTTGTCTCTGTCGAACGAGACACTTTACAAAGTGATAAATGAATGGTGAGCGAACCAAACTATCTGGCAGGCTGTTTCGCTACACAATTTTGAGTATATCAACAAACAACTTTTTACCAAAGAGAGGATCTAACTATACTTGACCACCAACAAATCAATTAGAAAATAAAAGTCGTGAGGGTCTTTGTGCCAGCATCAAAACAACCGCAATATATGCGACAAACGCACCAAAGCCGTAAAGAACAAGCTACGAGAGCAGAGAAAAAGTATGTCACAATAGTAGAGAAAAGCATGTCACAAGGACATAGACTTTTATTCAAAATTAAAAAATTTCAAGAGAAAAGAAAAACAAATGATATAGTATGAAAAACAAGAGAAATAATTAATAAACAACGGTAGTTGACGACCAACATTAAAATTAGTGTCGTCGACTAAAGAAAAATTAAAAGAAAAGAAAAACGCAACACATAAATATGGAGAGAAAACTTAGTTTGAAAAAGAAAAAGTAAATCATAAGCTTATAATGGATTAATTAAATTTACAGATCATTCAAACCGGGTTCAAATTTTGTTTCGAGCTAAGTTCCAAGTCTTTACTTTTTTATGTCAGGATTAGGACAAGGGAAAGAAGATCAAATCATGGAATGTGATATATTTTTCCCTTATTTGGATTTTTATAAATATGTTCTTCTTCAACAGTTTATATTCAACACAAATCGCTTCTTCAACAGTTTTTAAGCTTCCCCCTATATATGCTTACACAGAATCTAAGTTAAGCTAAATCAACATGAACATTAGTAGCCTGATTCGCCCCAAGCCTCAATCTACTCAATAGTTGTCTCATTTATCCTGTGATTTATAATTATGCAATCGAGACACATGCGCAACGAGCTGTCTAAGAGGTTCTTTGTAAAATCTTGGGTTTGTCTAGAAGACCACCTAACTTGGCCCGACCGTTAGAGACTAAGAGAAAGCTTAATTACATTGAAGCTAGTAATTTAATTGATGGCATCTTACCAAGGCATATTCAAAGGGAAAGTAATATCCAATAATGTGAACATCCATGTGAACCTAAGAAAAGTATTCAAGGTGATAGACTTTTCATAGTTAGTTAGGATGTGGTTGGTAGCTTTCGATCCGAGCCACTGATGTAAATCAATCTTGGTCATTCATTGTATGGGTATTCAAATATAAATAGAGGTTCCTCACCTCATTTATAAATCCATTCTCTAAAAATACGCTTCAAAATTTCTCAGATTGTATGCTTCAAAATTTCCAAATAACCATATTTTCCTAACACATATCACTCATTTGAAGTCATTTCCGTATACATTTGCTCTCTTTTTTATAAGCTAAATGTCTAGACTATATAGATTTTTTTATAAGTTGAATATTAACCGTAAAATTTTACTGATCTTCAAAACAAAAACCAAAAAGATAAAATAAATAAATAAATAAATAAAAATATCTGGATTATATTAGTTTCACACAAATGGTTACTTGTGCCCAATGTTCTATTTCATGATATGGATCAATACCAGGACCATTGTTCACGATGTTACCCTCCAATGCATCAAGCTGTAAATTTCTTTCACTACATTTAATGCATTCAATGAACTAACTATAATAGTATTTTTCAGATGTAAATCAAATATTAATGTAGTTAATGCATTAAATGTTGAATCCCTTTGTTCACATTTATACTTTAAATTGACAAAATACTCATCTAATATATTATTTCTGAGAAGGAACTCAGATTCTGACATCCGAGCTTAATGAACCCTTTTTCTTAACTTCTCTGTTTCCACTAATATGGTACCCTCGTTAACCATGTTGTTCAAAAGATTGCATTCCGGCAGTTAGGGATGGCAATTTGATTCGAATTCGATTCGAAGGAATTTATCCGATCCATTCTCCATCGTCGTGAAAGGAGGCTTGTTCTTGCACCAACTTTTATAGGCAAGCAAGATAAAATGGAAACCAGAACATCATACGACACATTATTGATGCAATCAAATTGTAATTTGGCAAAATTACTACAGAACAGTAATAAAGATGAAGAAATCAAACAATCACATGCTAATTGGAAGGGCCTTTGAATCTGGAATCTGTATTTATAACTCGAATGTAAGTATGTGAGATCAGATAGAAAAAGAACTCCTTTTAATTATTGTCTAGGTTTTAATTAGACCATAAACTTTAAAATTTCTTATTCTCGTTATAAAGTATTAGTGTTATAATATCAAACAAATTTATCCATTAGGCCAAAATTTAGCTCAAAAACTAGATGCATTTCAAACTAACCTGAAGCTTGTTTAAAATATACAAATTGTTGTGAATAAAATAAAAAAGAACAAGAATAAGAACAAGAAGAAAAAAGAGATGAGAGAAAGAGAGAGATTTGTATTATTCTTGAAAATAGAATTGTATACAATGCCTTAAATGAATCATCTATTTATAGGCATAAGAAGTACATAATACATTAAACTCTAATTCATAGAGATAATGTTCCTAATAATAAATAAATCAAGCTCCTTTGATAAAGTTCTAATCATGATAGACATCCACATAGATAAATATTCATAACACTCCCCCTTGGATGTCTATGAAGATAATGTGCCTCGTTAAAACCTTACTAAGATAAAAACCCAGTGGGAAAAAAAATTCTTTAGTGAAGGAAAAAGAGTACACACATCTTTGATACGCATAACATGTTGCCTCATTAAAAACCTTATCAGGAAAACCCATTGGGACAAAACCTCGGTTAAGGGAAAAAGAGTGCAACGCGTATTTACTCCCCCTCATGCAAACATCACAGATGATCTTTGAATCTTCATAATTTAATCTTGAATATCATTTTTCTAAAGATCGTGAGGGATGAAAACTTTGGAGTAATATGTTCCATGATGTATCCACTTTCAAACTGAGATATACATCTTGTGTTATCTTCACACAAGATAGCTTTTATCATATCTTGTAAAAGTAAATCCACATATCTTTTGGATATGTTGGGTCAATAGTCTTAGCCAAACACATTTTTTGGCTTGCCTCGCGCATAACAATTATTTCTACGACATTTGAGGAGGCATCAACGAATGTTTGAAGATCTAAATGTAATGATCTTTGTATATTCATAGATATTTCTTGACCAACTAATATATAGTGCTTCACGACCAAGAAAAGATATAATTATCTTTATTCACATCCAACAATCTTACAACTATTGAGATACTCAATAGATATGCTCTATTCATATTGAATCTTCTTTAAGATTCTTTCAGCTTATGTCTATTCATAGACAAAAGAAATATAAAAAAAATGCTCGATCTTCAGGTCGAGATAAACTTGATGTCAAGATTCAAGTACTTGTATTGAAAGTACTTCATGAGTTTCCAATTTGAAGCTCTTTAAGAGTTCTAAAATTATCATAATGGATCTTGATCCAAACTCCTTTATAAAATACATAAGGAAATCTGATCATTATTATAGTATTTTCTCAATTAGTATTCACTAAGGCGATTATACCAAATGCGCCAAAATATTCATGAGACATGTCTAAATAAATTTCCTCAGAAATTTCCAAATGCTTATAGCATTTTAGATCCTTCAAGGATAAATATGGATCCACAAATAATTAGACGCATGTAAAATTTTCAAAACTGCCGAAGTAATTGCATCCACCATGAAGTAATTAAAACTTTTCATAAATCATAGTTCAAGTCGTATTTACGACTACTTATTTGTGCCTCACTTGCATTACACCTTTAGGTGTTTGGACTGGTGGTCCAAATACTTCTATTTTAGAAGTTCAAAGCGTCTTTCAACATTGGCCAATTCAATATCTATACTTCTGGATAGATTTTATACAAGATCCTCGATTTCTTTCTTTACTTCTATAGAAGTATTTTATGTAAAATTGTTTGTAAAACCGTTGTCGACAACTTTCCAATTTTCTAGTTCCATTCTCGTAATGACGTAACTCATCGAGATCTCTTCAAGATTTCAATCTTTATTTCAGGTACCTGAAACTCTTATAGAGTTTTATTATTTGTTATGTCTTGGGTCTCTTCAGGAGCACCCGCCTCCAATATATGACTATCTCATATTACTTTCTATTTACGAGAATTTTGATCATTGGAACCATTTCAACTATCATGCTTCAGGCATGATTTACATTCTCTCGCTCTAACATGTAATTTAAACTTAGAGCATTTCAGCTGGTATATGAGACTTAATTACTCTCATTGGGTCAGTAAATATGCCTGGCAGTTGACATGTAATAACATGAATTATCTTATGAACTTCTAGTTCATATACGAGGATCTAGATAACGATAATTCATTTTCCTCTATCCAGCTGATTATTATCTCTCCCTGATGTTGAGAAAAATCATGTCATAAATCATAAAATGGGAGACTCGTACTCAATATATATTCTCAACCCTTTTTATTTACCCATTTTGTGCGTTGTGGTGGAACAATTCATATCGCACATTCAAAAATCATAAAATGGGAAATGTATGGTTTCTGACCAAAAACCAATCATAACGGGGAGTTTATTATAACTCGTTGACTTGATGCGTATAAGTGTTGCTATATGGAAAAACCATATAAATAATAACTCTTTTGTTCTCATAGTTTAGCTATTAAATAGGAGACATCCAATTGAAATTTTGCTAAACTATATTTTTCATAATCAATAGGCTTTGTAACAATTGATATAGCCTAAAATATAAACCCACTAGCTTTTCAAGACGAATAGTCTAACTGCATAATCTGAATCTTTTAGAATCAATCTCACAAACTTCTGGTTGTAAGTCGATAAAACAATGTAGATGCATCTACTAAAATCATATAAAACTTTCCACATTTGTGGATATATGGGTTCATATTTCGTTCAGATATGCAAGACATACAGTCTTAACTTCAGTACAAGAACTTTAAGTTTTAATTCTTTTGGTAAGTGGGATCATCTATATCCTTTGAGAACAAACAACACAAGAACTTCAAGTTCTTTTAGTAAGTGGAATTTAATCAATTCCTTTAAGCAACACAAGAACTTCACGTTCTTTAATAAGTGGAATTTAATCCATTCCTTTGAGAATAAGCACCATAAGAACTACATGTTCTTTTAATACACGTGCATGTAAATCTCAATAATTTCTGCACCATTATTGATCAGGATGGTCTAACCGATCATGTCAACTATATATATGTGTATATATCTCTGAATTTGTAAACTCCTTGTTTACCATAACATGTAATTCAATCTCACTCGTACATGTCTAGTACGACCATCAAAATTGTTCCTTTAAATAGGAATATATTTAGCTCTTTCGGAGCTTTCAATTGAAATTATCTTTTGGTAGCAATATATAGCTCTCCTAGGGCTTTCAACTGACTTTTTGGCTACCAGAACTTATATTCATATTGGCTTATTTCAAATGTCAATTGATAACATATGTTATCTATAATTCCCAAAGGGATAGTTTGCGAACTCATATTGCTCTCTTTATGACTTTGACGAGTATAACGCAATGTGAATATGGAATAAAGTTCCATTTGACAATAACATATTTGCTCAACCAGAGCCTTTTGTGATATTAGTACTTCCGGATATAGTACTCACATTATTCCCTTGCATTTTAATCGAGAAATGCATAATTGTGCACTTTTCAAAATGTGCTTTGCTTCATTTACTTCAGTTAATGAAAATATGTACTTTGTATCATTCACTTCGAGGAATGAAAAATATAAAATATAGCACATCATATCAAGTCGATTATCTATCAGAGATAAACTTTCAAGTGCTCTTCCGAAGTATTGATATTTTAGTACTTTGAGAAATACTACTCATATTTCCCCTTGCATTTAAATGGGAAAAATATTTCTTATGATTAAGTACAATATGAGTACTTGCATTATCTGTTAGGCATAAATAGCCACAATTCTAGGCATAAATAGCCACAATTCATTGTATATTTTATTCCGGAAGTAATCATATTCTTCAAATAATAAATTAACATAAAGCGTAAATAAATAATATGTGAAATAAATAAACATAAAGCAAACTAACATAAATAAATAATAAATAAAACGAATTAACATAAAATAAATAAAAAAACCCAATTATTCCTGTTAGAGGTTACAAGGGAAATAAAATAAATGGTAAATTATTCCCTTCAAGGGTTATGAGAAAATTAACAATATCCAATTGAGTTGGACCAATAACGCCATAATTATTTTCGCCATAAACAAATTTTGTTTATATTTTATTTCATTTATCATTCATGATTATGGATAAAGTCCATTGTACTTTGGCGTTTAACAAGTACGAAACCAATGATTTATAACATCACATTGGTAAAAGGATTTCACTTCCTTAGAATGATCTTTATCACTCTTGTCATCCTTATAACTTTGCTACCAGCGGGTAGAAGTATTCTTAAAACGACTATATTTTTCATGTGTATATTCATAGCCTCGACCACGACCACAACTTTTAATGTGATTTTTTATTCCTTCCATAATATAATCTCACATTCACTTCAGGGAATGGAGTAGAGTCAGTGGGCCTTTAAAACCTTTTTCACATATCCTTATCACAGAGAACAAAGATTTAATCTTCGTACGCGACATTGTTAAACATGTCCACAAGGTCCTTTAAAAACCTCCTTTGAGACCAGTAGCCTCGCAGAACGGGATGTCCAGCCAATTATACTTGGGATTATATCGAAATTATGTCTCTAATTGAATAATGATTTACCATGTTTACATTCACTTCAGGGAATGAAACAGTTCCAATAATTGCATGGAATAAACATCGTGCTTGCATTCACTTCAGGGAATGCCCCATCATTGATAATCGCATGGAATAAATATCATGCTTTGCATTCACTTCAGGGAATGCCTCCCATAAAACTTTTTAGATCAAGACGAATTTAGTAACTTGAAATTGGGAGAAGTCTATGGTCGAGTTTTTCGACGAAGAAAAAATATTGCTTTCGAGCAAATATAGACTTTATAATAATCTTCTTGTAAATTCAAAAGCATCATGATTTATCGCACTTTAAAATTGTATTTTAAAAGATAAAAATAAAAATAGAGTTTACCGATATTGAATTTCGTCTCAAAGACAATGATGACGTAGCAAATGAACCAATGCATCTTCTCATAATCTTTTTTTTTACGCCATGTCTCTTTCCAACTCATTTGAATACATGTAAAACTCAAAACATGGTTAAAAGCATCGACTTTTATCAATAGAATAAAAAAATTATTTGAGACTAGATCAAAAAGTATAAAAGTAGTCATAGATCAAGTTGAATAAACATAACTATAAGTGATGTGATCAAATTATAAACAACCATAGTTAAAATCAAACGACATTTTGATGAATGTATAAACACATCAAAGTAACGTATTCCTTTTGCCTTTGATTCACATACAAAGTAATTGATACAAATAATAAAGTTATTTTATATCTGGAATTTATTCATATAAATCACCATAATAATAATAATGATAAAACAAATATATAACAACCACATGGCAACACAATCCTTGAACTGAATCAATTATAAATTAGAATGAAATAATAAAAACTTTGAATAAAACTAATATACTGTGTAATAAAATGTTCCAATTTGTGCGCCCAATAGCATTTAGCCGAAATCCTTGAGGGCTTTAATTCGGTTTGCTTTATCAATCCATCTAATGAAGTACGACGATAATTTTAATTTTCGTTAATTCAAGAGTTACTTCAAGTATGAATAAAATAATAAAAAATTAAAATAATAACCAAATAATAGATATGAATATACTAACTTTTGGAGAATGATAAATCAATCATTATATTAGTATATAAATAAGTAAAACATACCATACTTTCCAAGGTAAGCTGAATATATGATAGATGTAGTCACCAATATCAAATTGAAATTCTTTTCGAGAATCACCAACAATAATCACAATAATTAAGCGAGCGAGATCGTGCTGATAACGTGTTGTGAATAAAATAAAAAAGAACAAGAATAAGAACAAGAAGAACAAAGAGATGAGAGAAAGAGAGAGATTTGTATTATTCTTGAAAATAGAATTGTATACAATGCCTTCAATGAATCATCTATTTATAGGCATAAGAAGTACATAATACATTAAACTCTAATTCATAGAGATAATGTTCCTAATAATAAATAAATCAAGCTCCTTTGATAAAGTTCTAATCATGATAGACATCCACATAGATAAATATTCATAACACAAATTAAATTATAAATTTAAATTTTAGGTGATAATTTAAGATTCAAATTTTATCTTTTTAATGGTCAAATTTTATCCTAAAATCTTGTGCAACATACAAATTCTAAATTTAAAAATATATTTAACTGAACTCGTGGAGTGGTTTTCGTGATAAAGGACGACCTATTTTATCCATGTGGTTTGGATTCCAGCACCATGTGTACACGATGTATGTGATTTATTAAAGTGTTAAGAAAATTAAACATATACTACCTTGTATTCACACTGATATATTGTAAAGTTTGGATAAAAAAGAATCAAATTCCGCCTTTGCCATAATTTCCAACAAAGAATCGCAAACAAAGTATTCCAATTTTCCTGATCTATTGCAAAGTCAGCATCCTGTTTTAAATTTTCAACAAATCAGTCCACCAACGGCATGGACATAAAAGTGTCCCAACGTTAAGGCTTTGCTTGATATGAAGGATATAAATATGGAAGGATAGAAAATTTGTTAATCAAATGGTTAAGATTAAAAGTAAGAATGTGATTATGAATCTCCACCATTTGATTAACAAAATTTTCATCCCTTTTCATTCCCATCTTTCATACCAAGCAAAGCCTAAGATTTAATAAAACTAAATAAAATACAACATTAGGAAAATAAAATTAAAAAATAGAAAAATAACATATCTATGACGAGGACTGAATGACAAGAAAACAAACCTTAGAAAAATGCTTAATGACAGGCACCAATAAATATAAATATTATATATATAAATAAATTTCATAAATATTTCAAGATAAGTTTATCCAAATTGATATAATATTTATAATAAGGAAAATATTTTGATGTTAGGGTTTAGTTTGTAAGGTGTAGAATTGAAGATTTATGATTAGAGTTTAGAGTTTGGGATTGAAGTTTAGGTTTTAGGGTGCTAGGGTTTGGGATTTAGGTTTTCATTTTTTTACACAGCTTGTGCATCGAAATATAACCCTTATAATAATATGTTATAATAGCGGTTGGTCTTTTAATAATATTTATAATAACATGTTATAATATCTATTGGGCGGGTGAGGATAGAAAGGGCACAAAAGCATATTAATTTTTTCCCACCACTCGCGGCGAATTTAAGTAGTATCGAGCTAATTTTTTGCTTAAATTTATTTAAATAATATTTTTAGTTTTACCCAGGTCTGAATCCTTTCCCTCTTGGCGTTAATTTGACCAGACCGGTAAATAACGCATTGGATCTCAATCCCGTTTTTTTCGTTTAATTTACAACCGTAACAGAAGCAACGACAAAATCAAAATTGATATATATATATATATATATATATATATATATATATTAACAATGACAACTATATTTCATTAATAAAAATAATGAAATGAATCATAATTACAACACACTCAGATATAGAGAGAAAAATGAGACAATAGTCATAAAAATTTATATATAAAACAAAAAAATTAAACTCAAAGATACGGAAAAAAAATGCAAAACCTTCCTTTGAGACTTACGCCCAACATCAAAAGAACTCTGTAACCTTCATATAAACCTTTTTTGTTTCTGCCGAACGAGACACTTTACAAAGTGATAAATGAATGGTGAGCGAACCAAACTATCTGGCAGGCTGCTTCGCTACACAATTTTGAGTATATCAACAAACAACTTTTTACCAAAGAGATGATCTAACTATACTTGACCACAAACAAATCAATCAGAAAATAAAAGTCGTGAGGGTCTTTGTGCCAGCATCAAAACGACCGCAATATATGCGATAAATGCACCAAAGCCGTAAAGAACAAGCTGCGAGAACAGAGAAAAAGCATGTCACAATAGTAGAGAAAAGCGTGTCACAAGGACATAAACTTTTATTCAAAATTAAAAAATTTCAAGAGAAAAGAAAAACAAAGGATATATAGTATGAAAAACAAGAGAAATAATTAATAAACAACGGTAGTCGACGACCAACATTAAAATTAGTGTCGTCGTCGACTAATCAAAATTAAAAGAAAAGAAAAACGCAACACGGAAATTTTGAGAGAAAACTTTGGTTTGAAAAAGAAAAGTAAATCACAAGCTTATAATGGATGAATTAAATTTACAGATCACTCAAACCGGATTCAAATTTTGTTTCGAGCTAAGTTCCAAGTCTTTACATTTTTATGTCAGGATTAGGACGGATGGAAATCGTCTACCACTTAATTATGCCCCTATTGGTGCCTCCACTTTAAAACAACGAGTTTAGGGTTTATGGTTTGGGGTTTAAGGTTGAGGCTTAGAGTTAAGGTGTAGGGAATTAGGGGTAGGGTGTATTTTTTAGGGTTTAGGATATGGAAATTAAGGTTAGGGCTTAGAATTTAAATTTTAGGTATTTTTTAGTAAGGGGCATATAAAGAGGCATGGTTAGAGGGCATAAATTTTTTACTCGGATTAGGACAAGGGAAAGAAGATTAAATCATGGAATGTGACATATTTTTCCCTTATTTGTATTTTTATAAATAGATTCTTCTTCAATAGTTTTTATTCAACACAAATCGCTTCTTCAACATTATGGTTCACTAATTCTAGAATTGTATGGCAGCTTCGGAACAAGGAAATTATCAAATTAATATGAACTTGGGGTTTTCTTATCTTCGGAACAAAATTTATATAGGAATCAAAAATATATATTCAATATAAAGCATTGTCGCTGGGAATACATAAAAGCTTTTGAAACAGACAAGAATCTTTCTCCAGCGCCATCAGCAACAGTACATTTTAGAATTAAAACTTCAAAAACACAAAATTAAAGCATTAAAAATATATAGCAGACAGAAGTCCAACAAAAGTGCTCCCTAGTTCAACCAGTTGTCACGCCCCGCCAAAGTACACCAGGACCGACCGAGGAGTGTCCCTTAGGTGCACTCGGGCCAACCAAGGCAAAATGAAGTGTTTTGGGCGTTTTAAGGCAAAGGATGAACCAAGGAAGTTTCTAAAATGGCCTAGAGAGGCCCACAATCATCTTGAACATTTCCACAAAGATCCAGGAGGTTCTCCAAAGGTCTAGACTCGTCCAGAAAGTCTTATAAGATTCTAGAACACTCTGGAAGGTTCTCGAAGGTTCTAGAACATTCTAGAAGGACCTGGAACATCCTGGAAGCATCTCGAACATTCTAGAAGGATCTAGAATGTTGAAGAAGACCCTGGAAAGTTTGGGACTACACTGGAAGTCTCTGGAACTTTCTAAAAGCTTTTGGATAGTTAAGGGCATAACTAGATAGTTGTAGAATATTCTAGAATACTTTAGAGTCTTAGAAATAGATGTAGGTAAGGATAGACTTATCTAGAATGTTGTAGTCCCTTGTGAATATATTTTGGGAGGTAACATTATAGTCGTTGGATCGAATAGATCCTAGCCGTCCATTGAGGAGGTGAGAGCCTATAAATAGGGCTACCCCTTTCATTTGTAAGACATCCCACAAATCCTACAATTCAAATAAGTTCTCTCTTGTAAAGCTTTCTTAAGAGTTCAATATAAAGTTTCTTTCCTTGTAACTCTCTTGCCTTCTCCATTCTCGTGTGTGTTTAGCCATAGCATTCGCGTGAGAAAGGCTTGCTAAATTGTGTCGGGAGTGTTAGCGCCGCACGGATTGGTTTGACAGAATAAGTTCGTGACACAGTGCTTCCTTCACGAATTATATGATCCATGCTTTTTTTTACTTCTGATTCAAGCAAAAACCTGCAAACATAGATAAAATAAGATAAGAGAGACATCATTAGAAAACATGAGCAAGAAAAAAATCAAAACACATACACAGAATCTAAGTAATTCTAATTTCAATTTAATAATTGCATTTAGTGACAAATCTCTTTCTGAATTTTTAAAATTCAAATCAATTCGAACCTCATCTAACCTTTTCCTCCTATGGGTGAAGTCAGAATCAGACATCTGCGCCTATCCAATCCTTCTTCTTAGCCGTTCCATTTCTACAGCTACAGCAGTAGCATCAACTTCGTTCTGTAGAAGATCACATTCCCGCACCAAAAGATCATATTTTGTCTGATTTTCTAAGATGAGATTCATGATGATTTCAGTAGTATCCATATGTAAACTTCTGCAAAAAAAAAGAAAAAAGAAAACATCAATTACCGAGGTTTATCAGGCATACATGTTAAAAAAGATGGAAAGAAATGGTTCCACACTTACAAAAACTCTCGACGTTCTTGGGTGGAAGATAGCGATTAGGGTTGTGAGTCTGAAACGATTCTTGGGTGGAAGATAACGATTAGGGTTGTGAGTCAGAAGTGATTCTTGGGTGGGAGATAGCGATTCTGAAGCGTCTGTTGACAAGGACATTGAGAGTGGGCCTAATGTTGCAAAAGGCAGTGGGCTTGATAGGGGTGTTGAGCTGGAGTCCAATGGTTCGAGAAGGGCATTAACATTTTCCTCCTCCGGGTTCAACCGACCCAAATATTTATCGGTTCCCCAAATTTTTCAGACAAGAGTTGACTCTATTGACATGGTACCCGACAGTTTTGAAATTTTAGGCAGAATGGGACCCCTCGTCTACCCGCCTCCTCAGCTCCCGAGCACGCCATGCCTCCTCCGATTGAGCAAACCGGCAACATGCACAGAGAAAAAAATAGTGGTCAGGGACCCGAAAATAGCAAGAGAAGCAAAAAAACAAATAGCACTCCAAAGTCAACTTGTACCAAACAGAAGCAAAGAGGCATAGCATGTAAACATCGGATATAAATCCGAACCTAAAACCATTGTAATGGGATCGAAAAAATTTACAGAGGAATCAATAACAAAAAAAAGCCTTCTGAGGTATCCGTGTTTCCATTTTTTTCAATTGCGTGCAAACAATCGAAACAAAAAAAAATAAGAAGAGGGGTCTGTCTTTTTACCTTTCGAGAGCCCTGGTCATCTCCGGCTTCGAGTCGTTCCGGCAATAAGCCCTCGACATCCATCGGAAAGTCGTCGGGGTGAGCCAACAGAACTTCGACGGAGAAGTTTTTTAGGGTTTCGATTCGAGTTTCAAAAAAAGAAAGGGGTTTTTTTTGGGGGGGGGGGTTGTTCGTTTCGAAGGGATCTCGAGTTTCTAGTGTTGATACCGGTTTGTTTTTTTTTCAAGGGAAGTTTTTTGGTTCATTTCGTTGCCATTGCCGGCTAGCGGCAACCGGTCGTCGTGTCATCGGAACGGAGGGAAAGAGAGAAAGACTCTCTGGTTTTACCCGAAATGGGCTAAAAAAGGGCCAAGGGTTTTTTAAGAGACCTTTTTTACAGTCTTTAATAGTTTTAAAAATGGTCTATTTACGTTTTAAGTCCTCTCGTGCTCTCAAAATGGTCTATGTGGCCCCTCTAATTTTCTAGATTCTCGCAATTTAACCCCTACCAATCTTAATTGTGTCATTTTTTATGGGGTTTATTTCACTCAAACCCCCTAAATCTATGTTTTTATTTGATTTTCGTCCCTAAAATAGTGGGTTATTTACGCGTTTAATCCTAAAATTCGCATGTGTTTGCATTTTGACTTTCCCGTTGCTTATGATTTAATTTGTTTCTAATGTATTTTTTAGAATGATTAATTAATTCTACCTTTGTTATTAATGCTACATGCTTTTATATATACTTAAAATGGTGCAATAGTAGACATGTGCATATTCCATGTGACTCTGCATATATTTTTTTTTCTTTCTTCTTATCTCGTAATTCTATAAGCATGTACGTTTATATGATGTCCCGTATGTTTTATGTTTACTTGAGTTTACATTGAGTTCGTATGCCCTTTTTATTTATTTTGATTATGTTATAACATGCCTTGTATTATGTGCCTCTATCTCTCCTAGTTAATCGTATAAATCTATGTTTTGTAAGTTGCATCCGAATAATAAATTGCAATGCGAATGCCTTTTTATTCGGGAGTGAACGAGACCAGTACCAGTCGTAGTGGTGGTGGATCGGACGTTCTCTCTCGAATGTTAAGGCTTTTAAAATTCACACGCCCGTATAACCAAATTTCGATACGATTCGTCACTTTAATTTGTAAAATTTAATAATAATAATTAAGCGGTAATATTTTTTTGTACCGATTTTCGGGCACGACGGGGTGCTCATCCTTCCTCGCGTGTAACCGACTTCAGAACCCATTTTCAAAAGAAAAATTTCTGGTTTTATTTCGGTGTCCGGTCTACCATTTTTAAATGGCCGGTGGTGACTCCCCATTATTTCAAAATCCGATTAAATGTTTCAAAAACCAAATTAAAACCCGGTTCTTCCAAGTGACACCGAGATATTTTTCTAAAATTTAGTCGCAACACAACCCATTTGTTTTTTAATTGTTACGGTATTTGGCGTCACCCAAGTTATTAACTAACTGGATTTGAATGTAAATGTAATGAGTGTAGTTGGGGCATTTAAGTCTACAGCTCAAATCTTATAAAACACTTTTTTTTTCTTTTTAAACTTGAAAGATGTATTTAGTAAGTCACTAAATAACTGGTTTCGAATGTAATTATATTAAATATAATTGGAATTCGGAGCATGCAAGCATTCATCTACAACGAGTAAAAAAATCACCCAACGGATGCAAGAGATTTTCCATCGCTGCACAGACGATTGCGACCCGTTCACCTACAAGTTTATTCATCCGACGTCGACTATTATAAATGTCATAACAATCGATCTATTCGCCTAGCTACCGAAGTCAATGGAAAACAAACTAGAGTAAATCAGCCAATGGAGGCAAGAGTTCTCTTGTTGCAAGAGATCTTCCGTCACCGTGCAGACGATTGCGAGTTGCGATGCAACCCGTTTACCTACAAGTTTCTTCGTCGGACGTACACTATTATAAATGTCATAACAATCGATCTATTCGCCTAGGCTACCGAAGTCAATGGAAAACAAACTAGAGAGTAAAACTATTAATGATATGCATATGACCACTTTATGTTCAAACATTTGTTGCGGAATACGATCGTCGGATAGAGCAAAAACGCAACTGATAATTTGAGAAAATAACAATGAAGATAAAGGAGACACAGATTTTACGTGGAAAACCCCTAAATAATATAGGGTAAAAACCACAGACAAAGGTAGAAGAATTTCACTATGAGAAAATAGGAATTACAACTTCTCTCAATCTAACAAGGAGAAAACAATGACAATTCTCTCTTGATAAAAAAGGAGAAAACAACTCTATGAAAACTCTCTAATTTCTCTAGTATTGGGAGGAGGTTAGAATGATTTGGGATGTGTTAGAATGGCAAATGGCTAGGCTATTTATAGTTGAGCTTTAGGGACTAAACTTGTAAATAGCCTAAACTTTAGGTACTAACCCAAGTGATTAGACCATCACATTTTCAACCAAATTGGTTGCATTTTTCAACCTTTGAAAATGTGCACCATTCTTTGAAAAATGTGCACCGAATGGTGCTTGACTTTTAACAATCTCCCACTTGAAGATTTGATTGGAACAATCATATCTTCACACCATTCTTTCTACCTCGTACTTTCCATGTTGCTTACGTCTCTAACAAGCCACAAGAGGATCGACACCAAGTAAACTTATCAGTGTTGATTGCTTTTGTCATGAAATCTGCTATGTTGTCATCGGTATGGATCTTCTGCATATCTATCGTCCCTTCTTCCACTTTCTCACGAATGAAGTGGTATTGGACCCGAATGTGTTTTGTTCTTGAGTGAAAAACAGGATTCCTTGCAAGATGCAAGGCGCTCTGACTGTCACAAAACAAAGAGACATTCTCTTGTTTGTGCCTGAGCTCCTCCAATAGCATTTTCAACCATATTGCTTCTTTACTGGCTTGTGTAGCTGCTACATATTCTGCCTCCGTTGTTGACGTAGCCACAATCGATTGCAGTTTTGAAACCCAGCTTACAGCTCCACCAGCAAATGTAAACACATACCCTGTTGTAGATTTGCTTTTATCCAAATCTCCTGCATAGTCAGAATCGACATACCCGCTGATAAGAAAGTCTGATCCCCCGTAACATAATGCAACATTTAAGGTCCCTTTGATGTATCTCAGGATCCTTTTCACAGCATTCCAATGCTCTCTGCCTGGATTCGCCATGTACCGACTAACCACTCCCACTGCTTGTGCAATGTCTGGTCTTGTACAAATCATAGCGAACATTAAACTTCCCACTGCTGATGCATACGGTACTCGAGACATCTCCATCCTCTCTTCTTCACTGCTAGGACTCATACTGGAGGATAATTTAAAGTTAATAGGAAGAGGGGTATAAATTGGCTTACAATCTTGCATGCTGAATCGTGACAAGATCTTTTTCAAGTAATTCTTTTGTGAAAGCCAAATCTTCCTACTACTTCTGTCTCGGTGAATTTGCATCCCTAGAATCTTGTTTGCTGGTCCCAAGTCCTTCATTTCAAATTCCCTAGCCAGTCGTGCCTTTAATTCTTCAATATGATCTTTGTTGGGGCCTGCAACCAACATGTCATCTACATACAACAGCAATATAACAAAGTTGTTTTCACCAAACCTCTTGAAGTAAGCACAAGGGTCTGCATTAAGTCTGTTGTATCCAAGGCTCATGATGAAGGAGTCAAATCTCTTGTACCAACACCTCGGCGCCTGCTTTAAACCGTACAGAGATTTGTTCAACCTGCAAACCAAGTTCTTCTTTTCTTTTTCTTCAAAACCTTCAGGCTGGAGCATGTAAATCTCTTCTTCAAGATCTCCATGAAGAAAAGCTGTTTTAACATCTAGCTGCTCTAGATGTAAATTCAATGTAGCACACATTGCCAGGACAACTCGAACCGTTGTTAGTCTAACCACAGGAGAAAAGATTTCATTGAAATCAATACCTTCTTTCTGAGCATATCCTTTGACCACCAGTCTTGCACGATACCTCTCCACTTGATCGTCACCATTTCTCTTGATTTTGAAGACCCATTTGTTACCAATTGGCTTCCTTCCTTGTGGTAGTGGCACAAGTTCCCATGTATTATTTTTATGAAGGGCTTCGATTTCTTCTTGCATTGCCGCCATCCACTGCGAAGCATCTGAGTTGTTCATTGCCTCCTCGAATGTTGATGGCTCACCGTCCTCCGTTAAAAGGCAGTATGCAACATTACCTTCTATAATATAATCTGAGTGCCAATTGGGGCGTCTTCTCACACGATCTGATTGACGAGTTGTTGGAGCTTCAGAATTCTCTGGTTCTGATTCCTCGAGCTCTGGTTCTGCTTCAGAACAATCTCTCTGTTCAAACTCATTTTCAACATGTATCTGTGTAGTCTCTGGCTTTTCTTTATCAGTGCTATCATCTTCTTCTTTTCTTTGTAGCTTATCTTCTACAAAGATAACATCCCTGCTGATAATCACTTTGCGGGCAGTGGGATCCCACAAGCGATACCCCTTTACTCCATCAGCATACCCCAAGAATTTACATTTTCTGGATTTTGGATCCAACTTTGAAATTTCTTGGGCATTGTACATCACGTACACAATACTTCCAAATATATGGAGGTTTGAATAATCAACTGGTTTACCAGTCCACATTTCCATCGGTGTCTTCAACTCAATTGCAGTTGATGGAGCTCGATTCACCAAATAACAGGCGGTATTGACTGCTTCTGCCCAGAAAGCTTTTTCTAGCCCTGCAGCTCTCAACATTGCTCGTGTTCTTTCTAACAGAGTTCTGTTCATCCGCTCTGCCACTCCATTTTGTTGAGGAGTGTATACTGTTGTGAACTGTCTTTTGATGCCTTCTTTTCTGCAAAAGTCATCAAATTCATCACTTGTATATTCACCTCCATTATCTGATCTGAAACACTTGATCTTATTTCCAGAATCAAGTTCCACCCGTGCTTTGAAAACTTTGAAGGTTGAAAACACATCTGCCTTCCTCTTGATAGGATACACCCAACATCTCCTAGAGTAGTCATCAATGAAGGAGACAAAATACTTTGCTCCGCCTAGGGATGTAACCGGTGCTTGCCATACATCAGAATGAACCAATTCTAGAACAGCCTTGCCTCTAGAATTTGATGTGTTGAATTTTAATCGATGTTGCTTACTTGTAATACAATGTTCACACAAAGGAAGTGATACCTTTGTTAAACCCGGAAGTAGCTTTTGCTCCACAAGGACTTTCATTCCCTGTTCTGACATGTGTCCAAGTTTCCGATGCCATAACATGGTAGAATCTGAACTACATGAGGCAACAGAGGCTTCAGCTTCTAGCAAAGTCTCTCCCTTCAGCATGTACAAATTTGCCGCTATCTTTTCACCTTTCATCACCATAAGCGCTCCATGGAACACCTTCATGATTCCTTTCCGTGTTTCAATCTTGCTTGCATTATTATCCAACAATCCGTAGGATAATAAGTTTTTCTTCAAGCCTTTCACGTGTCGCACATCTCGAACAACTTTGGTTGTCCCGTCATACATCTTCAATTTGATGGTTCCAACGCCAACAATTTCCAAGGCATGATTATTGCAGCTGTACACAGATCCTCCTGAGATAGGTTCATAATTATAGAACCATTCTCTTTTTGAGGTCATGTGATATGTGGCTCCCGAGTCAATAAGCCATATGTCTGCAAATCTTTTTCTGCCTTCCATGGCTGTTGCTGCTTCACAACAGAGAGCATCTCCATCATCTGAAGTGTTTGCCATATTTCCTTGAGGATTAGAGTTTTTAGGTAAACTCCAACAATCCTTCTTCAAGTGACCCTTCTTTCCGCAGTTGTAGCACTTTAAATTCTTCTTACTCCTTAACTTTGATCTACCATGATTGTGACTGCTACTTTGGCCACGTTCTGTTGATCTTCCTCTCATCACCGTTAAGGCCTCTGCTTGTTGCAGATTTCCTTGTCTGTCTTCCTTGTTCTTGCGCCGATTTTCTTCTTCCAGAACAACAGCTGCAACGTCATCGAAGACTAGATCATTGGTAAGGTTGTTGTTTGTCAAGTTGATGATGAGTTGATCATACGAATCAGGTAGACTTTGAAGTAGAAGTTCAGCACGTTCTTGTGACTCTATTTTATAGCTTAGGGATGTAAGCTGAGAAAATAGAGTATTCAACGTGTTTAAGTGCTCTGTCACTGAAGTAGATTCTGACATCCGAAGAGTGTACAATTTCCTCTTAAGGAAAATTTTATTGTGCAACGATTTGACCTCGTATAATTTTGCGAGGTGATCCCAAATCTCCTTGGCTGTCTTCTTCTCCTCGATGCTTGATAGTACTTCATCTGCTAATGCTAAATGAAGGTCTGCAATAGCATTCTCGTCCATCTCATTCCATTTCTTGTTATCCGTAAAATCTGCCGGCCTTTCGCTGATAGCCGCTAGACATCCGTTTTTTCTTAGGATGGCCTTTATCTTCAATTTCCACAGTGAGAAATTTCTCCCATTGAACTTTTCAATATCAAATTTCGTTGCCATAGCTTCTATTTCAGATAGCTCCCACTATTTCACCTTTTTGACGTGAATAGTGCCCACCACCTTCAATGAATGAGTAATATCTAACTTACTTTCTTATGATGGAGGATCCACTTTTCAGTGGCAACCAACAGAGAATACGGTAAGTAGATATACGCACCCAAATCTGGCTCTGATACCAATTGTTGCGGAATACGATCGTCGGATAGAGCAAAAACGCAACTGATAATTTGAGAAAATAACAATGAAGATAAAGGAGACACAGATTTTACGTGGAAAACCCCTAAATAATATAGGGTAAAAACCACGGACAAAGGTAGAAGAATTTCACTATGAGAAAATAGGAATTACAACTTCTCTCAATCTAACAAGGAGAAAACAATGACAATTCTCTCTTGATAAAAAAGGAGAAAACAACTCTATGAAAACTCTCTAATTTCTCTAGTATTGGGAGGAGGTTAGAATGATTTGGGATGTGTTAGAATGGCAAATGGCTAGGCTATTTATAGTTGAGCTTTAGGGACTAAACTTGTAAATAGCCTAAACTTTAGGTATTAACCCAAGTGATTAGACCATCACATTTTCAACCAAATTGGTTGCATTTTTCAACCTTTGAAAATGTGCACCATTCTTTGAAAAATGTGCACCGAATGGTGCTTGACTTTTAACAACATTCAACTGAAAGATACGACTTATTACCATGGTCCATGGTTGAAATAAAAGAAACTAAATACTCACATGGTAGAAAGAATCATGAAAGCAAAACTAATCTTAATTTTATTGAATACCTGTTATAAGCAGACATGGCAGGTGTACTGTTGCATAAATAAACCAAACAGCTTATAGGTTACATAATCACTAATTTATCTCCAAAATTATATTTGGACTTAAGATGCTCTGCACGCTTCCTAACTGCGAGCGTCCTGCTGGGATCGATGTCGATGTTTTTATATGGACCTCTTTTCCTATATGCAGGATTAGGGTCGACGACAATCTTCTCAAGGACAATGGCACTCTGGACCAAGAACATGCATAATTCAGTATCAACAGTTTTCGCGACAAAACCAGTGATCTCCACCACCTTTAGGCTAGGATGAAGAACCCTTCTAACTTTCTTAATTTCCCTATTAGAATCAAAACCTAGCAACACCAACTGCAACACCCAAAAATATTCTTAGTCCACAATTAATTGACGGGGTTCAAAATAGTCCACAATTATCACACGACAATGCAAGACCATAAATTATATGCCAATCCATTGATTCAAAAAATAAAATATAGATCGTAAAGCAATAATGCTTACATCCAAATCGAGTCGATGCAAGGAAGGGCAGGCATTCATCCACGAAGACAAGAAAAGAAGGCTATCCCAATAACTTGCCCAAACACGCAATTCCATCTGCTTGAGCTGACTCATTAGAGGGAATTCATACTGCCTTCTCTCCACTCCCTGAATTCTCAAAGCATTAGTTAGGATTTGAAAATTAACCACAAATGCAACAAATTTTAAAGCAGCATAATGAATCTCAATTCTTCCAACTGACCTGCACATCTTTTATGCAGAGTGCAAGCTTCTGGAGCTGAGGGAAAATTGTTAATATCCGCCGCAACTTACGAGCAGGCAGAGGATACGGATCGTCACCGAATCCGATGCATAATGTTGTGAGGTTCAACACATTCTCAAAGGGAATCTCTATTTGCGGTCCAAAATATTTGAGAGTTAAAAGGCTGGTGGCATGAATTTCTAGACTACTCAAATTTGGACAGCCAGATATCTCCAAGCTTTTCAAGTGAAGCGATGGACCGACGACTCGCACGTTAACCAGAGTCCGTGAACGTTGCACACATAAGCATTCAAGAAACGGGCTATTGGATAGAAAGTTGTCGAGAACATCGTCGCTTACATCCACCCATTTCAGTACAAGGGATGTGAGGGGAATAAAACTCGGTAAACCAAGACTCCGTGGACACAAAGAGTACAAGGAACGCTTTAGAGGATATAAGCCTATTAACCTTGCAAAATCCAATTCTATTCTATTAGCTTTCTTTTCAAAAACAAACTTCACCCATTTATCAATGTCACGCTTCTGGCTTCTATTAAGATCAAAGCAAACTCTGAATTCGTCAATACGAGGTAGACGATACGATTCCACAAAACAATTCACCAACTTTACGAACCTAACCTTTTCTGAATCTATAAGTGTATCACGCCTCACATAACGAAAAATTGGGTTTTGAATTCTAATAAATGTATCTGAAGCATCAAACTCCAAACGCGGAAGGAAAGTCCATACCATTCTCCATCGTCGTGAAAGGAGGCTTGTTGTTGCTGCAACTTTTGTAGGCAAATGAGACAGTATGGAAACCAGAACATCATCTGATAGACGACTTATCCTATCTTCGGCATCAAATTCTCTCTTGAATACAATGACATAAGGAAGGAACAACAAAGAAAACAGTAGATATTATTAACAAAAAAACAAAGAAATATAGAAAATTATGTTATATCTGTAAACAATACAGCAATACCTTCTGTTTTTTCGAAGTACACTGGTTAAGTTCTGGTTCAAATCTTTCCATTCTGAAGTTACAAATTTAAAGGGCAATCTCTCTCGTTATTGATGATTATAACTCGAATAAATTAGCTGCAAGAACAGCCAGCAAAGTGAGAAAAAAAACCCATAAATTCAGCAAACAAATCCATCGTTGATGCAATCAAATTGTAGTGCAAATAGACACTGATTTAGAGTTTTGGGAGCTTTCATGTATATATATAGAGAGAGAGGCTGCTCACGTATTACTCGGGATAATCCTACATAATACTTTTAAAAAACGGAGAGATAGAGGATTAACATTCGTATAGTGATTTGAAACTGTCTTTTAAGATTAATATCGTCCGATTTAAATTAGAATTTAAACTTTAAACTTTAAATTAGGATTAACCTTTAACTATTCAAAATAAAAATTCTCATTTCATTTAGGGTAAACTACAACAGAGGTCACTTAATTATGAGTAAGTTTACATTTGGCTCACTCAATTATTAAAAGTTACATTTGAGTCATTTAACTATGAATAATGTTACATTTGAGTCACCCAATTATTAAAGGTTACACTTGGATCGCTCAATCATGGCTAAGTGGGGGCGTGATTGAGGAGAAATGATGTGTTTTGTGTGGATTTGAGTATGAGTCAAGAGATCATTTATTCTTCTCTTGCTTGGGTACTAAGGGGATCTGGAAGGAGGTTCTGGTCCTATGTGGATTATCTAGAAGTGTGGGTGATTGGGCAGATGAATTTGGTTGGGCGACTCGACATCTTAAGGGTAAGTCACTCATTGTGACTATCCTTAAACTTGCTTGGAGTGCTTACGTTTACTATGTTTGGAGGGAAAGGAACTGCAGTCTCTTCTGAGGTGCGGATGATAAATTTGGGGCTATTTTGCCGGCCATCAAAGCTGTTATTCAGGCTAGATTAGGTGATAAGAAGATAAATACGATTGATTCTGTTAATGTCCAACTTTGTAATTGTTGGGATATAGAAGTATAACTATTTGATTCATTGTAAAGTTTGGTTGTACATACTGATTTTATTTGTAGCAGTGATTTCTTGCTTCTTCGATAATAAAATAAGCAATTATCCAAAAAATCATGGGTAAAGTTACATTTTGGCCACCTTCATATTTAAAAAATATATATCAATTTGTGTATTAGATTAGTTAATGATTTCAAATAAAGTACTCTAATGTTATATCAAACAAATTTACCCAGTTCAAATATTAAATGCAGTTCAAACTTAACGTGAAGTAATATTAAAAAAAAACTTAACGTGAAGTATGTTTAAAATAATATATTAAATATAACTTATGTGTATTTATGCCCTTCTTAAATTTTATTGATATATGATATGAACTTTTATAATGTCTAACTTGTTCTTTAATGTTTTTTTTAGTAATTTCTATTTAGGGGAAATAAATTTTGCTTTTATTGAGTCTTGAACCTATAACTTAGGAGAAATAGATGATCTCAATTTGAGAGTTTTAACCAAATATTTTAGAGTTTATTGACTTTAATGTCTTTTTAAAATTTAATATACGAGTTTTCAATATGCTCCAAATCCAAACTAATATTTAATGTCTAAATTGATAGCTATTAGGATGGATTTAATAGATACAATATTGAAATTTAAGTAATTAATTAAAATATCTTGTAATTCAGAAACTAATTTAAAATTTAGATGATAATTTAAGATTCAAATTCTATCATTAAATCTTGTACAATATACAAATCCTAGATTTAAAAGTATATTTAACTAATTTTAGTTTATACTCTCTTTTTTTCTTCAAAATTTAAATTTTATTATCGGCCATCAAACCATCGTACAAGTTCCCTAGTTTGATAAATAAATAATGGGTTTTAAATTTGATACACTGAAAAATAAATTTTACACAAGTTTGCTTATTTATACTATAAATCAAAATTAACCTTAAACTCTAAACTTCAAATTATAAATTCTAAACACTACCCTTAAGTTCTAAATCATACAACCCTAAACACTATGCCCTAAACTAAACACCCAACTCCTAAAACTAAAAGGGTTGTGTAAACTTTAATTTACACAACCTGTGTACTAAAGTTTTTATCATAATAATTGGCTACGTTGTATATCGAACTTTATCCATGTATAATTCTACTTGCTATACGTGTACGACCTACCATCAAAAAGTCTGTATGCAAGAGAATGCTTCGCTATGTAAGTTACGCGGTAAGTAACACACGCCCTCCTTCGGCCCACGAATAAAACAAGGGTTATTATTCATACACTAACGGTAGAAAAAACGTTATGAATTAAAAAATTAGTTTATAGTTTAGAGTTTAAAGGGTTTGATTCAAGATTTATGATTACAATCTAACTTCCTATCTATACTATCATAAATCCTAAATTCTAAACCCTAACTCTCTACACTTTAAATCATAAACTATAAATTAACTCTCCAATCTTAAATTTAATCCCAAAGAGAGGTATTAATGGATTAAGACAAGATGTTTCACTCATAAAGCGAGGTAGGTCTGGGGTGCAGTTAAAAGATGACAAGTTTCGAAACTTGTTCAAGAACTTAAAATGTTAGACTTTTTGATAATATTCTAGGTTGAAATTTTCGTGTTTTTATAAGTTTTGATACTTAGTTTTTTTGGGACAAATATCAATACTTTCAAAATAAGTTTCGTTACGTATCACAAAAAACTAACCTAAAATGCAATAAATAAAAAGTACATTTTAAATTTTTGTAGAAGTATCAAAATTTTAACCTTACCTTAGACATGTTTTAGGTTAGATTCGCCCATGAAGTGGGAAAGTGAAAAGATCACAATAGAAGCCAAAGTTAGAAACTTAGGCCCGTTTGACATAGCTTAAGAAAGATCTTTTGTTTTAAAAGTGACTTCTCACCCATAAGCAATGCCAAACACTTTATTTTTAGAGTGAAAAATCACTTAAAAGGTTTTTCACTCAACCTCAAAAGCTAAAATTTCTAGCTTTTAGGGTTAAAAATCACTTTTATGTGTGAAGTTACTTGTTTACCCTTAATTATTAACACTAATATTAATATATTAAAATAATATTAAATATAATAATTAGTATATTAAACTAATATTTTAATATTAAATACAATAATTATTAATATATTTAATTAATATTTAATTAGTTATAATAATATAAAAAATGTAGGGTAAAGTATGCCAGGTACCACCGAACAATAGGGTGTGACTTGTTTTTACCATTAACCTTTCAATTGGTCCAAACTTACCACCAAACTTTATTTTTCGACTCGTTTATATCACCCTGCCGTTAAATCATTAACTCCGTGATGACATGGACGTTGCACCAAAACGACGTTGTTTTGGTGCCGCTATTTTGATAATAAATGACCCAAAACGACGTCGTTTTGCTAGCGAAAATATGTAAAATTGTGCACTCAATGGGATTCGAACCTAAGACCTTAAGCATCAAAGACACCTCTTAACCACCAAGCTAACCTAATATTTTTGAATTAGTTTTAGCATAAATAATATATATTCCCAACTGTAGTTTGTTATATAAATATATTATTTCTAATATAAAAATATTCAAATATTGGTATACATATATTAATACATAAATAATAAATTAAATGAAAATATATAAATATTTTTATATTATTAATAATATTAAATATATAAATAGATAAATATATTATTATAAAAATTAAAAGACTAATTTTCAAAACAAAATTTGTTTAAAAAATCTAAAATTCGACAAAATCTTAATCCCTAAACCCATAAACCCTAACACTAAACTATAAACTTTAAACCCTAAAATTTTATTCATAAACAAATAATATTAAAATATATAAACAAATAATATATTATTATAAAAACTAAAAAACTTATTTAAAAAATATAAAATTTTCAAAATTTACAAAAAGACCTAAAAATTCACCCAAATCTTAAACCCTAAAACCCCAAAGCTTTAAGATTTTGGTGAATTTTTTGGTCTTTTCGTAAATTTTGAAAATTTTATATTTTTTAAATCAGTTTTTTAGTTTTTATAATAATATATTATTTGTTTATATATTTTAATATTATTTGTTTATGAATAAAATTTTAGGGTTTAAAGTTTATAGTTTAGGGTTAGGGTTTATGGATTAAGATTTTGTCGAATTTTAGATTTTTTAAACAATTTTTTTTTTGAAAATTAGTCTTTTAGTTTTTATAATAATATATTTATCTATTTATATATTTAATATTATTAATAATATAAAAATATTTATATATTTTCATTTAATTTATTATTTATGTATTAATATATGTATACCCATATTTGAATATTTTTATATTAGAAATAATATATTTATATGACAAACTGCAGTTGGGAATATATATTATTTGTGCTAAAACTAATTCAAAGATATTAGGTTGGCTTGGTGGTTAGGAGGTTGTCTTTGATGCTTAAGGTCCTAGGTTCGAATCCCATTGAGTGCACAATTTCACATATTTTTGCTAGCAAAACGATGTCGTTTTGGGTCATTTATTATCAAAATAGCGGCACCAAAACGACGTCTTTTTGGTGCAGCGTCCATGTCATCACGGAGTTAACGATTTAACGGCAGGGTGGTATAAACGAGTCGAAAAATAAAGTTTGGTGGTAAGTTTGGACCAATTGAAAGGTTGATGGTAAAAACAAGTCACACTCTATTGTTCGGTGGTACCTGACATACTTTACCCAAAAATGTATAGTTTAGACTTTAGAGACTAAATTTTTATATTTAATTTAAAATTTTATATTAATTATTTAGAAATGTTTAAAGTTTATATTTATACAAAAAATTAGTAAGGAATCGTCATGGTTTTTATATTTTTATTATTTAAATTGATTTTTTTTCGTATATAATAATATTAATAAATTTTGTGATAACGAATTTAAACATCATTTACGTGCATTTATTTTTACTTTACAATATCATGTCTAAAATAGATAATTTATTTGTTGAAAAACATTTTTTTGACAACAATGCCAAACACTAAAATCTTACAAATCAACATTTTAAAATCACTTTCTGACAACACTTTTAAAAGTATTTTTCAAAAACCCTGCCAAATTAGCCCTTGATATTTGTCAATTAGACTTAATCGTAAAGTAAACGTTTACGGACGTTGGCCTTTCTTCGTCGGACGTCAACAAATAACAATCGATCTATTCGACTTGCTACTGAAGTCAATGGAAAACAAACCAGAGATTAAAACTATTAATGATATGCATATGACCCCGTATACGTTCACCACTACTCACATGGTAGAAAGAGTAATTATTCCAAGAAACCAACAACAAGAACTTATATCCAAGCAAAAATGATCATAAATTTATGGAATACCTGTCCTAACAAGTGTACTATTGCATAAACAAAAGAATCAGCTAATATGCTGCATAATCACTAATTTATCTCTAAAATTATATTTGGACTTAAGATGCTCCGCACGCTTCCTAACTTCGAGCGCCCTGTCGGGATCGACATCGGTGTTTCTCAAAGGCCCTCTTTTACGCCATGCAGGATTAGGGTCAACAACAATCTTCTCAAGGAAAATGGCACTCTCGACCAAGAACATGCATAATTCAGTATCAACAGTTTCCGCAACAAAACCAGTAATTTCCACTACCTTTAGGCTACGATGAACGATTCTTCTACCTTTTTTAATTTTCCTTTTAGAACAAGATCCCTGCCACATCAACTATAACATCCCAAAAAAAATATGTATACATGTATCGTTACTCTTTCATTAATCGACATAATCAAAATCTGTCAAAACAAGAATGCTTACATCCAAAGCAAATCGATGCAAAGAAGGGCAGGCCTTCATCCACGAAGACAAGAAAAGAAGGCTATCAAATTCTCAATCACCTGCAGAAACACGCAATTCCATCTGCTTGAGCTGACTCATTAGAGGGAATTTACGCCGTCTTCTCTCCTCTACCTGAATTCTCAAAGCATTAGTTTGAATTTGGAAATTAACCACGAATGCAACAGATTTAAAGCAACATAATGAATCTCAATTCTTCCAACTGACCTGCACATTGTGTATGTAGAGTTCAAGCTTCTAGAGCTGAGGGGAAACTGTTAAAATCCGCCACAACTTACGAGCAGGTGGAGGATACAAATACTCCCCGACGACTCTCACATGAACCAGAGTCTGTGAACGGTGCACACATAAATATTCAAGAAACGGGGTATTGGATAGAAAGTTGTCAAGAACTTGGTCACTTACATCCACACATTTCAGTACAAGGGATGTGAGGGGAATAGAATTCGGTAAACCAAGACTCCGCGGACACAAAGCATATAAGGAACGCTTTAAGGGACGTAGACCTTTTAGTGGTGCAAAATCCAATTCTACTCTTTTAGCTTTCTTTTCAAAAACAAACTTCACCCATCTATCAATGTCAGGCTTATGGCTTCTATTAAGATCAAAGCAAACTCTGAATTCTTCAATACGAGGTAGGGGATACAATTCCACGAAATGATTCACCGAATTTACGAACCTAACCTTTTCTGAATCTATAAATTTATCAAGCCTCATAGAACCAAAAGTTCTGTTTTTAAATTTAAGAAACGTGCTTGAAGCATCAAACTCCAAACGCGGAAGGAAAGTTCATACCATTCTCCATCGTCGTGAAAGAAGGCTTGTTCTTGCAACAACTTTTATAGGCAAGCATGACAAAATGGAAACCAGAACATCATCGGACAGACAACTGATCTTATCTTCGGCATCGAATTCTCTCTTGAATATCATGACATAAGGAATTGACAACAGAGAAAACAATATATGTTATTAAAAAAACAAAAAAAACATAGAAAATTATGTTATATCTGAAAACAATACCTTCTGTTTTTTCAATTTAGACCGGTTGAATTCTGATTCAAATCTTTCCATTCTAAAGTTCCAAAATTGATAAATTAGCTACAAGAACAACCAGCAAAGTGAACAAACCATAAAACTCACCAAACAAATCCATTGTTGATGCAATCAAATTGTAATTTGGCAAAATTACTACAGAACAGTGTAATAAAGATGAAGAAATCAAACTATCACCTGCTAATTGGAAGGGCCTTTGAATCTGGAATCTGTATTTATAGCTCGAATGTAAGTATGTGAGATCATATAGAAAAAGAACTCCTTTTAATTATTGTCTAGGTTTTAATTAGACCATAAACTTTAAAAATTTCTTATTCTCGTTATAAAGTATTAGTGTTATAATATCAAACAAATTTATCCATTAGGCCAAAATTTAGCTCAAAAATTAGATGCATTTCAAACTAACCTGAAGCTTGTTTAAAATATACAAATTAAATTATAAATTTAAATTTTAGGTGATAATTTAATATTCGAATTTTATCTTTTTAATGGTCAAATTTTATCCTTAAATCTTGTGCAATATACAAATTCTAAATTTAAAAATATATTTAGCTGAACTTGTGGAGTGGTTTTCGTGGTAAAGGACGATCTATTTTATCCATGTGGTTTGGATTCAAGCACCATGTGTACACTGTAACACCCGTGTTTTGGGGTTAGGAGTTAGTCAGGTTAGTTGGTCTGAGTTGGTAGAATTAATTTTAATCAAATTGATCTTAGTTTGAGCAAATTGAGTTTTAAATAAAAAGGGAGGGATATTTTGGTAATTTAAAAAAAAACTTTTATATATAATAATAATATTAATCATAATCTTATCATTTCCTTTCTTCCTCCTCCCCCCTGCCGTATAACCACACCCAAACTTCCCCAAACCCCAAAACCTTTAATTCATCAAATTCCTTCATCAAATCAAGGGCGTTTTTGAAGGTAATTACATATTCGGACTCTCCTCTTCATCCTCTACATTTACATAGCTTTATATTTCGAAACTACCCACTTTTGTGATTTTCAAGTTTAATGAAAATTTGAGTTTTTAGTGAGTTTTTCAATTGTTTTTGATTTATTGAGTTGGGTTTTGAGTTAGTCTTGTTAAAATACACATAATATGTTAAAATGAGTAATTTTGGGTGAAAATCCGAAATGGGTATTTGAGGCCATTTTTGAAGTGTTTAAAACTTGAATTTTGATGAGTTTTATAGTTCAATTGAAGGGCTGATGGTATATGTATGTTAGGAAAGTGTTTTGGAACCATTTAGATGTCATTTGGGTGATTAAAAAATATGATTTTCGGCTGGGTAAAATAGGAGTACGAAAATGAGAAATTTGGTGATTGTTTTAGTTAGAAATTGTTGAAGTGTGGCTTGT
Organism: Hibiscus trionum; assembly: GCA_030270665.1. Classification (NCBI taxonomy): domain Eukaryota; kingdom Viridiplantae; phylum Streptophyta; class Magnoliopsida; order Malvales; family Malvaceae; genus Hibiscus; species Hibiscus trionum. Next base: position 1,259,187 of record BSYR01000075.1, on the reverse strand, counting down.
GTTTATGGATTGGAATGGTGACTGAAATTTAGCATTGAATTATGAGTAATGGTTATGTTTTGACTTGGCTAGAAACAAGAGGAAACACCGGAGAAGCATCGGGATTGAATCCGAGTATTTAGGAGGCTTGCTTGCTTGTTTGAGTTGCTAAGGAAGGGTGGTGAGTAAAACTTTAAATTATTTTGAAGTTGGTTCAAGTGTGTATTGGATGTGTGGGAATGAGCTTGGTAGGCCATTCCTAGGTGGGAGTTAAATTGGTAGTTTAACTCTTTAATTTTCCATTGATAAATGATATGTCATTGCCTACTTGTTCATGTGAAAAGTGGATTGATTTATATGTATGTATCTTGATATGCATATATGATGAGCATGATATATAATTGGTGGATATATGATGTGATGAAAGAAATTGGCACTAGTATGCTTGGGTACAATGATCGATCATTAGGATGAGTGTGCACACAAATTGAGTCAAAACGTACGTGGCCTTGGTGGCGTTAAGGCACCAAGGAGGAGTACGGTGAAGTAATATTCCACCGGAAATTTATATATATTCTACGTGGCGATGAGTGGAATCCCGTCCGTAGGGCATGTGGCGATGAGTGGAATCCCGTCCATGCAAGGCCGGTGATGAGTGTAATCCCACCGAGGTAAGGTTGATGTTGGAAAATGCGTTCCAACATGTTATCCGCGTATTCGAGTCATAACTAGGTGCCAAAATGAGAATTATGTTGTTGAGCTTAATATGAAGTAAGATGCCATATTATGATTCTTGAACATGTTATTCTTTCATGATTTTGAGGTCGAGTTTAATATGATGTGAGATTCCATATTATGACCCTTGAAAATAATATGATGATTATGCTGTTGAGTTTAATATGATGTGAGATGCCATATTGTTACTCTTGAAAGACTAGCTAGGTTGACTTGTTGATACCTATGCATGTTGTATGTGAGATTTAGGGATGACACGATTGAACCCTGCATTGTTGTTGTTTTTGGATTTTAGAGCATCCTCACTAAGCTTTTAGCTTACGCTCTCATTTTCAACAATGCAGATCATTAGCGTGGTGTTAGCAAGGAGCAAGGCGAAGGGGCATTCTAAGTTTTTGTTGCTCAAGTATGGTTTTGTAATTAATGTGGTAGTTTAGCAATGGGGCAATTATGTGATTTGCATGAGCTATGTTTGACTCATAAATGGTGTTGATGTTTATGCTTGGCTTGATCTTGTAAACCATGCTATGACTTGATGAATGCTTGTGTGTGATGGCATGTCCTTTTTGGATGTTTAGGTTGCTTAGTTGATATGTGTAAGTCTCACATGTGTTAATTTTTGTCTTTGGTATTGTTGAGACCTTATGTATGTCCATATATGCATAAATTGCTCTTTAATTGGAATGCTATGTATGAATGCTTTAGTCCATGTTTGAATGATTTTCTTGGCTTAAATAGGTGTTCTTGCATGTTTGTATATGCTTTATTGCTTCCTAAAATATGTTTTAAATAATTCTAACTTTAGCCGATCTTTTTCAAAACATCTATGATCCGTTTTTGCACTAAAGCTGTTTTTTCCAGTCTCCAAGGCAGAAACTTTCCAATTTTTGCTTCCAGCCTCCAAGTGCAAAAGGATCGATCCCCTTGTTTATGGGATCGATCCCTTGTGTAATAAATACTAAATTTTTAAAAATTGAGGTTTGCAAGCTTTACGTTTTAGTCCTGATTCTCGTATGTGCAATTGCTTGAGTTTGAGATGTCCATTTGAGTTGAAATTTGGCAGAGAGGCATGAAACATGACTAATTTCATAATGGTAACTTTAAATTTGGTAAAGTCCTCTTAATTTCCAGAATTTACAAATTGGTCCCTAAATTCGTATTTTGTTCAATTGAGTCCCTTATTGTTTTCCGATTGCTGTGATTTTTTAGTATGCTCATCTCAAGAGTATGCCTAGGTTTAATGTGCATCTAGACAAGTTTAAAAAGAAAAAAAGGGTCGTTAATCAAGGTTGACTTTCGGGTTGACTTTGGTTTTCCCCGTGTAATCTTCGTAGTTCGGGTCAGCCGTCTAGGCCGGGCTACGGGGGTTACATTTGTTGGTATCAGAGCTTAAGGTTTCCGAGACCTTGGGCACGTAAGTGAGGTAAGCTTGATGTGTTAAGAAACTGTATTGCTTGATATATGTTTTGCCATAAAATCTCGTTGTTTGATTATCCGTATGATGATTTGAAGTATGAATTGTTGTGTTGGTGTTGAGTCGAGTGCCCATTGCTACTATTACTTAATTAAAAAAAATTGAAAGAGGAGTACTTGAGCACTGTTGGACCCTTGCTTTTGCTAACGTAATCCTTATTTGTTTGTTGTTGTTTGTTGTAGTTATTACTTTGCTAGTTGTATCATGAGACGACGTGGGAGGCCTAGGATGGTTCGATCGGAATCACGGGCAGAGGCTCCGAGAGTTGAGACTCATGTGGGAGAGCATGTGGTTGGAATTGGAGCTCCTCCATTACCTCCACCACCACCACCTCCTCCACCTGGAGTAGGAGGCGAGGCTGGGGCCGATAGAGAGGGACCTCAAGAAGGCCGAGGTGGCCAAGGTGGTCAAGGAATGGCCGGAATAGATTTATCTCCATTGGTTCAGGCAATAGCTGGGGCGTTTCAGGCTACAGTAGCTGGGGGTCAGGCAGCAGCACACCGTCAGGGTGAGGGCACCGGATTACCTTTAGAGAGACTTCGGGGACTTGGGGCTAAAGAGTTTAGGGGGTCTACTCCAGAGAGATCCGAGTTGTGGTTAGAGAAGACTGTCCGTATCCTTGCTCAGATGGGGTGTACTGGTGAGCGCAAGTTGGGATGTGTTGAGTCCTTGCTTCAGGGTGATGCCTACACTTGGTGGGTCACCATTACTACAGGTATGGATGAGGCCGAGATCACTTGGGAGTTCTTTGAGACAGCTTTCTTTAAGAAGTATCTGGGTCCGCGATACCTCGACGAGAGGAAGAGGGAGTTTATGGCTTTGCTTCAGGGGAATAGGTCCGTTACTGATTATGAGATCCGGTTTGTCAGATTGAGTCAGTATGCACCTGAGCTTGTTCCTACTGAGGTGGAACGTTGTAACCGTTTCCGTTATGGATTGAATGAAGAAATCAAGACGTATACTCTAGCTTCAGATTATACTGATTTTGATGTCTTGGTAGCGAGGGCCAAGGACTTAGAGCACAGCTTGAGTTTGACCAGGCGGTCAGGTGGATCTAGTTCGGGTAAGAGGTCCAGCAACTTTAATAGAGGAGATGCTAAAAGGCATCAGGACAACAGACATCAGTATGATCATAGGCGTGGTGGCGGTAACCACGGTAAGGGCCAACAGGGTCAGAGAGCTGGTGGGAAGTTGCCCACATGTACTACCTGCGGGAGGAACCACATCGGTGAATGTTGGGGGAATTTTCATTCGTGTTGGAATTGTGGTGCTAGAGACCACAATAGGCGTGACTGTCCACATCTGGTGGGACATGCACCAACTCAGGCTCTTGCTAGAGCCAATGACTTTCAGAGAGGCCGAAGGCGCGGTAGAGGTAATTTCCAGCCAAGAAATGATGGCCAGAGAAATTTAGCACATGTAGTTGCAGTCCAGCCGGAGGGCGGAGGACAGGCCAGAGTTTATGCTCAGCGTGGGGATCAGCAGGAAACTGATGTGATTGCAGGTAACTTCTCGATACAGTCTTTGGGTTTGCTATCTTTGATTGACTCTGGGTCTACACATTCCTACATATTGAGTGAGCATGCACAGTATTTGAAATTGCCTTGTGAGATGTTAGAGGTAGGAGTTAGTGTCACTAGTTCTTTTGGGGACACGGTAGTAGTTAGGAAGATGTACCGAAGGTGTCCGTTGATGGTTCAGGGACATGTGTTTCCAGTGGATATGATGGAGCTTCCTTTTATGGTTTTGATGTGATTCTGGGTGTGGACTGGCTCTCAGAGCATAGAGCTAGGATAGATTTTGAAACTAAGCGGATTTCTTTGAAGCTTACAGATGACTATGAGATTGTGGTTGTGGGTGAGAATGTGAAGTTCTTGTCCAATGTGGTTTCAGTGTTAGAGACTAAGAAATTAGTTGAGTTGGGGTGTGAAGCATACCTAGCGTATGTGATGAACCCTAACATGAGTGAGGTTAGACCTCAGGACATTCGGACTGTATGTGATTTTCCTAGTGTGTTTCCAGAAGAATTGCCAGGGTTACCACCGGACAGAGAGGTAGAGTTCAGCATTGAGACTTATTCCGATTCAGCTCCTGTTTCGATTACTCCGTATCGTATGGCACCAAAAGAATTGAAAGAGTTGAAGACTCAGTTGCAAGAGTTAACAGATAGAGGTTTTATTCGGCCTAGTTCTTCACCTTGGGGTGCACCAGTTTTGTTTGTGAAGAAGAAAGATGGAAGCATGAGAATGTGTATAGATTACAGACAGTTGAATCAGTTGACAGTGAAGAATAAATATCCGTTGCCCAGGATTGATGACTTGTTTGATCAACTGAAAGGAGCATCGGTCTTTTCGAAGATTGATTTGAGATCGGGTTATTACCAGCTAAAGGTAAAAGAGGTTGATGTACCGAAGACGGCCTTTAGGACTAGGTATGGTCACTATGAGTTCTTAGTCATGCCATTTGGGTTGACTAATGTGTAAAACCTATGTTTGATTTTGATATAACTAGATCTTTAAGGATCAAATTGAAGAACTTAAAATTGTTTGTACAAATCCCTTAATAAGTTTTTGAAACCCCAAAGACTTTAAACTGATTTATTAGAACTCAAACTCAAATATTTTCTAAGTGTTCCAAGGCAAAAACATTGAAAAACGTCAACCAGTATCGATACCCATTGAGGAGTATCGATACCTTTTTAGCAAAGTTTGCCTCTGTCGGAACAAGTATCGAAACGGCAAACCCTAGTATCGATACGCTATGAAATCAGTATCGATACGGATGAACCAGTATCGATACCGTTTTATAATTATTAATTTCAAAGTCAGTTTAAAAATATAACCGTTGAGATTTTTAAACGGTCACTAAACCGGTATCGATACCCCTAACCCTAGTATCGATACCCCATTTGACAGTGAGCTATGTCGAGAAAAAGGTATCGATACAGCCTGTGCTGTTTCGATACCCAGTACCGATACGCCAAGAACGCGTATCGATACCCCTTTATTATTTGTGCACAACGGCTATTTTCTTGTGAGACAGGTATCGATACCCCACTGTAGAGTACCGATACTCATAGCTGGAAAAGTGCAAGAAAGTGGAGAAAAAGCTTTCCAACGGCTATAATCTTAAAATCAACACTCACAACGGTTGGAAATCATCAAGAGGCTATAAAAAGACCCCAAGAAGCTCCAGCAACATAACATTGAACCTCAAGAAGATATCAAAACATCAAATCCAAGCATTTGTGCAAAAATCCTACTTTGTCTAGAAACCCCAATTGTATCCTTCATTTCTATTTTGTTCAATTGGGTTGAGTGCTTGATATTGGGCTATCATTTGTATTGAGAGATACCTTATTAGCCACCAAATTTCTTTGTTCTTTTGTGTGAGGATTGGGTTAATTTTTGGGTAGAAAAATTAACCGAAATTGTAAAGGTTGCCTCCTTGTCCTGGAAAAAGGGGACGAACAATTTAGTGGAAATTGTTGGAAATCCTTGGTGAGACTAAGGTAGTGGATGTAGAGTTCGGTTGGTGAACTTGAACCACTCTAAATTCCTGTGTCAATATTTTTAAGTTGCAATTTCCGTTACAACATCGCTAAAATTCCAATTCACCCCCCCTCTTGGTTATTATCATTCGTGTGATCCACTCAACAATTGGCATCAGAGCTTAACTCTTTGAGGATTAACAACCGCAAGAGGAGATCCTTGGAAGAAGTGTGATCATCATCAAAATATCAAGAGATGGCATCAACCTCCGCTCCCGGCATGTACGACTCACAATCCACCACAAAGCCTCCTTTCTTCAATGGTGAGAACTACTCATTTTGGAAAAATAAAATACGTCTATTTATTAAATCAAGTGACTACCTTGTGTGGGATGTCATTGAGGATGGACCATATATCCCATTGAAGCAAGATGTTGATGGCAAGATGGTGCTTAAAAGAAGAACGGAAATGAGTGAAGAAGAGAGGAAAAAGATCCAAGTAAATGATAAAGCTCTTCACATGCTATTTTGTGCTTTCGGTCCGGACATCTACTCAAAGGTCTCATCAATTGAAAGTGCCAAAGAAGTGTGGGACACTCTTGAAACCACCTATGAAGGCACCAACGATGTCAAAGAAACTAAGATTGGAATTCTCAATCTTAGTTATGAAAATTTCAAAATGGAATTCGATGAGACGGTGTCAAAGATGTTTGATCGATTCTCCACAATTGTAAATGGTCTAAAGGGCTATGGAGAAGTTATACCGGAAGACAAACTTGTCCGAAAGCTACTCTATTCACTTCCCGAATCTTGGGATGGGAAGAGAACCGCAATCATCGAAGCAAAGAATTTAAAAACTCTAAAGCTTGATGAACTTGTAGGCTCTCTCCTTACTCACGAGATCATGAAGCAAGGAAGAGAAGATGAAAGAAAGAAAGAAGAAAAAAGAATGGAGAAGCTTGAAGGGGAGAAAAAGAAGAAAATGGGAATAGCCCTCAAGGCTAAAACTTCCCAACTTGATGAAAGTTCATCTAGTGATGAGGATGAACTTGAAGAATTGGCTATGATAGCCAAACGATTCTCACACCTTATGAGGTCCAACCGAGGAAGAAAAATCCAAAGGAAGATGGACTTCAAAAACAAGAACAAAGAAGAAGGAAGGGATCCAATCACTTGCTTCGAGTGCGGACAACCCGGCCACATACGTTCGGAGTGCCCTCAACTCAAGAAGAAGGGCTTTGAGAAGAAGAAAAAGCTCAAAGCCAAGCTTGCTACTTGGAGTGATGAGGAGTCATCGGAGGATGACGAACAAGAAGTGGAGAACCTTTGCCTCATGGCACTTGAGGAAGATTCCTCCTTGGTAACCTCTAACTCATCTACTTTAGATTATTCATATGAAGAATTAAATGATGCTTATGATGAGTTACAAGAGGTATATGATGAATTAGTTGAGAAGTATAAGGAGTCGGTTATTAGGAATAGAAAAATTATTCTAGAATTAAAAGAGAAAAATAACTCACTTACTCAAACTAATTCTAAAATTGAGAAAAAGATATTAGGATTAGAAGATGAACTAAAATTCTTTCAAAAAGAAAATATTGATCTTAATAATCTTTTATCTCAAAATAATTGTGAACACCAAAAGGTGTTAAGTGAGCTAAATGAGCTCAAAAAGTCTTTAAAAATTAATGGTAGTGTTAAACATGACATAGGAGAATCCTCTAGAACACACCAATATAAGAAAAAGACTAACTACTACAAACAAAATAACTATCCTAGACATAGTAAAGTTAAAAGAATTAGAAATGTATGGGTTCCTAAGGAACTTGTTAAATCTAATGATATTATTGCTATGTCACCTTGGATTCCTAAGGGAACCAAAGTTTTAGGAACTAACACACATGGACCCAAAATGATTTGGGTACCAAAAACAAAAGTTTAAATATCTTTGTTTGTAGGGGGAGCATTGCTACAAGGCCAAAGCACAAAGTCAAAACTCATGGTACCTTGATAGTGGATGCTCAAGACACATGACCGGAGACAAGAGTCGACTTATGGATCTAAAGCCAAAAAGTGGAGGAGTAGTAACATTTGGTGACAACTCCAAAGGCCACATTGAAGGTATTGGCTCCATTGGTAATCACTCTACTACTCTCATTGAAAATGTTTTATATGTCAATGGTCTTAAACATAATTTATTGAGCATAAGTCAACTATGTGATAAAGGTTTTAATGTTATATTTGATAAAACCGGTTGTAAAATTGTAGACATTAAAACTAATAATATTATGCTCATAGGTCATCGCATAGGGAATATATACATGGTGCATCTAGATGACATACATACATCTCATGCATGCTTAGTTGCTCAAAACGAAAATGATGCATGGTTGTGGCATAGGAAGCTAGGACATGCTAGCACAAGTGTTTTAGAAAAACTAGTCTCTCTAAACCTAGTTAAAGGTTTACCCAAGATAAAATTTTCGAACGATAAAATTTGTGATGCATGCTCAAAGGGTAAACAACATAGATCTTCCTTTAAATCCATTAATGACATTTCTACTAGTAGATGTTTACAACTAATCCATATGGATTTATTTGGGCCAATTAGGACTATGAGCTTGGGTGGCAAATCATATGCTTTTGTATTAGTTGATGATTTTTCTAGATTCACTTGGGTTCTCTTTTTAAGTACTAAGGATGAGGCTTTGGAAAAATTCATCACATTTTCAAAATTAATTCAAAATGATCTTGAACTTAAAATTTCACATATTAGAAGTGATCATGGAACCGAATTTCAAAATTTAGGATTTGAAGATTTTTTAAATGAAAATGGTATTAGCCATAATTTTTCAGCTCCTCGAACTCCTCAACAAAATGGGGTAGTTGAAAGGAAAAATAGAACTTTACAAGAAATGGCTAGAACTATGCTTTGCGAAAATAATTTACCAAAATATTTTTGGGCGGAAGCAACAAACACAGCTTGTTATATTATAAATCGAGTAACCATTAGGCCGATTTTAAAGAAAACACCTTATGAGATTTTAAAATCTAAAAAGCCTAATATTAGCTACTTCCACCCTTTTGGATGTAAATGTTTTGTTTTAAATAATGGAAAAGATAATTTAGGTAAATTTGATGCAAAAAGTGATGAAGCTATTTTTATAGGTTACTCTTTAACCTCTAAAGCCTATCGAGTATTTAACAAAAGAACTTTAGTTGTAGAAGAATCTATTCATGTTGTATTCGATGATAATCCCCTTCCTAGGAAGGATTCTTGTGATGATGATAATGTAGGAATCATAAATACCTTTGATGGAGGTCAAACTTCAAAGAAGGATGAGATTCAACCAAAAGAAGAAGACACACAAGATCCACCTCTTGAAGCATTGAAGGACTTGGCTATTGAGGAAAAGGAAGTTAGCTATCCAAGGGAGTTGATGTAACACCCTAAAAAGTACCCTAGTTCGAACGATAGAAAAACGATATCGATAACGTAAAAGATCACAACTTAGCTAAGATTGAAAGAATTTAAAATGTATAATCATGTATAAGTACACATACTTGGTAGAAATAAAATTTAATCAATGTAAAATAATGTATATATATAAGTGTATATATATACATTCGATGGAATTAAATTAAGTTGAAGAATTGATACTTAAATATATATATAACATGATATGTGGATGATTATAAGAATTATATATATATAATTATGTTAGTGGGATTAGTTGGAGGATTAGTTGGGACATGACCCCTTTGGTCTTATCTCATTTAATTTGTCCCCTTTTTTTCTCTTCCTTATCCGGTTACTTAACCCACCAAATTAAGCAACATTTTGTTCATTCACACACACACTTACAAACACAAAATTGAGAGGAAAACCAGAGAGCTTTCGGTGAAGAAGACAAGGGTTGCATAGCATAGAAATTGAGTTAGAAAATTCAAGGAAAAATCGAAAGTAAGTAGCTCTCTCTCTATAGTTTTCGAATATGTTAAAATCTTTAATAGATCAATGGTTTTAATGCCTTTAGAAAATCATGAAAGTGATGATACTAAAGGTTATGCTGCTGGAAAATTTTAAGAACACAAGAAACCTCAAGAAATTTTGAAGGATAAAAGCTTATGAACATGCAAGAGTAAATATGGACAGATTTAGTAATTATAAGAACATGCAACTTTAGAAAATTGTAGGAAATTAATTAGTGGGAATTTCGTGATGAATTTTTGATATGTTCTACTTTGACATGTCTAAAGTGGTAGAAAAATTATAAATCTGAGTTTTGATCATTGTAGTGAAATCTGGAAGCTTAATACGAACATCATGTAAAACTGTCCTGCACTGTTCTTAGATGGACAGTGAACTTTAGAAAATTGTATAAAATTCACTAGTAAGAGTTTAGTGATGAAATTTTAATATGTTCTACCTTAACATGTCTAAAATGGTAGAAAAATTGTAAAAGGGATTTTTGATGACTGTGGTAAAATCTGGAAACCCATTTCGAATAGCATGCAAAACTGTCCAGTAATGTTCCTAGCTGGACAGTGAACTTTGTAAAATTGTATAAAATAATATACTAAGAGTTTCGACCTGAATTTTTGATATGTTAAAATTGGGTATGTTAATTGAATTTAGGAACAAACGGTGTTCGATTTGGAGTTGTGTACAGTAAATAAGAAATTAATTAAATTAGGTGGTCAGAAATGTGTATAAATGAAAAGAAGAAAAAATTAAGAATTTGTGAATTATTAAAGATGTAAAAATTGGATTAAATGAAGTGTTAATAAATTTATTAACAATCTGTAGGATGTGAAATCCACCAATTTTAGTGATCAATTTGAAAGTTTAAGTGATTAATTGAAGAAATTAGGAAATTTGGAAACTAGTCGAATTGGACCAAATAATTCAGGGACTGTTTTGAATAAATTGAGAAATTCAGTCTTTAATAGCATGAATTGCATTCTGAAAATTTGTTATTTGTTTGGCTTGAATGCCTTAGATTTTAGAAGCGAAAGGGTAGAAGAGGAGGTTACTCCGGGATCGGCTACGGATCGGGCGAAAGGCATACAGTTTCCGAATTAGCTCGGCGAATTGTGAGTGAAACGATTTTAGAGTTGGGATTAGAGTCCCAACTGCCTTAATTTGATTTTTAAGTTATGATAAGCATGCAATTTGGACTAATTAATTATTCGATTTTAGTAAGGGAAGAAGGAATAATGGAATTCGGATTTTATGCTTGTGTTATGCGATTTTGTTGCATATGTGATTGAAATTAAATTGATGATTGATATGTTTGATTCCGAATCTGATTTTTGGTTAATCTTACTGTTTTGGATGAATTAATCATGATGATTATTGGAAAATTATTGTGATATTGATTTCTTGTGGAAACAATGAAGTTGTGATATAGTATGTGAGTATGCAATGCTCTTACATGTTATAATTATGTTTGATAAGTTCAATTGAGTGTTGAACTATGAAATGAAATTCTGAATTATATGATATGAGTTTGGATCGTTCGAATGCTGATATGAAATATGTGAATTGAGCTTGTAAATGTTTATATGATCATGTGTGATAACATGTTATTGGATTCGAAATTATAAGCAATTAATCAAAAGGATTAATTAAGAAATTCTGAAAATTGGATTGACTAAGTATCTGATTAAATTAAAGATTGATATGCAAAGCCCTTGGTGTGTACAGTCTGTTTAGGTAGTACGGCTAGCCTAGAGTCTGAGCTCAATAAGAAAATCGGTACGTTAGTGTACTCGATATTGTGGTACGTAAGTGTACCTTCTTGCTTAATGTCTGCGGACATTATGATATGTTATACGTGATACGATTTGGTACGTGGTACCTATTACATGGTGAATTTTGATTCACAACCTCTTTTATACGTGACTTGATTACCTAGCATACTCTACTATCCAAGGCATTGCTAAATGAATTAAATGAACGATTAAAGTAATGAAATATGAAATTGGAAGTAAATTTGTGAAATTGGTTATGGAAGCATTCGAATGAAATGTTGAATTTTATGATTTTGCCATTCTTGATATGCTATGAAACTTTAATTGTGATAATTTGATATTTGAAAGTTAATTTAGGTTTCATGGCTTGTAAGTGAAATTTTAATATGAATGATGTGAAATTAATTGCATGTATTCGAATAGAATTACATGATTCCTTGGTGCATATATTCGAATGAATTTTACGGTGCATTATAAATTTTGGATTAATTATATTGCTTGATTCATTCGAACGAACTAATGTGCAAAGTGAAACAAATTTTGTTTGATCACAATGTTTAATTTGGAAACCGAATAGAATAGGGTTTCCTCACTAAGTACGAGAAGTACTTACCACTCGAACCTTCCTTCCTTCCCCTAAATTTCAGGTTCTAGCATCGTTGACCTCTATCCGTATTCTTCTCGTACGAAGCTTAAGTATGATCTTCACTGTCTTTGTCGTACTCATGATGGGTGGCCTAGTGTTCAGCATGTTAGATCAATTTGGCATAATGGTTATGTTCATGAACTATTTCTTTAGTATTGTATAAACTTATAAGAAGTTACCTTACATCTTGATATGTAATTAAAGGAAACTAAAACACTATGGATGATATTATAGGATATGATATATATATATGTATATGATGAAGTATGTCCATGGGATAATCGAATGTGATAAGAAATTAAAATAGATTATGTTATATACATCATAAGATAAGTGATTGGATTACATGTGCCCACCAAGCCTTGATCGAAACATTGATATGAAATGTGTATAATTTATATGTGACATGAATGATTGTAAATTAGTGCAATTTGAATAGATGTATTCGAATAAAAAAAAATATCACACGGAAAAAAAAAAATTGTTAACCCACTTCCGCTGCCTAATACGATTCTGTCACATGTTAACATAACGCTCCTTGCCCCTAATCTGGGGTGAGGGGTGTTATATAAAGTGGTATCAGAGCTTTTTAGGTTAAGTCCTAAAATTTTTAATCGAGTCTATATGCATCTGCATTGTTTAGGTATGCCACCCATGTATTGTATGATAAGATATCTATACTGAGCTTTCTGATCTTCTATTATTTGACTGAATGATAGAATATGAAGGACCCAAAAGACCCAAAGAATGGGAGCTCGCACGAATCTTCGAGCGAAGGTGAAAGTGTGAGATTGGGTGATAATTCTCCTGCTCAAACTGAAACTCCGAGAAAGGAGAGAAACAAAGAGCATGCTCAGACTTCCGAGCAAATTCCCAAAAAGTCTGTTCAAGTCACTGAACGGATCCCTACAGAGCATGTTCAGAACACAGAACAACTTCCACCTGAAAATCCTATGGTTCAGTCTGCCCAAAGGGAATGTCTCCTTAGCATGAAGGAGATGTTCAATCAACTTCTAACAAATCTGAAACAAGAGCAACCTACTGTTTCTGTCCCTACTGCACCTAGCAGAGCTCCGATAGATAAGCTTTCTCAGCATCGAGCCTACACTTTTACTGGTGCTAATGAAGAAAGACCAGAAGATGCAGAGTACTGGCTTGAAAACACCACCAAGGTGGTAACCCGACAATTACAATGCTCCGATGACCACAAATTGGAGTGTGCTGTAGCTCTGTTAGCTGATGAAGCTATGAATTGGTGGGAAACCACTACTCTTACTGTTCCGAATGAAATGGTGACATGGGAATTCTTCCTTGAAGAGTTCAAAAAGAAGTACATCAGTGAACAGTACTTAGCTGAAAGAAGAAAGAGATTCTTGCACCTTAAACAAGCCAATCGTCCTATTGAGCAGTACGTTGCAGACTTTTGCAAGTATTGCAAATATGGTGCAGAATACATCAAAACTGAAGCTGATAAATGCCGAATGTTCATTGAAGGCATGAATGATGAACTGAGTCCAATCTTCACTGCTTTGGGAATCAATGATTTCCAGAATCTTGTTAATCGGGCTATTGCAACCGAAGCTAGAATGAAAGCTGCTGAAAAGCGAAAAGGGGGCAATAGACCTGACAAAAAGCAGAAACGAGATGACAAGTCTCAATGGCAGTTCAAGAAGCCCAAATTTCAGAAAGAAGGGTCTTCTAATTTCACTTCTGCTCCGAGGAGCAATTATACTTCTAAACCAGCCACAATAATCAGATCCTCGGTACCGACTATGTCTGTTAATAGTTCGGGAAATTCTGAAAAGATTCCTCCTTGCAAGTTCTGTCAGAAACCACATCGAGGTCAGTGCAGACTTCAGGCAAATCTCTGTTATGCTTGTGGTGGTGATGATCACTACATCAAAGACTGTCCTCAGAAGCATGAATCTATGCCAGCTCGTAACACTGCAGTTCCTAGTCCGACATTCTCTAATCGGAATAGGAATGCCAAGTCAGCCCAGCCGAGTTATCAGAAGAAAGGCAAGGGTACTCATTCCAATGCTACTACTCATCAGGAATCTCGAGCACCTGCTAGAGTTTACCACATTCGTGGTAGAGATGATGAAGAGTCTCCTGAAGTGATTGCAGGTACTGTTGAGCTAAACTCACATCCTGTTTATGCTTTAATAGATTCGGGATCCACTCATTCATTCACATGTCTATCTGTTGTAAAAAGGTTAAAATTAGAACCTGAAAATGTGAAAACAAGTCTGATAGTCTCAAACCCTTTAGGAGGAACTTCGAATATAAACCTAATATGTAGAAATTGTTCATTGCATATTAGCAATTTGCCATTCCTTATTGATCTCTACATATTACCCTCCTGTGAGTTCGATCTAATTCTGGGTTTAGATTGGTTAAGTAAACATGAGGCTTGGGTAGACTGTCAAAATAAAAGACTGTATCTTCAGGGTTTAGGAAAGGAATCCATACTCCTAATTGATAAAAAGCCCACTTCCATTTTTTCATCCATGGTCTTACGAGATCAAATTGAATTTGGAATGTCTGAAATGCCTGTTGTTTCTGAATTCATTGATGTGTTTCCCGAGGAACTACCTGGTCTCCCTCCGACTAGAGAAGTTGAATTCGGGATTGAAGTACAGCCTGGCTCAAATCCGGTGTCTATCACTCCGTACCGGATGGCACCTCTTGAGTTAAAAGAATTGCAAAAACAACTTCAAGAACTTCAGGATAAGGGTTTTATTCGACCCAGCACTTCTCCCTGGGGTGCACCTGTTCTATTTGTGAAGAAGAAGGATGGAGCAATGCGTCTTTGCATTGACTACCGTCAATTGAACAAGATCACAATCAAGAACCGATATCCGCTCCCAAGAATAGAAGATCTGTTTGATCAACTTAGGGATGCTTCAGTATTCTCAAAGATCGACCTGCGATCTGGATACTATCAAATGAGAGTCAAAGAGGAGGATGTATCAAAAACAGCCTTCCGAACTCGTTATGGCCACTATGAATTTCTGGTAATGCCTTTCGGATTGACAAATGCTCCGGCGGCATTCATGGATCTCATGAATAGAGTATTCAAGCCATATCTTGATAAATTTGTCGTCGTCTTCATTGATGACATTTTGATCTATTCTCACAACAATGAAGAACATGCTGATCATCTTCGCATTGTCTTGCAAACTCTCCGGGAACGCCAGTTATTCGCAAAATTTTCCAAGTGTGAGTTCTGGTTATCGGAAGTCTCTTTCCTTGGACATGTAATTTCTGCAGAAGGAATTAAAGTTGATCCGAAGAAAATTCAGTCAATCATGGATTGGCGACCTCCTAGAAATGTCAGTGAAATACGAAGTTTCCTTGGTCTTGCTGGTTATTACAGAAGGTTTGTCAAAGGGTTTTCCTCTATAGCCTTACCTTTGACTAAACTTCTTCGTAAAGATCAACCGTTTGAATGGTCTGACAAGCAACAAAGAAGCTTTGACCAACTCAAAGCAGCCTTGACTCATGCCCCAGTTTTGATCCAACCAGAACCTGGCAAGGATTATACTGTGTATAGTGATGCTTCACATGCGGGTCTTGGATGTGTTTTAATGCAAGGTGATAATGTGATAGCTTATGCTTCACGCCAACTGAAATCTCATGAATTGAACTATCCAACGCATGATCTCGAACTTGCTGCAATCGTGTTTGCTCTCAAAATATGGAGACACTACTTGTACGGTGAGAAATGTTATCTGTTCACCGATCACAAGAGCCTAAAGTATCTCCTAACTCAGAAAGATCTGAATTTGAGACAACGCAGATGGATGGAGTTATTGAAAGACTATGATTTAGTCATTGACTATCATCCAGGAAAAGCCAATGTGGTTGCAGACGCCTTGAGTCGTAAACCGACATTGGGTAAAAATCTCTAATCCCTGAACCTTAAGAAATAAAATATAAAATGTTTATAATGAAAGTTTTGATTTTAAAGTGGTATTTATTCTTGTAGCTCCAACTGCTATCAATGCTCATCTTCGAGTATATCAGAAGCAAGGATTTATGTCCGAACTTCAAATTCAATCCAGTCTAATCTCAAGGATTGAAAATCTTCAGAAAGCTGATCCAGAACTTCAGGATATCATTTCCAAACTGGATACAAAGCCTGGTGAAGGATTCCGTATTCATACAAACGGTCTCCTTTACTTCAAAGATAGAATCTGTGTTCCAAATGATGAAAGTTTGAAAAGGGATCTTCTGGAAGAAGCACACCAAAGTTCTTTTTCGGTCCACCCTGGATCGGTTAAGATGTATAGAGATCTCAAATCTTTGTATTGGTGGTCTGGTATGAAAGCGACTATCAATGATTTTGTATCTAAATGTCTCAACTGTCAAAGAGTCAAAGCTGAACATAGAGTTCCCACCGGACTACTCCAACCACTTGTACTACCACAGTGGAAATGGGAACGAATTACTATGGATTTCGTGACTGGTCTTCCTTGTTCTCCCAGAAAATATGATGCTATTTGGGTGATTGTTGACCGATTCACCAAATCGGCACATTTTATTCCTATTCGTATCAATTACAGTTTGGAGACCTTGGCCAATCTGTATATTCAAGAAATAATCCGGCTACATGGAATTCCTATCTCCATTGTCTCTGATCGTGATCCAAGATTTACTTCTAGATTTTGGAAAACATTACAGAGAGCTATGGGAACGAAATTGAATCTAAGCACAGCTTTCCATCCGCAAACTGATGGTCAGTCTGAACGAGTAATTCAGATTCTCGAAGACATGCTTAGAGCTTGCATAATTGACTTTGGGAAGAATTGGGAGAAATCCCTACCCTTAGTTGAATTTGCCTACAACAATAGCTATCAGTCGTCTATTCAGATGGCTCCTTTTGAAGCATTGTATGGCAGAAAATGCAGAACACCTCTGTGTTGGTCCGAACTTGGTGAAAATAAGGTTTTGGGACCACAACTGCTCAGAGAAACAGAAGAGAAAGTTCAAATCATCCATTCTCGTTTAAAACAAGCCTTCGATAGACAGAAAGCATATGCTGATCTGAAACGAAGAGATATCCAGCATAACGTGGGAGACAAAGTTTTTCTCAAGGTCTCTCCATGGAAGAAAGTATTTCGGTTCGGAAAGAGGGGAAAGCTCAGTCCTCGCTTTATTGGACCTTTTGAAATTACTGAAAGAATTGGCCCAGTGGCTTATCGACTTGCACTTCCTAGTGAGTTCGATAAAATCCACAATGTCTTTCATGTGTCAATGCTCAGAAAGTATAGATCCGATCCTTCTCACATCTTAGAGCCGGAAGAAGTAGAACTGAATCCTGATTTGTCCTATGAAGAGGAACCAGTTCAGATTCTGGATAGAGAAATCAAAAGACTCAGAAACAAAAATGTTGCATTGGTTAAAGTCTTGTGGAGAAATCACGAGATGGAAGAGGCAACATGGGAACCTGAGGACACGATGAAAAAGCAATATCCTCATCTGTTCGATTCAGGTAAAATTCGAGGACGAATTTTCTTTAAGGGGGGAGGAATTGTAACACCCTAAAAAGTACCCTAGTTCGAACGATAGAAAAACGATATCGATAACGTAAAAGATCACAACTTAGCTAAGATTGAAAGAATTTAAAATGTATAATCATGTATAAGTACACATACTTGGTAGAAATAAAATTTAATCAATGTAAAATAATGTATATATATAAGTGTATATATATACATTCGATGGAATTAAATTAAGTTGAAGAATTGATACTTAAATATATATATAACATGATATGTGGATGATTATAAGAATTATATATATATAATTATGTTAGTGGGATTAGTTGGAGGATTAGTTGGGACATGACCCCTTTGGTCTTATCTCATTTAATTTGTCCCCTTTTTTTCTCTTCCTTATCCGGTTACTTAACCCACCAAATTAAGCAACATTTTGTTCATTCACACACACACTTACAAACACAAAATTGAGAGGAAAACCAGAGAGCTTTCGGTGAAGAAGACAAGGGTTGCATAGCATAGAAATTGAGTTAGAAAATTCAAGGAAAAATCGAAAGTAAGTAGCTCTCTCTCTATAGTTTTCGAATATGTTAAAATCTTTAATAGATCAATGGTTTTAATGCCTTTAGAAAATCATGAAAGTGATGATACTAAAGGTTATGCTGCTGGAAAATTTTAAGAACACAAGAAACCTCAAGAAATTTTGAAGGATAAAAGCTTATGAACATGCAAGAGTAAATATGGACAGATTTAGTAATTATAAGAACATGCAACTTTAGAAAATTGTAGGAAATTAATTAGTGGGAATTTCGTGATGAATTTTTGATATGTTCTACTTTGACATGTCTAAAGTGGTAGAAAAATTATAAATCTGAGTTTTGATCATTGTAGTGAAATCTGGAAGCTTAATACGAACATCATGTAAAACTGTCCTGCACTGTTCTTAGATGGACAGTGAACTTTAGAAAATTGTATAAAATTCACTAGTAAGAGTTTAGTGATGAAATTTTAATATGTTCTACCTTAACATGTCTAAAATGGTAGAAAAATTGTAAAAGGGATTTTTGATGACTGTGGTAAAATCTGGAAACCCATTTCGAATAGCATGCAAAACTGTCCAGTAATGTTCCTAGCTGGACAGTGAACTTTGTAAAATTGTATAAAATAATATACTAAGAGTTTCGACCTGAATTTTTGATATGTTAAAATTGGGTATGTTAATTGAATTTAGGAACAAACGGTGTTCGATTTGGAGTTGTGTACAGTAAATAAGAAATTAATTAAATTAGGTGGTCAGAAATGTGTATAAATGAAAAGAAGAAAAAATTAAGAATTTGTGAATTATTAAAGATGTAAAAATTGGATTAAATGAAGTGTTAATAAATTTATTAACAATCTGTAGGATGTGAAATCCACCAATTTTAGTGATCAATTTGAAAGTTTAAGTGATTAATTGAAGAAATTAGGAAATTTGGAAACTAGTCGAATTGGACCAAATAATTCAGGGACTGTTTTGAATAAATTGAGAAATTCAGTCTTTAATAGCATGAATTGCATTCTGAAAATTTGTTATTTGTTTGGCTTGAATGCCTTAGATTTTAGAAGCGAAAGGGTAGAAGAGGAGGTTACTCCGGGATCGGCTACGGATCGGGCGAAAGGCATACAGTTTCCGAATTAGCTCGGCGAATTGTGAGTGAAACGATTTTAGAGTTGGGATTAGAGTCCCAACTGCCTTAATTTGATTTTTAAGTTATGATAAGCATGCAATTTGGACTAATTAATTATTCGATTTTAGTAAGGGAAGAAGGAATAATGGAATTCGGATTTTATGCTTGTGTTATGCGATTTTGTTGCATATGTGATTGAAATTAAATTGATGATTGATATGTTTGATTCCGAATCTGATTTTTGGTTAATCTTACTGTTTTGGATGAATTAATCATGATGATTATTGGAAAATTATTGTGATATTGATTTCTTGTGGAAACAATGAAGTTGTGATATAGTATGTGAGTATGCAATGCTCTTACATGTTATAATTATGTTTGATAAGTTCAATTGAGTGTTGAACTATGAAATGAAATTCTGAATTATATGATATGAGTTTGGATCGTTCGAATGCTGATATGAAATATGTGAATTGAGCTTGTAAATGTTTATATGATCATGTGTGATAACATGTTATTGGATTCGAAATTATAAGCAATTAATCAAAAGGATTAATTAAGAAATTCTGAAAATTGGATTGACTAAGTATCTGATTAAATTAAAGATTGATATGCAAAGCCCTTGGTGTGTACAGTCTGTTTAGGTAGTACGGCTAGCCTAGAGTCTGAGCTCAATAAGAAAATCGGTACGTTAGTGTACTCGATATTGTGGTACGTAAGTGTACCTTCTTGCTTAATGTCTGCGGACATTATGATATGTTATACGTGATACGATTTGGTACGTGGTACCTATTACATGGTGAATTTTGATTCACAACCTCTTTTATACGTGACTTGATTACCTAGCATACTCTACTATCCAAGGCATTGCTAAATGAATTAAATGAACGATTAAAGTAATGAAATATGAAATTGGAAGTAAATTTGTGAAATTGGTTATGGAAGCATTCGAATGAAATGTTGAATTTTATGATTTTGCCATTCTTGATATGCTATGAAACTTTAATTGTGATAATTTGATATTTGAAAGTTAATTTAGGTTTCATGGCTTGTAAGTGAAATTTTAATATGAATGATGTGAAATTAATTGCATGTATTCGAATAGAATTACATGATTCCTTGGTGCATATATTCGAATGAATTTTACGGTGCATTATAAATTTTGGATTAATTATATTGCTTGATTCATTCGAACGAACTAATGTGCAAAGTGAAACAAATTTTGTTTGATCACAATGTTTAATTTGGAAACCGAATAGAATAGGGTTTCCTCACTAAGTACGAGAAGTACTTACCACTCGAACCTTCCTTCCTTCCCCTAAATTTCAGGTTCTAGCATCGTTGACCTCTATCCGTATTCTTCTCGTACGAAGCTTAAGTATGATCTTCACTGTCTTTGTCGTACTCATGATGGGTGGCCTAGTGTTCAGCATGTTAGATCAATTTGGCATAATGGTTATGTTCATGAACTATTTCTTTAGTATTGTATAAACTTATAAGAAGTTACCTTACATCTTGATATGTAATTAAAGGAAACTAAAACACTATGGATGATATTATAGGATATGATATATATATATGTATATGATGAAGTATGTCCATGGGATAATCGAATGTGATAAGAAATTAAAATAGATTATGTTATATACATCATAAGATAAGTGATTGGATTACATGTGCCCACCAAGCCTTGATCGAAACATTGATATGAAATGTGTATAATTTATATGTGACATGAATGATTGTAAATTAGTGCAATTTGAATAGATGTATTCGAATAAAAAAAAATATCACACGGAAAAAAAAAAATTGTTAACCCACTTCCGCTGCCTAATACGATTCTGTCACATGTTAACATAACGCTCCTTGCCCCTAATCTGGGGTGAGGGGTGTTATAGTTGAACTATGTCAAAGATGGTGAAATCTTGGGTGATCCATCCAAGGGGGTAACCACTCGTTCTTCTCTTAGATTAATGAATCATATTGCATTTATCTCATGCATAGAGCTTAAAAATATCAAAGAAGCATTGAAAGATGATTTTTGGATTATGGCTATGCAAGAAGAGTTAAATCAATTTGAGAGAAGTAATGTTTGGACATTAGTTGATAGGCCTAGTAATCAATCTACAATAGGAACTAAATGGGTATTTAGGAACAAACTAGATGAAAGTGGTAACATTGTGAGAAATAAAGCTAGACTTGTAGCACAAGGTTACACTCAAGAAGAGGGAATAGATTTTGATGAAACCTATGCACCCGTAGCTAGAATGGAAGCCATTAGGATGTTGCTTGCATATGCATGTTATCATAATTTCAAGCTTTTTCAAATGGACGTTAAAAGCGCATTTTTAAATGGTTTTATAAATGAAGAAGTGTATGTAGAACAACCACCGGGTTTTGAAAACTCAAAATTTCCAAATCATGTTTTCAAACTTACAAAAGCACTTTATGGTTTAAAACAAGCTCCTAGAGCTTGGTATGAAAGGCTTTCAAATTTTTTGATTGAAAAAGGATTTGAAAAAGGTAAGGTGGACACTACACTCTTTATAAAAATGTACAAAAATGACATTTTAGTAGTTCAAATTTATGTTGATGATATTATATTTGGATCTACTAATGAATGTTATTGTCAAGAGTTTGCTAAGTTAATGCAAGGTGAATTTGAGATGAGCATGATGGGGGAGCTCTCATTCTTTTTGGGACTCCAAATCAAACAAATGAAGGATGGCACCTTCATAAATCAAGCAAAATACATAAAGGATATGCTCAACAAGTTTGGCTTGGAGAACACAAAGCCTTAAGCCACTCCTATGAGCTCATCTACAAAGCTTGACAAAGATGAAGGAGGTAAGTGTGTTGACTCTAAGCTTTATCGCTCTATGATTGGATCTTTGCTTTACCTTACCGCAAGTAGACCGGATATACTGTTTAGTGTTTGCTTGTGTGCTAGGTTTCAAGCTAGTCCTAAAGAGTCTCACCTTATAGCCGTTAAGAGAATCTTTAGATACCTTAGAGACACTCCTTGTTTAGGCCTTTGGTATCCTAGAGTCTCAACCTTCAACCTTCATGCTTACTCGGATGCGGATTATGGGGGTTGCAAAATCGATAGGAAAAGTACATCGGGAACTTGTCAATTCTTAGGTAGTATGCTCATATCTTGTTTCTCTAAGAAACAAAATAGTGTAGCTTTATCTACCACCGAAGCCGAGTACATATCCTTAGGAAGTTGTTGTGCTCAAGTTCTTTGGATGAAGCAACAACTCTTAGATTATGGTGTAAAAATAGAAACTATACCCCTTAAATGTGATAATACAAGTGCAATATGTTTAACGAAAAATCCCATCCAACACTCTAGAACCAAACATATAGAAATAAGGCATCATTTCATTAGAGATCATGTCCTTAAGAAAGATGTGGCTATAGAGTATGTAGACACCTTAAATCAATTAGCGGACATTTTCACAAAACCATTAGATAAAGAGCGTTTTTGGTCCCTTAGGAGAGAGTTGGGTCTAACTAGCCTATCTTGACCTTTAGGACCTCTTTTTAGAATTAAATGTGCTTGATTTTGTGAAATAATCATGTTTATGTGTTTAGTCTCCCAATTTCTTCCATGCATATAGTTAGGGGGAGTATGTTTCTGTTAAAATATGCTTAGACATATTCATTCATCATTTACATACTTTTAAGAGATGTTAAGTTCATGTCTTTGGTTATTTTTAACCAAATAGGCAAAATTCTGGGCATAAGGTATCGATACTGCCCAATGGGTATCGATACTCGTTCTTCATTTCAATTTCCCAGAATTTCTCATCGCTTCACGCGTATCGATACCGCCTCATGCGTATCGATACCCTCTTCCAACGGTCAAAATTGAGAAAAGTCAATTCTATCCCTGTATCGATACCATCTAATGAGTATCGATACCTCTTCCAACGGTCAAAATTGAGAAAAGTCAATCCTATCCCTGTATCGATACCATCTAATGAGTATCGATACCTCCTTCAACGGTCAAATTTGAGGAAAGACAATACTATCCCCGTATCGATACCCTCTAATGAGTATCGATACCCTTTCGCGCTGATGGCATTAAATAGGTTTTTAATGAGATCTAATTTTACCAAAATTAAAACTCTTTAATATCCTATTAACCCTAAACGTTTTTGGCTATATAAAGGTCTCTTCTCCTTCATATTCTTCACCAAAAATCAAAAGAAACCCTTGAATCAAAGCCTTTTGCTCTCTCTCAAAATTCTCTCTTCAAAATTTCTATTATGGCACCAAAAGAGCATTCAAGG
Source organism: Hibiscus trionum (assembly GCA_030270665.1). NCBI lineage: Eukaryota > Viridiplantae > Streptophyta > Magnoliopsida > Malvales > Malvaceae > Hibiscus > Hibiscus trionum. The sequence goes on along the minus strand of BSYR01000075.1, from coordinate 1,235,637 downwards.
AAACGTCAAAGAGTTCTTCTTGCCGGAGACTCTTCAACTCCCGGATCGGTTGCTCGTCCGGATTATGCTACTATCTACAACCAATCCTTTGAAGATTCCGAGGGCCTTCCTTATTTCCGCCAATTCGAAAATTACAAAATTCGTGCGGAGAGGATCGTATCCATCCCCTTCCTCGACTCCGAGCGCTTCAAGTTTGAATATCTTCCGCTTCTTCGTCTTTGGAACTTCATGCATTTTCTCACTATTCCGGGTATTTATTATCGGCTTTTGGTTTTGATTTTCTTCTCTAATGCTAAATGCATTTATCGTAATGGAGAAGTCGTTGCCATTCGATCGTATCTTATGGGGAAACAAATAGTTCTTGATGTCAAGTCTATTTGTGAAGTTTTTAAATTGGAGGATGAAGGTGAAGATAATGAGAATGCCTTAGGGCATGTTCTTAGCGGTTCCGTAACCGTCCTCAATGCTCATGATCGAATCCTACATTTGATGGTATCATGGTGGCTTCGTCCCTCCGGAGGCAAATATTCCACCATCCGTCTATTGGATGATTTTTGGATTCGAAGTTTCCGACAACGAAAACGCCCAAATCTTGCTCGCATCATGTTCAATGAGATTGCTTATCATGTTCAACAACGTGAAACTCCTCTCATTACATCCTTTATCTACGGTACGGCCTTAAGCTATTACTTTGTTCAAAAGGATATTGATTGTTCGTTTGATCTTGCTTCTACTCTTACCGATCCTATCGACGAACATTCTCTTGCTCGAAGCAAATTTCATTATTTTAATGGAAATTGGCTACGTCTTACCGAGCTTCCACCCGAGGCCGCCGCCGCCTTAGAACAACAAGCTCCTCAAGCTCCTCAAGCTCCTCAAGTCCCACAACCCAATATGGATAATCTCATGACATATCTAAATGAACAATTCACCGGGTTGAATACTCGTCTTACCTCTATGGAAACTACATTTGATACGAGGATGACGGGTATGGAGAATCGCCTTACATCCCTCGAAAGCAAGCAAAATTCCTCGAATATTTCCATTGCCGCTTTCCACGATGAATGGCGTAATAGCATGAGGAACAATGACCCTTTAGGAGATGAAGATGACGATGATGAAGACGATGAAGATAATGCCTAGACTTCTATCCTTGCATATCATATCATATCATTTAGGATTTTTTTTTTTTTGCACCTATGTTTTATGTTCTTAGAATTAAGTTTATTATTAGGATTAATACCTATGCTTTGATTTTTTAGGATTTAGGTTTGCTTATATTTTGGATTTCTCGTTTTATGATATAATAAGATTATGTTGCTTATCTTTATACTCTTGATATTTGATGCACATTATGCTCTCACAATTTTTTTTTGATCTAACAAAAAGGGGGAGAAGATATAGCTCACAAACAAACTTCAAAATTTTTTTTTGGTTTTATCAAACTTACATCAAGGGGGAGTTAAGAATTTTGATTTTGAAAAATTTCTTTGGTCTTAACTAAATTGAAATATCAAGCTTATATTAAGGGGGAGTTAATTTTCAAAAGTTGTCAAAAATTTTAAGTTTTGGTTTTGTTATATCAAAAAGGGGGAGATTGTAAAACCTATGTTTGATTTTGATATAACTAGATCTTTAAGGATCAAATTGAAGAACTTAAAATTGTTTGTACAAATCCCTTAATAAGTTTTTGAAACCCCAAAGACTTTAAACTGATTTATTAGAACTCAAACTCAAATATTTTCTAAGTGTTCCAAGGCAAAAACATTGAAAAACGTCAACCAGTATCGATACCCATTGAGGAGTATCGATACCTTTTTAGCAAAGTTTGCCTCTGTCGGAACAAGTATCGAAACGGCAAACCCTAGTATCGATACGCTATGAAATCAGTATCGATACGGATGAACCAGTATCGATACCGTTTTATAATTATTAATTTCAAAGTCAGTTTAAAAATATAACCGTTGAGATTTTTAAACGGTCACTAAACCGGTATCGATACCCCTAACCCTAGTATCGATACCCCATTTGACAGTGAGCTATGTCGAGAAAAAGGTATCGATACAGCCTGTGCTGTTTCGATACCCAGTACCGATACGCCAAGAACGCGTATCGATACCCCTTTATTATTTGTGCACAACGGCTATTTTCTTGTGAGACAGGTATCGATACCCCACTATAGAGTACCGATACTCATAGCTGGAAAAGTGCAAGAAAGTGGAGAAAAAGCTTTCCAACGGCTATAATCTTAAAATCAACACTCACAACGGTTGGAAATCATCAAGAGGCTATAAAAAGACCCCAAGAAGCTCCAGCAACATAACATTTAACCTCAAGAAGATATCAAAACATCAAATCCAAGCATTTGTGCAAAAATCCTACTTTGTCTAGAAACCCCAATTGTATCCTTCATTTCTATTTTGTTCAATTGGGTTGAGTGCTTGATATTGGGCTATCATTTGTATTGAGAGATACCTTATTAGCCACCAAATTTCTTTGTTCTTTTGTGTGAGGATTGGGTTAATTTTTGGGTAGAAAAATTAACCGAAATTGTAAAGGTTGCCTCCTTGTCCTGGAAAAAGGGGACGAACAATTTAGTGGAAATTGTTGGAAATCCTTGGTGAGACTAAGGTAGTGGATGTAGAGTTCGGTTGGTGAACTTGAACCACTCTAAATTCCTGTGTCAATATTTTTAAGTTGCAATTTCCGTTACAACATCGCTAAAATTCCAATTCACCCCCCCTCTTGGTTATTATCATTCGTGTGATCCACTCAACATAATGCACCGGCTGCTTTTATGGATATGATGAACAGGATTTTCCACCATTATTTAGATCAGTTTGTAGTTGTATTTATTGATGACATCTTGGTGTACTCGCGAACTGAAGAAGACCACGACCGACACTTGAGACTTGTTTTGAAGACTTTGCTAGATCATCAGTTATATGCAAAGCTCAGTAAGTGTGAGTTTTGGATCCGTGAAGTAGTCTTCTTGGGACATGTAGTGTCAGCCGATGGAATTAGAGTTGATCCGAAGAAGATTGAAGCCATTGTTGAGTGGAAGCAACCGAAGTCAGTGACAGAGGTACGGAGCTTCTTGGGCTTAGCTGGATATTATAGAAGATTTGTAGATGGTTTCTCTAAGTTAGCTGCTCCGTTGACACAGTTACTTCAGAAGAGTGTTCAGTTTGAGTGGACAGAGGCAAGACAGAGAGCATTTGAGAAATTGAAAGAAGCTTTGACCCAAGCACCGATTTTGATACAGCCTGAGTCCGGGAAGGACTATGTAGTTTACAGTGATGCTTCTTATGTAGGGCTAGGGTGTGTTCTTATGCAAGACCGGAAGGTAGTGGCTTACGCTTTAAGACAGTTGAAGACCCACGAGCGCAACTATCCGACCCATGACATAGAGTTAGCTGCAGTTGTGTTCGCTCTGAAGATTTGGAGGCATTATTTGTACGGTGAGAAATGTACAATATACACCGATCATAAGAGTTTGAAATACATTATGAGCCAGCGAGATTTGAATCTCAGACAACGTAGATGGTTAGAGTTGCTAAAAGATTATGATCTTACTATTGAGTATCACCCAGGTAAGGCCAATGTAGTGGCTGATGCATTGAGTAGGAAGATGGCCGTAGACTTGAGAGCCATGTTTGCTAGATTGAGTTTGTCCAGAGATGGTGGCTTGGTAGCCGAGCTTCAGGTTAGACCTACTCTAGGTCAGTTGATTCGAGAGAAACAGCTTTTAGATAGATCTTTGGCACCTCACGTGCAAGATATAGCCGAAGGTAGATCTTCAGACTACAGTTTCAGTGTCGATGGGGTTTTGTGTTTCAAAGATAGAATAGTTGTGCCAGAAGACAGTGACTTGAGACGTACGATCTTGACTGAAGCCCACAGTAGTCCGTTTGCTATGCATCCTGGAAGTACGAAGATGTACCGTGATTTGAAGAATGAGTACTTTTGGGTTGGCTTGAAGAAAGATGTAGCCGACTTTGTGAGTAAATGCTTAGTGTGTCAGAGAGTGAAAGCAGAACATCAGGTTCCCTCAGGTTTGTTACAGCCGTTGAGAATTCCGGAATGGAAATGGGAGAACATCACCATGGATTTTGTTTCGGGTTTGCCTTTGACTCCTACGAAGAAGAACTCAGTTTGGGTGATAGTAGATCGCTTTACGAAGTGTGCTCACTTCTTGGCAGTCAACACTAATTACACGCTTGATAGATTGGCTGATTTGTACATTGGTGAGATTGTTAGACTGCATGGTGTGCCGAAGTCCATTGTGTCAGATAGAGATCCGCGGTTTACCTCTCGATTTTGGGAGTGTCTGCACACAGCTTTGGGTACCCGTTTGAACTTCAGCACTTCTTATCATCCTCAGTCAGATGGTCAGTCAGAGAGGGTCATTCAGATCTTAGAGGATATGTTGCGTTGTTGTATCATTGATTTTCAAGGTACCTGGGAGAAGCATTTGCCTCTAGTAGAGTTTGCTTACAATAACAGCTTCCAGTCGAGTATTCAGATGGCTCCGTATGAGGCCTTGTATGGTCGGAAGTGTAGAACTCCAGTCTGTTGGGCCGAAGTGAGACAAAAGTTGTTACCTATGCCAGATTTGCTCAGGGGGACAACTGACAAGGTAAAATTGATTTGTGATCGTTTGAAAGCTGCTTCGGATAGACAGAAATCCTATGCCGACTTGAAGAGGAAGGAAGTTGAGTTCTCAGTGGGTGAGAAAGTATTCTTGAAAGTGTCTCCGTGGAAGAAGGTAATGAGATTTGGCCGAAAGGGGAAGTTGAGTCCGAGGTACATAGGACCGTATGAGATTGTGAAGAGGGTTGGTCCTGTTGCATATTAGTTATGTTTTGTTGGGTTTTTCGACGCTCGATTCGATCAACCGATTATGCTCGCCAAGTGGTGGAGAGGTGAATTTTTGGGTGGAAGGGTTTAGGAAGCTAAAAGAATAAAGACACGATGATTTATAGTGGTTCAACCTTCTAACCAAGGTCTACATCCACTACCTTAGCTTCCTACTAAGGATTTCACAATCAATCCACTAATTGATTCGTCCCCTTTTCTAGGATCAGGAGGAAACCCTTTACAACGATCAAGCTTCTACCCAAAGCCTTGATCAAAACCCTCGAAGCTTTCTACCCAAAGCTTGAAGGAACCCCTCTCTTACAAAGAGATAAACAAAGAAGCAAACTTGAACCCTCTAATAGGTGTTTTGTTTGCACAATGAAGCACTCACCCAAAACCTAAGACACTTGAGCAAATTTAACAATGTAAGCTCACAAGTGTTGTCTAAGCAAGAAATGAACGATTTAAGCTCTAGACAAGTTTTTCACTCATAATGTTGTAACAATTGAAGCTCTTATCAATCTTGATGCTTGGAGGTCTTATTTATACTCCAAATTGAGTATGTAGCCGTTTATGGCCGTTGGGATCAAAATATAGCCGTTTGAAGACTTTAATTTCCTCCAAAATGCAATTCAGCTGCTACCCGTTTCGGAACGCTTGAAGCCCGTTTCGGAACGCTTTCTTTATAGATATAGCCGTTACAGCCTGTCGGGGTACCCGTTTCGGAACACCCTATAGCCGTTTCGGAACACGTATCGGAACGCCTTAATCCTGTTTCGAAACGCCTGCATTTTGAATATTATTTGGGAAAGAGCCGTTGGGGTTTATAGCCGTTAGGGTCGTTGCCACGTAGGCGTATCGAAACGGCCTATACCATTTCGGAACGCTTGGCCCGTTTCGATACGAGTATCGAAACGTTTTGCCACTGGAATCCCCCTGTTTCGAAACGCCCTATGGTGTTTCGAAACGCCCTATGGTTTTTGAGAAATTTGGCCTTTGAAACATATTAAAAACCATTTAAAAACTTCCTAAACATAATTTCAAGATGTTTGGACTTTAGAAATGTTTTTAAATTCTTTTTAAATTAGTCCAAAATATTTTTCAAATATTATATCAAAACATTAGTTCTACAATCTCCCCCTTTTTGATATAATAAAACCAACTTGAAAAATTGTTTGGGATTCTCCCCCTTTAACTTTTAAAATTGTGAATAAGAGATTAAGATATGAAATCAAATAAAGCTCCCCCTTATTCGTTTGAAAATTCAATTTTTCAAACCATTTCTCCCCCTTTTTGTTATATCAAAAAGAATTTAAAATGACATTTAAGTTCAAGATAACATAGGAGGCAAAAAAAAATTTTGACACTTAAAATTTTGGTTAAAAAAAATTGGCTCCCCCTTACTCAAAGCATCATTAAAATGTTAGTCCAACATATAAGCATATCTAGTTGAATTAAAAAAAATAAATCAAATAAAATTAAAAAACAACTAGAAATTTTACCAACACTTGAACCCAAGGGAGGATGTGAAGCCTTCCTTCTTCAAGTGTTCTTTCTTGTGTGCATGGAGCTCCCCCTCAATTTTTGACTTGTTGATCATTCTCCATCACACCTAGCAAAAGACAATCAAGTAATTTTTGGTATCCAAATTGCTTTGGATCCATAGACGTTAGTAGCACAAAATTTAGTCCCCTTAGGAATCCATTTTTCAATTTCATCCTTTTTAGTTGAAGTGGTTAGTCCTTTTGGGACCCAAACACTTCTAAAACATTTTCCATTTAAAAATCTAGGGGCACTAGATTGTCTTACATAAAAATTTGATTTTCCAAAATTGTTTTTCTTTTCAAGTTCTTTGGAAATCAAATCTTTTTCCTTTTTGAGATCATCGACTTCTTTTTGATGATCTCTTTCCATCGTTTGAAGCAAGTTTTGTAGGTTTAAAACTTTAAGCTCAAAATTTTTAATTTTGCTTCAAACTCTAAATTGGTTTTAGAAAGCAAATCATTTTCGGTTTTCAACTTTGAAATCAATTTTTTATTTTTCGAAAATGAAGCCTTGAATTCAAAAACCAATTCATCGTAGGCTTCTTGTAACTCATCAAATGTATAAGAATTTGAAATAGATGAGTTAGAAGTTACCTCCCCCTCATTGAGGGCCATCATGCATACGTGGGCTACTTCATTATCGGTGGAGTCTTCATCACTCCAAGTGGCCACGTATGCTTGTTTAGAAGATGATCCCTTCTTTTTGGATTTGTGGGAATCCTTCATCTTCTTCCTCGATTCATGCTTGGATTTTTCCATTTTGTTTTTCATGAACCGGGTGAATTTGTTGAAGAGATGGACCATCTCTTCATTTTCACTATCCTCCTCACTTGAATCTACATGATGACTTGTGGAGGATTTGAGAGCAATGGCATTTATATTGATGCCAATACTCTTGAGTTTCTTCTCTCCCATAGCTCTAATTGCTTCCCTCTTTTTCTCATCCTCTTTATTTTTCTTCATGATTTGATGAGTAAGGAGAGACCCCATGAGTTCATCAAGCTTCAAAGTTTTTAAATTTTTGGCTTCGATGATGGCGGTCCTCTTTGAGTCCCAAGACTCGGGAAGTGAGTAGATGAGCTTTCGGACAAGTTTTTCTTCCGGGATGGCTTCTCCATAACCTTTAAGACCATTGGTGATGGTGGAGAATCTATCAAACATCTTCTCGATGTTCTCTTCCGGATCCATCTTGAAGTTTTCATACTCTAAGGTGAGGAGCCCAATCTTGGTCTCCTTGACTTCATTAGTCCCCTCGTATGTGACTTCAAGCTTGTCCCATACCTCCTTGGCACTTTCACAAGAAGACATCTTCTCATAGATAGTTGGGCCAAATGCACAAAAAAGCATGTGCAAGGCTCTACAATTTAGCTCCATCTTCTTGCGATCGTTGGCACTCCATTCCGCTTTGCTTCCTTGAGGCACGAACGGACCGTCTTCAACTACGTCCCATAGCTTGTAATCTATTGCCTTCAAGAAGAATTTCATCTTTGTCTTCCAATGGGCATAGTGATCTCCGTCGAAGAAGGGCGGTATGTTGATGGATTGCGCCATTTGAGCCGGTTGGTGAAATGATGATCGAGCTTGCCGGATCTTCTCAATAGGATGTGAATCCCCTTCAATTGAGCCAAGCTCTGATACCAATTGTTGGGTTTTTCGACGCTCGATTCGATCAACCGATTATGCTCGCCAAGTGGTGGAGAGGTGAATTTTTGGGTGGAAGGGTTTAGGAAGCTAAAAGAATAAAGACACGATGATTTATAGTGGTTCAACCTTCTAACCAAGGTCTACATCCACTACCTTAGCTTCCTACTAAGGATTTCACAATCAATCCACTAATTGATTCGTCCCCTTTTCTAGGATCAGGAGGAAACCCTTTACAACGATCAAGCTTCTACCCAAAGCCTTGATCAAAACCCTCGAAGCTTTCTACCCAAAGCTTGAAGGAACCTCTCTCTTACAAAGAGATAAACAAAGAAGCAAACTTGAACCCTCTAATAGGTATTTTGTTTGCACAATGAAGCACTCACCCAAAACCTAAGACACTTGAGCAAATTTAACAATGTAAGCTCACAAGTGTTGTCTAAGCAAGAAATGAACGATTTAAGCTCTAGACAAGTTTTTCACTCATAATGTTGTAACAATTGAAGCTCTTATCAATCTTGATGCTTGGAGGTCTTATTTATACTCCAAATTGAGTATGTAGCCGTTTATGGCCGTTGGGATCAAAATATAGCCGTTTGAAGACTTTAATTTCCTCCAAAATGCAATTCAGCTGCTACCCGTTTCGGAACGCTTGAAGCCCGTTTCGGAACGCCTTCTTTATAGATATAGCCGTTGCAGCCTGTCGGGGTACCCGTTTCGGAACACCCTATAGCCGTTTCGGAACGCGTATCGGAACGCCTTAATCCTGTTTCGAAACGCCTGCATTTTGAATATTATTTGGGAAAGAGCCGTTGGGGTTTATAGCCGTTAGGGTCGTTGCCACGTAGGCGTATCGAAACGGCCTATACCGTTTCGGAATGCTTGGCCCGTTTCGATACGAGTATCGAAACGTTTTGCCACTGGAATCCCCCTGTTTCGAAACGCCCTATGGTGTTTCGAAACGCCCTATGGTTTTTGAGAAATTTGGCCTTTGAAACATATTAAAAACCATTTAAAAACTTCCTAAACATAATTTCAAGATGTTTGGACTTTAGAAATGTTTTTAAATTCTTTTTAAATTAGTCCAAAATATTTTTCAAATATTATATCAAAACATTAGTTCTACATGTTTGCCATCCGAACTAGAGAAGATACATGATGTGTTCCATGTTTCGATGCTTCGTAAGTATAGGTCTGATTCATCACATGTTATGCCTGTAGAGAAGATCGAATTGAATCCGGATTTGACTTATGATGAAGAACCAGTTGAGATCTTAGCTTCTGATAGTAAGGTGTTGCGGGGTAGATCGATTGAGTTAGTGAAGGTACGGTGGCAACGTCGAGGTGTGGACGAGGCCACTTGGGAGAGGAAGGAGGATATGGAAAAGCAGTTTCCGTATCTCTTTCAGTCAGGTAATTTCGGGGACGAAATTTCTCAAGTGTGGGAGAGTTGTAACACCCGTGTTTTGGGGTTAGGAGTTAGTCAGGTTAGTTGGTCTGAGTTGGTAGAATTAATTTTAATCAAATTGATCTTAGTTTGAGCAAATTGAGTTTTAAATAAAAAGGGAGGGATATTTTGGTAATTTAAAAAAAAACTTTTATATATAATAATAATATTAATCATAATCTTATCATTTCCTTTCTTCCTCCTCCCCCCCTGCCGTATAACCACACCCAAACTTCCCCAAACCCTAAAACCTTTAATTCATCAAATTCCTTCATCAAATCAAGGGCGTTTTTGAAGGTAATTACATATTCGGACTCTCCTCTTCATCCTCTACGTTTACATAGCTTTATATTTCGAAACTACCCACTTTTGTGATTTTCAAGTTTAATGAAAATTTGAGTTTTTAGTGAGTTTTTCAATTGTTTTTGATTTATTGAGTTGGGTTTTGAGTTAGTCTTGTTAAAATACACATAATATGTTAAAATGAGTAATTTTGGGTGAAAATCCGAAATGGGTATTTGAGGCCATTTTTGAAGTGTTTAAAACTTGAATTTTGATGAGTTTTATAGTTCAATTGAAGGGCTGATGGTATATGTATGTTAGGAAAGTGTTTTGGAACCATTTAGATGTCATTTGGGTGATTAAAAATATGATTTTCGGCTGGGTAAAATAGGAGTACGAAAATGAGAAATTTGGTGATTGTTTTAGTTGGAAATTGTTGAAGTGTGGCTTGTGTTTATGGATTGGAGTGGTGACTGAAATTTAGCATTGAATTATGAGTAATGGTTATGTTTTGACTTGGCTAGAAACAAGAGGAAACACCGGAGAAGCATCGGGATTGAATCCGAGTATTTAGGAGGCTTGCTTGCTTGTTTGAGTTGCTAAGGAAGGGTGGTGAGTAAAACTTTAAATTATTTTGAAGTTGGTTCAAGTGTGTATTGGATGTGTGGGAATGAGCTTGGTAGGCCATTCCTAGGTGGGAGTTAAATTGGTAGTTTAACTCTTTAATTTTCCATTGATAAATGATATGTCATTGCCTACTTGTTCATGTGAAAAGTGGATTGATTTATATGTATGTATCTTGATATGTATATATGATGAGCATGATATATAATTGGTGGATATATGATGTGATGAAAGAAATTGGCACTAGTATGCTTGGGTACAATGATCGATCATTAGGATGAGTGTGCACACAAATTGAGTCAAAACGTACGTGGCCTTGGTGGCGTTAAGGCACCAAGGAGGAGTACGGTGAAGTAATATTCCACCGGAAATTTATATATATTCTACGTGGCGATGAGTGGAATCCCGTCCGTAGGGCATGTGGCGATGAGTGGAATCCCGTCCATGCAAGGCCGGTGATGAGTGTAATCCCACCGAGGTAAGGTTGATGTTGGAAAATGCGTTCCAACATGTTATCCGCGTATTCGAGTCATAACTAGGTGCCAAAATGAGAATTATGTTGTTGAGCTTAATATGAAGTAAGATGCCATATTATGATTCTTGAACATGTTATTCTTTCATGATTTTGAGGTCGAGTTTAATATGATGTGAGATTCCATATTATGACCCTTGAAAATAATATGATGATTATGCTGTTGAGTTTAATATGATGTGAGATGCCATATTGTTACTCTTGAAAGACTAACTAGGTTGACTTGTTGATACCTATGCATGTTGTATGTGAGATTTAGGGATGACACGATTGAACCCTGCATTGTTGTTGTTTTTGGATTTTAGAGCATCCTCACTAAGCTTTTAGCTTACGCTCTCATTTTCAACAATGCAGATCATTAGCGTGGTGTTAGCAAGGAGCAAGGCGAAGGGGCATTCTAAGTTTTTGTTGCTCAAGTATGGTTTTGTAATTAATGTGGTAGTTTAGCAATGGGGCAATTATGTGATTTGCATGAGCTATGTTTGACTCATAAATGGTGTTGATGTTTATGCTTGGCTTGATCTTGTAAACCATGCTATGACTTGATGAATGCTTGTGTGTGATGGCATGTCCTTTTTGGATGTTTAGGTTGCTTAGTTGATATGTGTAAGTCTCACATGTGTTAATTTTTGTCTTTGGTATTGTTGAGACCTTATGTATGTCCATATATGCATAAATTGCTCTTTAATTGGAATGCTATGTATGAATGCTTTAGTCCATGTTTGAATGATTTTCTTGGCTTAAATAGGTGTTCTTGCATGTTTGTATATGCTTTATTGCTTCCTAAAATATGTTTTAAATAATTCTAACTTTAGCCGATCTTTTTCAAAACATCTATGATCCGTTTTTGCACTAAAGCTGTTTTTTCCAGTCTCCAAGGCAGAAACTTTCCAATTTTTGCTTCCAGCCTCCAAGTGCAAAAGGATCGATCCCCTTGTTTATGGGATCGATCCCTTGTGTAATAAATACTAAATTTTTAAAAATTGAGGTTTGCAAGCTTTACGTTTTAGTCCTGATTCTCGTATGTGCAATTGCTTGAGTTTGAGATGTCCATTTGAGTTGAAATTTGGCAGAGAGGCATGAAACATGACTAATTTCATAATGGTAACTTTAAATTTGGTAAAGTCCTCTTAATTTCCAAAATTTGTAAATTGGTCCCTAAATTCGTATTTTGTTCAATTGAGTCCCTTATTGTTTTCCGATTGCTGTGATTTTTGAGTATGCTTATCTCAAGAGTATGCCTAGGTTTAATGTGCATCTAGACAAGTTTAAAAAGAAAAAAAAGGGTCGTTAATCAAGGTTGACTTTCGGGTTGACTTTGGTTTTCCCCGTGTAATCTTCGTAGTTCGGGTCAGCCGTCTAGGCCGGGCTACGGGGGTTACATACACGGTGTATGTGATTTATTAAAGTGTTAAGAAAATTAAACATATACTACCTTGTATTCACACCGATATATTGCAAAGTTTGGATCAAAAAGAATCAAATTCCGCCTTTGCCATAATTTCCAACAAAGAATCGCAAACAAAGTATTCCAATTTTCCTGATCTATTGCAAAGTCAGCATCCTGTTTTAAATTTTCAACAAATCAGTCCACCAACGGCATGGACATAAAAGTGTCCCAACACTAAGGCTTTGCTTGATATGAAGGATATAAATACGGAAGGATAGAAAATTTGTTAATCAAATGGTTAAGATTCAAAGTAAGAATGTGGTTATGAATCTCCACCATTTGATTAACAAAATTTTCATCCCTTTTTATTCTCATCCTTCATACCAAGCAAAGCCTAAGATTTACTAAAACTAAATAAAATACAACATTAGGAAAATAAAATTAAAAAATAGAAAAATAACATATCTATGACGAGGACTGAATGACAAGAAAACAAACCTTAAAAAAACGCTTAATGACAGACACCAATAAATATAAATATTATATATATAAATAAATTTCATAAATATTTCAAGATAAGTTGATCTAAATTGATATAATATTTTTAATAATATTTATAATAAGGAAAATACTTTGATGCTATGGTTTAGTTTGTATGGTGTAGAATTGAAGATTTATGATTAGAGTTTAGAGTTTGGGATTGAAGTTTAGGTTTTAGGGTGCTAGGGTTTGGAATTTAGGTTTTCATTTTTTATACAGCTTGTACATCAAAATATAACCCTTATAATAATATGTTATAATAACAGTTGGTCTTTTAATAATATTTATAATAACATGTTATAATATCTGTTGGGCGGGTGAGGATAGAAAGGGCACAAAAGCATATTAATTTTTTCCCACCACCCACGGCGAATTTAAGTAGTATCGAGCTAATTTTTTGCTTAAATTTATTTAAATAATATTTTTAGTTTTACCCAGGTCTGAATCCTTTCCCTCTTGGCGTTAATTTGACCAGACCGGTAAATAACGCACTGGATCTCAATCCCGTTTTTTTTCGTTTAATTTACAACCGTAACAGAAGCAACGACAAAATCAAAACTGATATATATATATATATATATATATATATTAACAATGACAACTATATTTCATTAATAAAAATAATGAAATGAATCATAATTACAACACACTCAGATATAGAGAAAAAAATGAGACAATAGTCATAAAAATTTATTTATAAAACAAAAAAATTAAACTCAAAGATACAGAAAAAAAAACGAAACCTTCCCTTGAGATTTACGTCCAACATCAAAAGAACTCAGTAACCTTCATATAAACCTTTTTTGTCTCTGCCGAACGAGACACTTTACAAAGTGATAAATGAATGGTGAGCGAACCAAACTATCTGGCAGACTGCTTCGCTACACAATTTTGAGTATATCAACAAACAACTTTTTACCAAAGAGATGATCTAACTATACTTGACCACCAACAAATCTATCAGAAAATAAAAGTCGTGAGAGTCTTTGTGCCAGCATCAAAACGACCGCAATATATGCGATAAACGCACCAAAGCCGTAAAGAACAAGCTACGAGAGCAGAGAAAAAGCATGTCACAATAGTAGAGAAAAGCGTGTCACAAGGACATAAACTTTTATTCAAAATTAAAAAATTTCAAGAGAAAAGAAAAACAAAGGATCTATAGTATGAAAAACAAAAGAAATAATTAATAAACAACGGTAGTCGACGACCAACATTAAAATTAGTGTCGTCGTCGACTAAACAAAAATTAAAAGAAAAGAAAAATGCAACACAGAAATTTTGAGAGAAAACTTAGGTTTGAAAAAGAAAAGTAAATCATAAGCTTATAATGGATGAATTAAATTTACAGATCACTCAAACCGGATTCAAATTTTGTTTCGAGCTAAGTTCCAAGTCTTTACATTTTTATGTCAGGATTAGGACGAATGGAAATCGTCTACCCCTTTAATTATGCCCCTATTGGTGCCTCCACTTTAAAACAATGGGTTTAGGGTTTATGGTTTGGGGTTTAAGGTTGAGGCTTAGAGTTAGGGTGTAGGGAATTAGGGGTAGGGTGTATTTTTTAGGGTTTAGGATATGGAAATTAAGGTTAGGGCTTAGAATTTAAATTTTAGGTATTTTTTTAGTAAGGGGCATATAAAGAGGCATGGTTAGAGGGCAGAAGATTTTTACTCGGATTAGGACAAGGGAAAGAAGATTAAATCATGGAATGTGACATCTTTTCCCCTTATTTGTATTTTTATAAATAGATTCTTCTTCAATAGTTTTTATTCAACACAAATCGCTTCTTCAACATTATGGTTCACTAATTCTGGAATTGTATGACAGCTTCGGAACAAGGAATTTATCAAATTAATATGAACTTGGGGTTTTCTTATCTTCGGAACAAAATTTATATAGGTGATGTGAGCACATCTTCACCTACACTTGATGTTGATTCGGAGGTCTTGCCGTTAGGACCAATTACGCGATCTAGGGCGCAACGTTTCAGGGAAGTTCTTTTCTTTACTTGTGCTAACATTTCAGAATCATTTGATAATGTTTGTGCCTTAGATAGTAAGCCTTTTAATGTGTTGCATATTGATATGTGACATGTTTAGGTTATATTACTTATTAGGTATATTTAAATATGTATATAATATGATATATATATATATATATATATATATATGTGTGTGTTTGGAATAATGTTTTTTTTATATATATGCGTGCAGCCCACTTAAGAGAACAAATCACATAGCAGCCCATTATCACCAGCAAGCACATATCAAAACAACGTTTCAGGGAATGCATGAACCATGCACGTTCGACCATCAAAGAGTTGAGGCAGCCCGTACGTGAATCAGCACATGTTTGCGTGTGCATGGCCAAGGCAGCCGGTGCATTTAATTTTCTTTGGTGCGGCAAAACAAAAGAGATAAGAACAAGCATTTGTTCTTTGAATTTCAAACACAAATAAAGCACGTGGATACATGCGACTTCTTTTATTTGTGCGGCAGAATGGATAACTTCAATTAGTTTTCCATGTTTGAATTTCAAATTGCCAAGCACATTTTGCATGTGTACAATTCAACGTTTGGCAGATTATTATTCTTGAATTTGATTGTAATTTTAAGATCATTTTCAGCCACACATTTGGGCGGTTCATGTATGTATTAAGCCTATAAATATTGTAAACTTTGTACTTGCTAAGGTTACCAACTTTGAAATAAAATCACATTTGAGAGAATTTTCTCTTTTCGGTTCTTTTTAGAACTATTCGACACTCAAACTTGTTTGTTTGTCATTGATACTTCGGGTTCCTAAATTGCTATTTAGCGGGTCCAAGTCCTTCGACGTTAAACAGATTCGATTCGGGTTTGCTCAGTAGATTGTGCAGGTTCTTTCGAGTTTAGCGTTTTCCAACATCGGTCGTTTTTGAAGCCTTCTTCACCATCGTTGAAGTTCTTTCCAAAACGCCAAAATTATCATATTACTCTATATTATTTTTTTTCTTTCATCATTAAGTCCCTATTTAAAATAAATATGTCGTATAATTTTTGTTGTTTCCTTGTTGTTTTTATTGTAGGAACGTGCCTACAACACTCCTAGATCCGTAACAAACGAGGATAGTCCGTTTCGGTAGACTGCCCCTTATTAATAGGAATCAAAAATATATATTCAATATAAAACATTGTCGCTGGGAATACATAAAAGCTTTTGAAACAGACAAGAATCTTTCTCCAGCGCCATCAGCAACAGTACATTTTTGAATTAAAACTTCAAAAACACAAAATTAAAGCATTAAAAATATATAGCAGACAGAAGTCCAACAAAAGTGCTCCCTAGTTCAGCCAGTTTTCACGCCCCGCCAAAGTGCACCAGGACCGACCGAGGAGTGTCCCTTAGGTGCACTCGAGCCAACAAAGGCAAAATGAAATGTTTTGGGCGTTTTAAGGCAAAGGATGAACCAATGAAGGTTCTAAAATGGCCTAGAGAGGCCCACAATCATCTTGAACATTTCCACAAAGATCCAGGAGGTTCTCCAAAGGTCTAGACTCGTCCAGAAAGTCTTAGGAGATTCTAGAACACTCTGGAAGGTTCTCGGAGGTTCTAGAACATTCTAGAAGGACCTGGAACATCCTGGAAGCATCTTGAACATTCTAGAAGGATCTAGAATGTTGAAGAAGACCCTGGAAGACTCTATAAAGTTTGGGACTACACTAGAAGTCTCTGGAACTTTCTAGAAGCTTTTGGATAGTTAAGGACATAACTAGATAGTTGTAGAATATTCTAGAATACTTTAGAGTCTTAGAAATAGATGTAGATAAGGATAGACTTATCTAGAATGTTGTAGTCCCTTGTGAAGATATTTTGGGAGGTAACATTATAGTCGTTGGATCGAATAGATCATAACCGTCCATTGAGGAGGTGAGAGCTTATAAATAGGGACACCCCTTTCATTTGTAAGACATCCCACAAATCCTACAATTCACATAAGTTCTCTCTTGTAAAGCTTTCTTAAGAGTTCAATACAAGGTTTCTTTCCTTGTAACTCTCTTGCCTTCTCCATTCTCGTGTGTGTTTAGCTATAGCATTCGCGTGAGAAATGCTTGCTAACATTGTGTCGGGAGTGTTAGCACCGCACAGATTGGTTTGAGAGAATAAATCCGTGACACAGTGCTTCCTTCACGAATTATATGATCCATGCTTTTTTTTAACTTCTGATTCAAGCAAAAACCTGCAAACATAGATAAAATAAGATAAGAGAGACATCATTAGAAAAAATGAGCAAGAAAAAAATCAAAACACATACACAGAATGTAAGTTAAGCTAAATTAACATGAACATTAGTAGCCTGATTCACATTCCTGCACCAAAAGATCATATTTTATCTGATTTTCTAAGATGAGATCAATGATGATTTCAGTAGTATCCATATGTAAACTTCTGCAAAGAAAAAAGAAAAAAGAAAACATCAATTACCGAGGTTTATCAGGCATACATGTTAAAAAAAGATGGAAAGAAATGGTTCCACACTTACAAAGAACTCTCAACGTTCTTGGGTGGAAGATAGCGATTAGGGTTGTGAGTCAGAAGCGATTCATATTTCATATTTCGTTCGAATAAAAAGAAGAGAGTAGAAATAAGAGCAAGGTTTCTAGATCCAATTTTTTTCAAAATGTAATGAGGGGCTATCGAATGAAAAAAAGGGGCTGTTTTTCCAAGATTCAAAATAGAAAATATTAAAAAAATCCTATTTCATATTTCGTTCGAATAAAAAGAAGAGAAAAGAAATAAGAGCAAGATTTCTAGATCCAGTTTCAGATATAAAAAAGGTATAATTTCGCTTTCTCTTTTCATTCGAATGTAAAAAAAAAAACCAAACAATAAGGAGATGATTTACCTTGGTTTGATCTCGAGCCACGGCCACCGTGCACGGCCAACTCCGAAGCGTCGATGTTCGACCGAATCCAGGAACTCTTGTTTTTCTAAATGTGTAAAAGGGGTGAGGGCTTGAATTTTAGGGATTGAAAAAGTAAGAAAAAAAAACAAAGAAAAGAGGGGGAAGAAGATACGGCTGAAGAAAATGAAAATGAAACCTGTTGCTTTAGGTTTTAGTATGAAAAATGGGTAAATTACATAAATTCTCTCTTGAATACAATGACATAAGGAAGGAACAACAAAGAAAACAGTAGATATTATTAACAAAAAAACAAAGAAATATAGAAAATTATGTTATATCTGTAAACAATACAGCAATACCTTCTGTTTTTTCGAAGTACACTGGTTAAGTTCTGGTTCAAATCTTTCCATTCTGAAGTTACAAATTTAAAGGGCAATCTCTCTCGTTATTGATGATTATAACTCGAATAAATTAGCTGCAAGAACAGCCAGCAAAGTGAAAAAAAAAACCCCCATAAATTCAGCAAACAAATCCATCGTTGATGCAATCAAATTGTAGTGCAAATAGACACTGATTTAGAGTTTTGGGAGCTTTCATGTATATATATAGAGAGAGAGGCTGCTCACGTATTACTTGGGATAATCCTACATAATACTTTTAAAAAACAGAGAGATAGAGGATTATCATTCTTATAGATAAAGTGATTTGAAACTGTCTTTTAGGATTAATATCGCCCGATTTAAATTAGAATTTAAACTTTAAACTTTAAATTAGGATTAACCTTTAACTATTCAAAATAAAAATTCTCATTTCATTTAGGGTAAACTACAACAGAGGTCACTTAATTATGGGTAAGGTTACATTTGGCTCACTCAATTATTAAAAGTTACATTTGAGTCATTTAACTATGAATAATGTTACATTTGAGTCACCCAATTATTAAAGGTTACACTTGGACCGCTCAATCATGGCTAAGTGGGGGCGTGATTGAGGAGAAATGATGTGTTTTGTGTGGATTTGAGTATGAGTCAAGATATCATTTATTCTTCTCTTGCTTGGGCACTAAGGGGATCTGGAAGGAGGTTCTGGTCCTATGTGGATTATCTAGAAGTGTGGGTGATTGGGCAGATAAATTTGGTTGGGCGACTCGACATCTTAAGGGTAAGTCACTCATTGTGACTATCCTTAAACTTGCTTGGAGTGCTTACGTTTACTATGTTTGGAGGGAAAGGAACTGTAGTCTCTTCCGAGGTGCGGATGATAATTTTGGGGCTATTTTGCCGGCCATCAAAGCTGTTATTCAAGCTAGATTAGGTGGTAAGAAGATAAATACAATTGATTCTGTTAATGTCCAGCTTTGTAATTGTTGGGATATAGAAGTATAACTATTTGATTCATTGTAAAGTTTGGTTGTACAGACTGATTTTATTTGTAGCAGTGATCTCTTGCTTCTTGGATAATAAAATAAGCAATTATCCAAAAAATCATGGGTAAAGTTACATTTTGGCCACCTTCATATTTAAAAAAATATATATCAATTTGTGTATTAGATTAGTTAATGATTTCAAATGAAGTACTCTAATGTTATATCAAACAAATTTACCCAGTTCAAATATTAAATGCATTTCAAACTTAACGTGAAGTAATATTAAAAAAACTTAACGTGAAGTATGTTTAAAATAATATATTAAATATAAACTTATGTGTATTTATGCCCTTCTTAAATTTTATTGATATATGATATGAACTTTTATAGTGTCTAACTTGTTCTTTAATGTTTTTTTAGTAATTTCTATTTAGGGGAAAGAAATTTTGTTTTTATTAAGTCTTGAACCTACAACTTATGAGAAATAGATGATGTTAATTTGAGAGTTTTAACCAAATATTTTAGAGTTTATTGACTTTAATGTCTTTTTAAAATTTAATATACGAGTTTTCAATATGCTCCAAATCCAAACTAATATTTAATGTCTAAATTGATAGCTATTAGGATGGATTTAATAGATACAATATTGAAATTTAAGTAATTAATTAAAATATCTTGTAATTCAGAAACTAATTTAAAATTTAGATGATAATTTAAGATTCAAATTCTATCCTTAAATCTTGTACAATATACAAATCCTAGATTTAAAAGTATATTTAACTAATTTTAGTCTATACTCTTTTTTTTTCTTCAAAATTTAAATTTTATTATCGGCCATCAAACCATCGTACAAGTTCCCTAGTTTGATAAATAAATAATGGGTTTTAAATTTTATACACTGAAAAATAAATTTTACACAAGTTTACTTATTTATACTATAAATCAAAATTAACCCTAAACTCTAAACTTCAAATTATAAATTCTAAACATTATCCTTAAGTTCTAAACCATACAACCCTAAACACTAAGCCCTAAACTAAACACTCAACTCTTAAAACTAAAAGGGTTGTGTAAACTTTAATTTACACAACCTGTGTACTAAAGTTTTTATCATAATAATTGGCTACGTTGTATATCGAACTTTATCCATGTATAATTCTACTTGCTATACGTGTACGATCTACCATCAAAATGTTTGTATACAAGAGAATGCTTCGCTATGTAAGTTACGCGGTAAGTAACACACGCCCTCCTTCGGCCCATGAATAAAACAAGGGTTATTATTTATACACTAACGGTAAAAAAAAAGTTACGAATTAAAAAATTAGTTTATAGTTTAGAGTTTAAAGGGTTTGATTCAAGATTTATGATTACAATCTAACTTCCTATCTTTACTATCATAAATCCTAAACTCTAAACCCTAACTCTCTACACTTTAAATCATAAACTATAAATTAACTCTCCAATCTTAAATTTAATCCCAAAGAGAGGTATTAATGGATTAAGACAAGATGTTTCACTCATAAAGCGAGGTAGGTCTGGGGTGCAGTTAAAAGATGACAAGTTTCGAAACTTGTTCAAGAACTTAAAATGTTAGATTTTTTGATAATATTCTAGGTTGAAATTTTCGTGTTTTTGATAAGTTTTGATACTTAATTTTTTTGGACAAATATCAATACTTTCAAAATAAATTTAGTTACGTATCACGAAAAACCAACCTAAAATGCAATAAATAAAAAGTACATTTTAAATTTTTGTAGAAGTATCAAAATTTTAACCTTACCCTAGACATGTTATAGGTTAGATTCGCCCATGAAGTATCAAAATTTAGTTACGAGCAGGTGGAGGATACAAATACTCCCCGACGACTCTCACATGAACCAGAGTCTGTGAACGGTGCACACATAAATATTCAAGAAACGGGCTATTGGATAGAAAGTTGTCAAGAACTTGGTCACTTACATCCACACATTTCAGTACAAGGGATGTGAGGGGAATAGAACTCGGTAAACCAAGACTCCGCGGACACAAAGCGTATAAGGAACGCTTTAGGGACGTAGACCTCTTAGTGGTGCAAAATCCAATTCTACTTTTTTAGCTTTCTTTTCAAAAACAAACTTCACCCATTTATCAATGTCAGGCTTATGGCTTCTATTAAGATCAAAGCAAACTCCGAATTCTTCAATACAAGGTAGAGGATACAATTCCACGAAATGATTCACCGAATTTACGAACCTAACCTTTTCTGAATCTATAAATTTATCAAGCCTCATAGAACCAAAAGTTCTGTTTTTAAATTTAAGAAACGTGCTTGAAGCATCAAACTCCAAATGTGGAAGGAAAGTCCATACCATTCTCCATCGTCGTGAAATGAGGCTTGTTCTTGTAACACCCGTGTTCTGGGTTGGGAGTTAGACGTGTGTGTTTGGTTCGAGTCGTCAAAACCAATTTAATTTAATTGGACCTTAGTTTTGATTTAAAGGAGATTAAAATTTAAGGAGTGGCATTTTTGTAAATAAGTTAAAAAAAGAAGACAAGCTTTTTGAATTAAAAAAGAAAGAACAAAAAGGGGGTCATCTTCTTCATTTGGCTTCCAACGTGAAAACCCCTCTAAACCCCAAATCTACTATTCCATTGGGGTACTTCACCATTTCAAGAGATTTTCTCAAGGTAATTTCATATTTGAGTTCTCCTTTTCATTTCAAACCTTTCCATGGTCTTAGATTTCAAAACCCTCACCATTTTAGTTTTTTTTCAAGTTTTTGAAAGTACGAAGCTTTATTGGGTTTTGACATGCTTTTGGTTTGTTTAGTTGATTTTTGAGTTCACCTTACTTTAATACACCTAATATCTTAAAATGGAGGGATTTTGGGAAAAATCTCGAAGTGGGTCTTTGGGGCATTTTTCAAAGTGTCAAAACTTGAGTTTTTTGTGTGTTTTTGTGTTGGGTTTATGGGCTGATGGTATAGGGTTGTTAGGGAAGTGTTTTGGAAGCCTTTAGACGTCTTTTGGGTGTTGGAAATTGTGGTTTTCAGCTGGGTATTTGGGGAGCACGAAAATGAGAGTTTTGTGGTTAGTTTGGGGTTGAAATTGTGAAGCTTGGCTTGTGTTTGTGAGTTGGGTTTGTGGCTGAGTTTAGCATTGAATCGGTTGAGTAATATTTGTCTTTTGATTGGTTAGAAGCAAGAGAAAACATCGGGGAAGGATCGGGACTGAATCCAGAAATTGTGGAGGCTTGACTCGCTTGGCTTGGTTTGCTAAGGAAGGGTGGTGAGTGAACTTCAAACTTGTTTAAATTGGTTCAAGTGTGTGTAGTGGAGGTATTGGAATGAGCTTGGTAGGCCATTCCAAGGTAGAAGTTAAATTGGTAGTTTAACTTCTTGTTTGTTAATGAGCTTTAGATGCATATGCCTATTTTGATCTTGTGAGGTATGAATTGATTTTGTATGTGTATACATTGATGTGTGTGATGATGAATGTGTGTTATAAATGATGGTTATTGTGATGTGGTTTAAAAGTAATTGGCACTAGTAACTTACCGGGTATAAATGATCGATCATTAGGATTAGTGTGCACACGGTTGAGTCAAATTCGCGCGTGGCCTTGATGGCGTTAAGTCATCAAGGAGGAGTACGGTGATGTAATATTTCACCGGAAATTATTTATATTTTACGTGATGATGAGTGGAATCCCATCCGTAGGGCATGTGATGATGAGTGGAATCCCATCCATGCAAGGTTCGGTGATGAGTGTAATCCCACCGAGGTAAAGTTGTTGTTGAGAGTAAATCCGCATATCCGAGTAAACTAATAGTGGCCAATGTACTTGCTCTTGTGATTATGATGTTGAGATATATGATTTATATTGTTGAGCTTAATATGAAGTAAGATGCCATATTTATGACTCTTATGATACTAGCTAGGTTGCTATGTGATGCCTATGCATGTTGTGTGTGATGATAGAGATTATATGCTTGAACCCTGCATTGTCGTTGTTTTTTGGTTTTAGAGCATCCTCACTAAGCTTCTAGCTTACGCTCTCATTTTTCGACAATGCAGATCAGTAGCGTGGTGTTAGCAAGGAGCAAGGCGAAGGGACATTCCAAGCTTGTAGTTGCTCAAGTATGGTTTAGTAAATAAAGTAATAGTTTAGCAATGGGGCTACTTTGTGTTTTGTATGAGCGTTGTATGACTCATAAATGATGATGATGTTTATGCTTTGCTTGGACTTGTAAACCATGTTAAGCCTTGTTGAACGCTTGTTTGAGATGATATGCTTTTGGATGAGTACATGTGTTTGCGAGCATGTAAACCTTATATGGGAAGACTTGTGCCATTTGGCTTTTGAGCTTTAAGCACGCCTATTTATGCAATATTTGTCCTTATGTGAATGCCATGATGTATATGTCTTGTTGTTCATCTAAATTGCTCTCCATGTTAGTTCTTGGATGCTAGTTGTTGGATGGATGCTTGTATGTGGTTAGGGGAGTCTTAAAATGCATTTAGAGTTGAGTGTCTTGTTGTTTTACTGCAATTTAGTGTCTTGCAGTGCAGGGCGTATCGATACGCCTAAGGGCCGTATCGATACGGTCCTACACTTTGGGACACATAATTGGCAAGGGGTACCGATACTCGGGGGTGTATCGATACGCCCAATGCTCACTGGAAATTTGAGATTTTGGTGAGACTTTGGCGTATCGGTACGGTGTCTTAGCGTATCGGTACGGTTTTGTCTCGTTAACCACGAGATGTTGACTGAGAGGGGCGTATCGATACGCTCAAGGGCGGTATCGATACGGTCTTCCTGGGTTGAATGAAGAGTGTTAATTTGGTCAAGGCTTATCGATACCCTTGGTTGGTGTATCGATACAGCCTGCTTAAAAAAGGGAAAATTGGACTGTTTAACATGTGTTTCTATTTCGTTTGTGTTTCGTTCTAGATGTTTTTTCGATGTCGTGATCACTTAAGAAATAATATGCCTTTAGACAAGATTTAATTAAAAGAATTTTTCTAGGGTTGCTAACCGAGGGGAAACCTTGACGGGTTTCGCTTCGGTTTTCCCCGTGTAGCCTACTCGGACCGGTCAGCCATCCAGATCGGGACGAGGGGGTTACAGATCTTGCAGCATGTTGAGTGTGTAAAAGTTCTATTATTTACACCCTTTTTAACCCATATTTCTGCTGCATTCAAGCATCATTTCATTGCATTTAGGTTAGTTTACAGCAAATCATCACAAAATTAGTAAAAGCACGGATTCTACTGAAAAATGGTTGATTTTGCAGGTTGCTGCCATAGCTGACGAAGAAGGCGGGCGTAGGGCAGTGAAGCAGGAAAGCTGAACTGGACAAGCAGACGAAGAAGACGATACTGCCATGGATCTGCTGTGACAGCATGGTGACAGCAGTTTTGCGGAGAGGAAAAGCAAAGTGGACCTCGATAGATAGAGAAAATTATGCTCGTCTGTCGTGTGAAAACCATATATTTTTCCAAGCCCCGGATCAAAAGATATGTCAAGCCAAAGCTCAAGGAGAGGAAATCCCATGAAACAAGGAGGCGGCTGAAAAGTAGGATCCTTAGAGATTTAGTCTTTATTAGAATCTTACTTTTAATTAAAGTTGTAATCCTTGTTAACTTAGAATACTTGAGCCCAAAGCTTATATAAGGGCATAGATTTTAACCTAGGAGGCATCTTCCCCATAACCGATAAAAAAACCCCTCCGCCGTTTACCCGTCGTCGACATGTTCTAAAAACCCCCTAGGGCCACGTGTTGTTTTGTAAAGTAGTTGCAAGGGTTGTTTTGTTTTAGGATTTTCCAAGTTCAATAAAATAAACTTCAAGTTCTCTTATTTTGGTTATTAATATCTTGCAAGAGCATCGGGAGAGCATTGTGAGGTTATCCATTTACTTAGCATCGGGAGAGTTAAGTATTCGAAAGAAATAAGAGCGAGTTCTCTAGTTTATAGTTGAACTATCTCGTGCCTAGGGATAGGGCGAGGTTAAGTGGCTAAAGAAGAATTCAAACACATCGGTGTTCATCCTTCGATTCACGCCGGGAGGTATCATCAAGACGTGATCATCGACAGACTTGGACCTAGGGATAGGCCAAGGCAGATCTGAGATTCTTGCCAAGCTTGAAGTACTGAGTTGGTGTGTTTGCTGCCGCGACGACCAACGGACAGCTGCCGCGACAGGTGCTGCCGCGACAGGCGCGACGACAGAACTGGAGTTCCTAAGCATTGCGATACCTGCACTACTGAGCAATTCAATACCAGCCCATTCTCTCTATCTTGATATTCCAACTCTTTTATTTAAGTTTTCTTTAATATTTTCGTGACAACTTTCTAAACTATTTTCTTTACTTCGTGCAGTTAATTAAGGTGAAGCTATTAGCCCAATCCCTGTGGAGACGATATCCGATACTTAGTATCACTTTACTACTTGCGTCGTGTACACTTGCACTACAATTGCGATAGACTCTTTTACACGCAACAAGTTTTTGGCGCCGTTGCCGGGGATTGGCAACATAACTCTACCTTTTCTTTTATTGTACCTTTCGTTTTTGTTTTTATTTTATTTTTATTTTTGTTTTTGTTTTTCTTTGGTGCATTCAACTCTTGCTTTTCACAAGGTTCCTTGTTTATGCGCAGATCGAAACGAGGTGAAGATCCTGAGTATCCATTAGACCCAGAAATCGAACGTTCATTCAATCTTAGGAACCGACTTCGTTACGTGCTAGCCAAGAACGAGTACCTTGAAGAACAGTTAGAGACAATGGCATACCAAGGAGATAATCCTGCTGCTAGAGATGGAGCTGTTATACCGCCTGTCGGCGACCCGCCCGCCGCAGCCGGACGACGGTCCTGTCGAGACTACATGTTGAACGATCATGTAGAACTGGAAACCACGCTGCCTGATATTGAAGTTGATAACTTCGAGCTTAAACCTGTCATGTTTAGTATGATTAACAATGCCGGGCAGTTTAGTGGTGCTGTCACAGATGATGCTAGGGAGCATCTCAAAACGTTCCAGGAGATCTGTGGTTCGTTTAGACTACCAGGAGTTAATCCGGAGATACTGAGGCTTCGGTTATTTCCCCATTCATTGAGGGACAGAGCAAAGACTTGGTGGAATAAACTTACGCCGGGTTCAATAAGAACTTGGGCAGATTTATCTCGTGAATTTTTATCTCGTTTTAATCCTTCACATTTATCTGAGCGATTACGTAATGAAATTGCTACTTTTCAACAGGAAGATGACGAGCCGATGCACGAGGCCTGAGACAGATTTACTACTCTTCTACGAAACTGCCCAATGCATGGATTCCCCGTCTGGAATCAGGTAACAAAGTTTTATAATGCTGCCAACTTACAAACTCGTATTCGAATTGATTCAGCAGCAAACAGACTATTATTGGATAAAGATCCGGACGAGGCGATGCAAGTATTGAAGAATCTGGCTAAGAATGAGGAGCAGTTTCCGACTGCAAGAAGAGGGGGTAAACGGGTACTAGCTGTCAAGGATTATGAGGCCGACAGCACATTGAAAACACAGGTGGCATATCTCACTAAAGCAATGAAAAAGCTCCTGAACGAAGATTCACAGCCTGTATTTGCTACCGATGAGGTATGTGACATTTGTGAAGGAAATCATAGTTCGGAGGAATGTCCTATACAGTTAGAAGAGGGAAAGTATGTTGGAAATTACAGTAAGCCAAATTACAACTCCAACAACTATAATCCCAATTGGAGGAAGGATCCCAAATTTTCCTGGAGTAATCCTAACAATGCCCTGAATCCGCAAGCACACAATCAGAATCATGGAGGACCTAGATTGCTGACGCGACAGAACCTGTCACCGAACCTGCCGCCGCAGCAGCAACAACAGCCACCACCTGCCACGAGCAGTATATTGGAACAGACTCTGGCCACCTTTATGTCTCAGACCGGTACTTATATTGAGAATATGAATCAGTTTGTCAAGAAGACAGAGAATTTCATGGATAAGACAGAGATGAGGATGACGAATCATGAAGCTACTTTGAAATCTCTGGAGAAACAAATGAGTCAGGTTTCTCAACATATTAAGCCGAGGCAGAATGGAGGATTCCCTAGCAATACTGAAAATGCTAGACCACTCACACATGAGCAATGTAAGGCAATTACTACTAGGAGTGGGAAGAAATTACCAGGGCCGGAAAAAGAAGCTGAAACAGTAAAGGAACCAGCCGTGGATAAACCTGCCGAGGAAGCTGCCCCGACAGGTGATAAACAGATTGCTGCCGATGAACCTGTCACGACAGCAGAAGCGATAGAGGAGAAAAATGAAGAACATCGTCCTCAGATTCGTATGCAGTGGGAAGGACGTATTGCTGATTACCGTCCCCCACCACCTTTTCCTCAACGGATACAGCAAACTAAGCAGGAATCTCAACTTAAAAAGATTTATGATATTTTTAAGCAGGTTCAAATTAATATTCTGCTGTTAGATGCTGTTAGGGAGATGCCTGGTTACGCCAAATTTCTCAAGAATGTCATGTCAAAAAAATATAAACTTGGGGAATTTGAAACGGTAAGGATGGCAGATGGTTGCATGAGTATTCTTCATCGGCAGCCACCCCAGAAAAAGAAGGATCCGGGGAGCTTCATCATACCTTGTGTAATCAGAGACAAATTTGTGGGTAAGGCACTTTGTGATCTTGGTGCTAGTGTTAATTTAATGCCAAAGTCTGTTTTTCAGAAATTAGGTATTGGAAAGGCGCGGCCCACGACAGTAACTCTGTAGCTGGCAGACCGTTCTTACGTTCATCCAGAGGGAAAGATTGAAGATATTCTGGTAAGAGTGGATAAATTTATTTTTCCTGCTGACTTTCTTGTTTTAGATTGTGAAGCAGATGAAAACGCACCAGTCATCCTTGGGCGACCCTTCTTAGCCACGGGAAGATCACTGATTGATGTGGAGAAAGGAGAACTCACCATGCGAGTAAACGATCAAGAAATTAAGTTAAATGTTCTCCAAGCGATGAAACATGCTGATGTGGACGAGGAATGCAAGGCCATCATTGAAGTAACCCTTGATCATCTCTGCATTAGGTCGGGCTGTCATGATATAAAATTTGGTCACTGCTGCGACAGCCACTTACAGGCCTGTCACGACAGCACCGACGACAGCAACTCCTCTGACTCTGATACATCTGATACTGAAGATCAGGAGGAGGTAAACTGGTTAGGCCATCGCCCAGGTAAGTTATTCGAACCTTTGAATTACACTTCGGATAACCATTTAATCCAAAAGCCATCTACTATTGAACCACCTGCCTTAGAACTTAAGCCCCTGCCAGGGCAGTTAAAATATGCTTATCTTGGTTCCAATGACACACTGCCCGTAATCATTTCTGCTAAGCTGCCGCAGAAACAGGAACGGCAGCTAATCGGCATGCTAAGGCAGCACAAAAAGGCAATTGGATGGACGATCGCAGACATTCAAGGCATTAGTCCGGCGTTATGCATGCACAAAATCCTCCTTGAGGAAGATCATAAGCCGACTATTGATGCCCAAAGGCGGCTAAACCATGCGATGAAAGAGGTGGTGCGTAAAGAGATAATCAAGTGGTTAGATGCTGGTATTATTTACGCCATCTCCGACAGCAAATGGGTGAGCCCGGTGCAATGCGTTCCAAAGAAAGGAGGAATGACCGTGATAACCAATGAGAACAATGAGTTAATCCCAACCAGGACTGTGACCGGTTGGAGGGTTTGTATGGACTATCAGAAGCTCAACAAAGCTACCCGAAAGGACCATTTTCCTTTACCCTTTATTGATCAAATGCTCGATAGATTAGCGGGTAAATCTTATTATTGTTTTCTTGATGGTTATTCAGGTTATAATCAGATTGCTATTGCACCAGAAGATCAAGAAAAGACGACTTTCACATGCCCCTACGGAACATATGCGTTTAGGAGGATGCCGTTTGGACTCTGTAATGCACCTGCCACCTTCCAAAGGTGCATGATGGCCATATTCTCCGACATGGTAGAGGACTTCCTAGAGATTTTTATGGATGATTTTTCCGTCTTTGGAGACGATTTTGAGAGCTGCCTCGGTAATCTTCAAAAGGTACTTGAAAGATGTGAAAAAACTAATCTTGTTTTGAATTGGGAAAAATGCCACTTTATGGTGGATGAGGGGATAGTCCTCGGCCATAAAATTAACTGTCGTGGGATAGAAGTCGACAGGGCCAAAATAGAAGTAATTGAGAAGCTGCCGCCGCCGACCACAGTCAAGGGCATTATGAGTTTTTTAGGGTATGCTGGTTTTTATCGAAGGTTTATTGCAAACTTCTCAAAAATCACCAAGCCCCTATGTCATCTCTTAGAGCAGAACCGACCCTTTGACTTTAATGAAGAATGTACTGAAGCATTTAAGGTTCTGAAGGAAAAACTGGTAACAGCCCCCATAGTACAGCCACCAGACTGGACACAACCATTTGAAATTATGTGTGATGCTAGTGACTACGCTGTCAGGGCAGCACTTGGGCAGCGCAGAGATAAGATGTTTCATGTCATATATTATGCCAGCAAGACATTGAATGACGCCCAAGTAAACTACACCACCACAGAAAAGGAGTTATTAGTTGTGGTGTTCTCCATCGACAAGTTTCGTTCTTACATACTCGGGACGAAGGTAATAGTGCACACAGACCATTCTGCCCTGAAGTATTTGTTTGCAAAGAAGGATGCAAAGCCTAGATTGATACGGTGGATCTTGCTATTACAAGAATTCGACCTTGAGATCAAAGACAAAAAGGGGACAGAAAATCAGGTGGCAGACCACTTGTCAAGATTGGAGAAGGGACAGAGTCTACCAATCGACGAGACAAACATACTGGAGACCTTCCCAGATGAGCAGCTCTTTGCTGCCGCAATCGCTGCCGCGACAGCCATGGCGGCAGGTAAGTCTTCTGAACTTCCCTGGTATGCAGATTTCGTTAATTTTATAGTTAGCGGGATACTTCCTTCTGATCTTAATTATCAACCCAGGAAGAGGTTCCAAAATGATGTTAAGCATTATTATTGGGACGAACCTCTTCTTTTCAAAATTTGTGCAGATCAGGTTATAAGAAGGTGTATACCACAGGAGGAGCAGAAAGACATCTTACATCACTGCCATGCTTCACAGTATGGAGGTCACTTAGGAGGCAACAAAACTGCTGCCAAGGTGCTGCAGTCAGGGTTCTACTGGCCGACACTGTATAAAGATGCACAGGACTTCTACAAGAACTGTGACAGGTGTCAGCAGACAGGTAACATCTCGAGGAGAAACGAGATGCCACTGCAGAACATTCTAGAAGTCGAGATCTTCGACGTTTGGGGGATTGATTTTATGGGACCTTTTCCATCTTCATGTGGAAATCTATACATCCTCCTCGCAGTGGATTATGTCTCTAAGTGGGTTGAAGCCATCGCCACTCAAAAGAATGACGCCAAGACAGTCCAAATATTTTTACATAAAAACATTTTTTCTAGATTTGGCATCCCTAAGGCGATCATCAGTGATGAAGGGAGACATTTTGACAATAGGGTTATTGCTGCCGCCTTGAAGAAATATGGTGTCAAGCACAGGATCGCGACAACATACCACCCACAGACCAATGGACAAGCTGAGATATCCAATAGGGAAGTGAAGAACATTCTTGAGAAGATGGTTAAGCCAACTAGGAAAGATTGGTCTTTACTCCTTAATGATGCATTATGGGTATATAGGACAGCTTTTAAGACTCCATTGGGCATGTCTCCATACCGACTAATTTATGGGAAAACCTGTCATCTGCCTGTCGAGATAGAGCACAGGGCATAATGGGCAATCAAGGCAGTGAATATGGACTTGGACAAGGCAGGCCAGAAAAGGCTATTAGATCTGAACGAGATTGATGAAATAAGAACAATGGCCTACGACAATGCAAGAATCTACAAGGAAAAAACTAAGAAGTGGCATGACAGAAAGTTGCTGCCACGACAGTTCTGCCCAGGGCAGCTTGTGTTGTTGTTCAATTCTAGACTAAAACTCTTCCCAGGAAAACTAAAGTCTAGATGGTCTGGCCCGTTCCAAGTGGTACAAGTTTTTCCCCATGGTGCCATCACAATCCAATCATTAAAAGACGGGCACCAATTCAAAGTCAATGGACAGCGCCTCAAGCATTATTAGGGGACTGAAGCCCCAGGAATACAGGAAGTGGTTACTTTAGGAGATGCCCCACAAGGCATCCCTAATTTAACCTAAAATTTATTTTTATTATTTAATATTTATTAGAAAATTAGGTTTATTTTTTCGAATAATGTTTTTATATTTTCTATTTTCAGCAAATAAAGGAGTCAATAAGAAAAGAAGAAGTGCCCCAAGCCCACCATCCATCCATCAGCCCAACAGAGCCCATTTATTGAAGCCTGTCGTTCCAGCTGCCGCCGTAGACACGGATAAGACGGGCTGACAACAGACTGACACGGTCGGCGCAGAAGCGTGTGACAGACGCGTAACAGACGTATAATTACGTGTCAGACGCGTCAGACACGCCAAAACGTAACAGTCGCCCCGTTATTCACGCCTGCCGTTACAGTATTAAACGGGCAGTAACTCGACCGCTATAAAACCCCGTTCTCATTTCCATTTTCATCACTTCTGCTTATTCTTACTTGCTTTCTCCTCTTGTTTTCATTTGTTTTCTTTGCTTTCACAACCCTTGCAACTAAAATGTCTTCCAGACAGACCCGCCGCAGTGCTGCTTCAGCCTCTTCATCAGCAGCACCCACACCATCGGCCTTCGCAACCAAGGACTTATGGGAAGAAAGAGGTTTCATCTACGTCCGCAAGGCAGCCAACATGGGACTCCGACCATTCATCGCGAGGGCAATAAGGACCCAACTATGGGAGCAGTTCGCAGCACAACCTACAGAACTAAATGATACGTTGGTGAGGGAGTTTTATGCTGCCATTGGCAGCAGAACGGCAACATCAGTCACCGTC
This sequence comes from Hibiscus trionum, assembly GCA_030270665.1. Taxonomy (NCBI): domain Eukaryota; kingdom Viridiplantae; phylum Streptophyta; class Magnoliopsida; order Malvales; family Malvaceae; genus Hibiscus; species Hibiscus trionum. The sequence goes on along the minus strand of BSYR01000075.1, from coordinate 1,203,506 downwards.
CGAGGGGTAAAGGTACCCTTTACAGCTGACAGCATCAACCACATGTATGGCCTATATTTTGGCCCCAACGATGATGCCCATCAGCAATTTTTAGACACCCTCGATTCTGCCGCCTACAGTGCTGTCATGGCGGAGGTGACAGAGGAAGGAACAACATGGACCACGAGCAAAAAGAACCCCAACTCTGTAAAAAGGGGGCAACTAATCCCAGAAGCCAAACTCTGGAACGCTTTCATCAAGAAGCGCAATTGATCCTATCTTTGGCATCAAATTCTCTCTTGAATATCATGACATAAGGAATGGACAACAAAGAAAACAGTATATGTTATTAAAAAAACAAAAAAAACATAGAAAATTATGTTATATCTGAAAACAATACCTTCTGTTTTTTCGATTTAGACTGGTTGAATTCTGATTCAAATCTTTCCATTCTAAAGTTCCAAAATTGAGGGCAATCTCTGTCGTTATTGGTGATTATAACTTGATAAATTAGCTGCAAGAACAACCAGCAAAGTGAAGAAACCATAAAATTCACCAAACAAATCCATTGTTGATGCAATCAAATTGTAATTTGGCAAAATTACTACAGAACAGTGTAATAAAGATGAAGAAATCAAACTATCACCTGCTAATTGGAAGGGCCTTTGAATCTGGAATCAATATTTATAACTCGAATGTAAGTATGTGAGATCAGATAGAAAAAGAACTCCTTTTAATTATTGTCTAGGTTTTAATTAGACTATAAACTTTAAAAATTTCTTATTCTCGTTATAAAGTATTAGTGTTATAATATCAAACAAATTTATCCATTAGGCCAAAATTTAGCTCAAACACTAAATGCATTCCAAACTAACCTGAAGCTTGTCTAAAATATACAAATTAAATTATAAATTTAAATTTTAGGTGATAATTTAAGATTCAAATTTTATTTTTTAATGGTCAAATTTTATCCTTAAATCTTGTGCAATATACAAATTCTAAATTTAAAAATATATTTAACTGAACTCGTGGAGTGGTTTTCATGGTAAAGGACGATCTATTCTATCCTTGTTCGACATTATTTTTAAAAAGTGGTTCTGAAAAGTTGAATTTAAGATTTGAACTCTATTTAAATTTCTTAGAATATATATATATATATATATTCAACAAACCAGTCCACCAACGGCATGGACATAAAAGTGTCCCAACGCTAAGGCTTTGCTTGATATGAAGGATATAAATATGGAAGGATAGAAAATTTGTTAATCAAATGGTTAAGATTCAAAGTAAGAATGTGGTTATGAATCTCCACCATTTGATTAACAAAATTTTCATCACTTTCCATTCTCATCCTTCATACCAAGCAAAGCCTAAGATTTAATAAAACTAAATAAAATACAACATTAGGAAAAAAATTAAAAAATAGAAAAATAACATATCTATGACGAGTACTGAATGACAAGAAAACAAACCTTAAAAAAACGCTTAATGACAGACACCAATAAATATAAATATTATATATATAAATAAATTTCATAAATATTTCAAGATAAGTTGATCCAAATTGATATAATATTTTTAATAATATTTATAATAAGGAAAATACTTTGATGCTAGGGTTTAGTTTGTAAGGTGTAGAATTGAAGATTTATGATTAGAGTTTAGAGTTTGGGATTGAAGTTTAGGTTTTAGGGTGCTAGGGTTTGGGATTTAGGTTTTCATTTTTTTACACAGCTTGTACATCAAAATATAACCCTTATAATAATATGTTATAATAGCGGTTGGTCTTTTAATAATATTTATAATAACATGTTATAATATCTGTTGGGCGGGTGAGGATAGAAAGGGCACAAAAGCATATTAATTTTTCCCACCACCCACGGCGAATTTAAGTAGTATCGAGCTAATTTTTTGCTTAAATTTATTTAAATAATATTTTTAGTTTTACCCAGGTCTGAATCCTTTCCCTCTTGGCGTTAATTTGACCAGACCAGTAAATAACGCATTGGATCTCAATCCCGTTTTTTTCGTTTAATTTACAACCGTAACAGAAGCAACAACAAAATCAAAATTGATATATATATATATATATATATATATATATATATATATATATATTAACAATGACAACTATATTTCATTAATAAAAATAATAAAATGAATCATAATTACAACACACTCAGATATAGAGAGAAAAATGAGACAATAGTCATAAAAATTTATATATAAAACAAAAAAAATTAAACTCAAAGATACGGAAAAAAAAAGCGAAACCTTCCCTTGAGACTTACGTCCAACATCAAAAGAACTCAGTAACCTTCATATAAACCTTTTTTGTCTCTGCCGAACGAGACACTTTACAAAGTGATAAATGAATGGTGAGCGAACCAAACTATCTGGCAGGCTGCTTCGCTACACAATTTTGAGTATATCAACAAACAACTTTTTACCAAAGAGATGATCTAACTATACTTGACCACCAACAAATCAATCAGAAAATAAAAGTCGTGAGAGTCTTTTTGCCAGCATCAAAACGACCGCAATATATGCGATAAACGCACCAAAGCCGTAAAGAACAAGCTACGAGAGCAGAGAAAAAGCATGTCACAATAGTAGAGAAAAGCGTGTCACAAGGACATAAACTTTTATTCAAAATTAAAAAATTTCAAGAGAAAAGAAAAACAAAGGATATATAGTATGAAAAACAAGAGAAATAATTAATAAACAACGGTAGTCGACGACCAACATTAAAATTAGTGTCGTCGTCGACTAAACAAAAATTAAAAGAAAAGAAAAACGCAACACGGAAATTTTGAGAGAAAACTTAGGTTTGAAAAAGAAAAGTAAATCATAAGCTTATAATGGATGAATTAAATTTACAGATCACTCAAACCGGATTCAAATTTTGTTTCGAGCTAAGTTCTAAGTCTTTACACTTTTATGTCAGGATTAGGACGGATGGAAATCGTCTACCCCTTAATTATGCCCCTATTGGTGCCTTCACTTTAAAATAACGGGTTTAGGGTTTATGGTTTGGGGTTTAAAGTTGAGGCTTAGAGTTAGGGTGTAGGGAATTAGGGGTAGGGTGTATTTTTTAGGGTTTAGGATATGGAAATTAAGGTTAGGGCTTAGAATTTAAATTTTAGGTATTTTTTAGTAAGGGGCATATAAAGAGGCATGGTTAGAGGGCAGAAAATTTTTACTCGGATTAGGACCAGGGAAAGAAGATTAAATCATGGAATGTGACATCTTTTTCCCTTATTTGTATTTTTTATAAATAGATTCTTCTTCAATAGTTTTTATTCAACACAAATCGCTTCTTCAACATTATGGTTCACTAATTCTGGAATTGTATGGCAGCTTCGGAACAAGGAAATTATCAAATTAATATGAACTTGGGGTTTTCTTATCTTCGGAACAAAATTTATATAGGAATAAAAAATATATATTCAATATAAACCATTGTCGCTGGGAATACATAAAAGCTTTTGAAACAGACAAGAATCTTTCTCCCGCGCCATCAACAA